>CM029555.1:10873087-11248287 GCA_017141385.1 Sogatella furcifera | reverse complement strand
GGCAAAGAAAGAAGTAGAAGAGGAGGAATAAGAAGGGATAAGATAGACAAAAAGCAGGAAAAGATTGAGAAGGAAAAGGAAGATTTCAAAACTGGGAGAAGCTGTAGAAGAAAAGATTAGAATAGAGAAAGTATGGAGAATGGGGCTGAAATATGCTGAGCGATAATTATTCATGGAGAAAGAAAGCTGCAATTGAATCATAAGTGAGATGAGATGAAGTAAGAAGTGAGAAGTAAGATAAAGTAATTCGAAAATTACATGTAGAAGAACTTATTTATTCTTCATTTATTTTCAATGTAATGACAAAAACATACAAGGTGAAAGAAAATACAAGCATATCCCTTAGTATTCTCTTAGCATTAAACAGAAAAAAAGCGAATTAAATTTGGAGAATTAGAACAGAAAGAAATTGGAGAAAAAAGGAAGGATAAGGAAAATAAAGTAGAAGAGAAGATGAAAGAAAAAAGGATGGAAAAGGTGAGAAAGAGGAAGTAGAGGTTGTATAAAAAACCAAGTGAAGAATACGGTGGTGAGTTCAGGGATGGAACAGAGTGAAGCAATCGACGAAAGAGTGGCATTCACCAGTATGTTGTTGGTGATTGCTGTTACGCAATATAATAGTCTGTCCAAGCGAAGAAGACATTCTGGCAAGAAGGGTAAAAGACTCCAGTTCGATCAATATTGGTTCAAAAATCATAAATTGAGTTTCAAATTGTAGGAAACATGCTTATCAATGATTTGAGACCGAACTTGTAATTTTTAACCTTATATTGACCAAGCTGGAGTAATTTTCTCATCACACCAGAATGGATTCTTTGTTTGGACCGTGGTTGGTTGGCTGACGGGGTGACTTCATCTAGCAATCTACGTTCTCTTGCTCACCTGAGACCTACTCTGTTTACAGCTGGCAACACATTATGACGTCATGAGAGGCATCGCTCTGAGGTCATGGGTTCTACAATAGTGTGTGCAGGTCCGAAAGAGTTGGGACAAACCTTTATCTTAATCTTGAAATGAACTCCGATAGTTTTTTTTCAGAGAAAAGATAGGAATGATGTTATTTCTCCGACGCTTCGTTTTGACAAATATCGTAGTAAACTAGAAACGGAGCCGATATTTTTGCCGCTATTTTCAATAAAGAGATTATTAAACTCTTATGAAAAGAGATTATTAAATTTTTTTGAAAATGCATCAATCGTATTGGAAATTCACTCATCAAAATAAATCATAATCAAACATAAAATCAACGAAATAATATGACAAAAGGTGACTTTATAAAGCTTTTAACATCCAGACTGAAGCGACTTACCTACGCTAACTGGTGGACTGTTAGTTGGGTCCATCTCTCAAAACCGAGAATTTCCAAAAGTGTAGGCCTAATAATGTGAATATCGGCTTAACTATCACACTCCCAAATCCAAATTGAATCCCTTTATCAATGCAATATGCAGATTTTGAATAGGAGTATTAACGATCTGTGTTTACTCGTTCTATTTGTTGAATCGAATAGTTATTAATTTTTCTCCAATGTACCATAATAACATTGACTTGAGAAAAAATTATGTAGCCCGACTTGACAGGTGAAGTGAATACCTATTGAATAGTGTCACTAAGATACGCAGGATCATACTGTAAAATCGTTTAATATTATCATTTTGTTATATTAGTTTTTAAGATGTGAATGTTTCCAGAGAATCTGAATTTGAAATTTATTGAATGAAACAACTTCTTTCTTTCAGTTTCCGCCATCTTAGTTGAGCCGTTAAGCCCCAATTACCCTCTGTCGACGATCCAATTTCGTCTTGTAAAAGCCGTTCAAAGACGTTCGAAACGTGTTGCCTCCCACTATATAGCCCAATATGCAGAATCCCAGCAGATGCCGGCAATTGACAATTAGAGACAATGAACGACAACGCTTATTAAACGATTAGAAGCCATTGCTGCCAGCGCGAATCACCCAATCACCGATTATCTCGTGTCTCATTAGCTTGCTTCATGAGATTTGTTCGATCGTGAGGCTTTGCACCACGAAGTGATGGGAAAGTCTCTTCATGTTTCTTTGACTCGGCATTAAAGCGATATGTATACTCTACTTACGCATGGTTTGTGTTGCTAGCACTTGGGGAGCAATTATTGTATTGGTTTTCGTATTTTATCTATTTATTCATTAAGTTACAAACTACATACTCATACTCATCATAATAACCTGGTTGTTATTAATTGGAGTTTTTCAGTTTATCTATAGACTCGAAATAATTATAGATAAAAGTAGCAAGCCTAATGAATTGTTGCAGTCATCATCATAATAAACCTTATGATATACCTTTATGAAGAACTGATAGAGCCTATATTCATATGATAAAACAAGCGAGGCCAATTTGTTACATACCATGAAAGGAGAAATTCTTTATAACTGTCGATCTGTTGAGTGTGTTTGTTAAAAAATGATAACGAAACACTTTTTACTAGGGTTGAGTAATGAGTATCGATTCATCGAAGCTTCAGCACCTGACATCGATATTTTTCTCATAGATACTCAGTTTACTACTGTATTCGATGTTTCTCAATTGGGCTTCACCCAGACTTTAAATGTTCTTCTTAAAAACTAATATTTTGATATTTTCAATTTTCATTCTCAATGAACATCACGATCATCACAATTTATGAAAATTGTACTAAAAATGATAAGATTATCATGGATATTGCTGTAGCTCATGTTTAATCAAAACATTTATAAAACATTTCTGTAAAATAATCGATGGAAAAACATAAATGTTTTTCACTTATCGATATGTTAGAATAAAAAACGACGATGTTCTACCTTCCGACACCCATCCCTACTGCTGTAACTGATGATTACTCTCACACGATTACATCTAGTCAGATTGATTCAATCAAATCTCAAGTTCCCAGAATGCCTGTCATACATTGAAGCCGTCTTTTGAAGTTCATGTGTGTGTGCTCGCTCACCTCTCATTTACATATTCATACACCCTATCTCCCTCTCACTCACTTCTCCACTACGTTGTTTTCTCTGTCTCTTTCTTGTCCTCTGATCTCATCACCGTAACCTCGTCACCTCCCATTACCGTCATTATCTTAACATGGCAGAGCACCTTCCGAGCCTCTCTTGTCCCGTTAAATTCACTTCACATATCATCAACTACTGTTTGTGTTAACGTAACGTGGGTGCCGGCTCAACTAACGTTAATAATAACGTAATGTAATTAACGTGTACGTCAAGCTTCGGTAGCGATTTTGATCGGTACTGGAAATCTTTCGCAAAATTGGAAAAGCCGAAGGTTGTTTGTAGAAGAGTTAACATGATTATGACAGAATTTGCTTACACTTCAGGTTAAGTTCAAACATGTGACACACGTCATAATTCAATAAGTTTGTATGTTATATTAAATCCATAACAAAATGAATGGATGAATATGTAAATAAGAAGATAAATTAATTTAAACTATTTTCATTAACACTACAAGCTACAGCCACAGCTACAGCTACAATTGATAAATAAATGAATAACCACTTTCATTATGGCTACAAGAATACTCTTGCTCAATTATTGCATTCTGAATATATCATTGTATCATCAATTCTGTGACATGTGAGCATCACTATCACCGAGGCTTAAAATACTTGTTTTATTCATTCAAAATGCCTCTATAATAATAAATGAATACATTAGTTGAATTAACATTGTTAGTTACAGACTTTTATTACAAATTTATTGGCAGAACTATAACACGGTCAAATTCTTCTTTTTCTGGTATGAACTCATTGTATGTTCCATCATTAACCCAATTGGTTTTTCTCAGTTTAGGTTTGGATTTCAATAAAAGGAAATCTTCCTTTTTTCTCCATTACCTATTTTCCTATCTACAGCAATACTGATTATCTTCCTGTGGTTGAAAATTAAACTTTAAACTTAGGGCCATTCAAAATAATTGATAGATAGTTTGAAAAAATGATTCTTTTTCAAAGCTAATTTCAGATTATAATGTTTTCATTTATTGATACTCACAACATTTCAATCGAAAATAAGAGTGACTTACGTAACTAACTTACCTCTTGCCTTTCAATTCTTGATCGACTTTGATCCTCCCTTAATCCTCCCCTTCCTCTAACATTTTCTTCCTCTCCCTCCTCCTCTTTCTCTATCCCACCATCACCTTCATCTTCACCTCCTTCTCTTCTACCTTTATCCTCTCTTCCCCCTTCACCCAACCCACTTAATACAGGCAAAAGTGTCAACCAGGAAGAAGCTGATGATGGAAGGATGAGAGGGAGGGTTGTATAGTCTGTCCAAGCGAAGAAGCCATTCTGGCAAGGTGGGAAAATGACTCCAGCTCGGTCAATATTGGTTCGAAAATAATAAATTTAGTCTCGAATTGTAGATGATAATGTTTCTTACAAATTGAGATGAAATTTATAATTCTTGAACCAATATTGACCGAGCTGGAGTCATTTTCACATTTCGCCAGAGTGTCTTCTTTGCTTGGACAGACTATAGGAGGTGGCACTTGTTCAAGGCAGCGCCGGACCGAAGTGGACACTAATGGTCGTTAGTTAATAAGATTGCCGTCAGGAGCGCTGGTCAAAGTCCCCCAGCAGACATGTTGTAATTTGATTTTAGCGCGCGTCTCCTGTCATCCGCGGTGACAGGTGTTGGCGACCGCGCGAAATTCAATCAATGTTCTTAGCCGTTTTGTAAAACGTCAACCATACCCCCCACCACCTTAGGAAACCCTTTCTTCACCGGACACTGCCCGTTCTCTTCTCGTAAAAGCGTTGTCGTTACCTGATTTACTTACTTGGCCTCGTTACATGCATTATAAAATGTGACACACGTGCTGCGCTGAGTGGATGGACTTCCTTCCTTATTGAGCGGACAGCCGTTAATAGAAATTGTGTTGGAGAGGCTTTGGCAGTCAAGATGGCACAATAATTATTCTAGGACCAAACAAGGAATTATTATGAGAATTATCTATTCTAAAGCTATTGCAATATGAATGGAATAGAGTTGCCAATAGCTTAATGAATTGTAAGAATTCTCAATCGCCGAATGGATTGTGTAAAGTTCTAATGAATGAATGTTAGGGAGAAAGTAGTTGTTTAGTAGATATTTATTATCATTTATTTAATATTGTAGTTTTCGACGTCTCAGCGAATGATAATTTTTAATAATTTCTTGTGAATAATAATTTATTGATCGTGAATATCCATGAGGAAAACTGTTAGACATTTAAAATTATTGAAATAGTAGTATTATGTCATTATTTTTAGATGAGTCTTCTTCGAGAAACACTGTTGTATCTATTGTGAATGAATAAATAATCTATTTCCTTTCTCATCAACCAAAAGTACGAGATAGAACTTCCATATGTTTGATGTGGCGTAATATTGTTGCCTTACCATATATAGTGTTGTAAATTGGAAATTTCATTTATTATTTTATCTATTTATTGACAAATCATAACATAATAATGAACTAGAAAGTAAAACTGAGCTGAGCCTGTTCTTTTTCTTCCTAAATTTTGATGAATGATTAGTCCAAAACAAGGTAATGTGGTTTCGCCGTACTTCACACAATTATTGTAAGATGTTAAAGTAGGATACAAATTATTCCATACATAACATCTTTGACCGTTCATCATCAAGTGATCAGAAACGGTTGATCTAAATTTCTAAGGAGGATTACTTTGTGGTTGAATTTTCTATTAATGGGTTGGGAAAATTTCGGTCTCTTCAACGTTTGCATCTTGGGTGAATAGTGAAACTTGAAAAGGAGGTGGAGTTGATTGATTGCTTCATTTCAAATAATGCAGTTATTATTCTATAATAAGAATCTATAATATATTGGGTTGAAATTGAAGTGCTTGACCACATTTATGATTATATCATTGCAATTATTCATGACTTCTAAAAAAAGTCTCATATTATCCTGTAGTTCAAGCTATCCTGTTTGCCATCTACAGCAGAGCCTTATTCCTTGAAAAAACGTGAATGATCCAAAACTCCAACAAAGCAGAATATTGAGCAAGTGTGCTCACGACTCTCCGACAGCTTTCACTGACTATGTCTCGGAATCAATGCACGCACTCGTATATCAATTTTTTCATATGACTCCCCTGATACGATAAGCAGTAAATTTGGTCGCCCTCTTCATAGGTCGCTCAAGAATTCGAACCAGGATCAATCCTTCCCATTCCTCTTTTTTATATTTTCCTTCCCACTTCTCAATTCCCTCTACTTTTCTGATTTTTCTTTTTCTCTTTCAACAGCTTTTAATATGTTAAACCATATTTGCTTATTCCTTTTCTTATCTTCATCGTTATTTTTCTTCACATCTCTTACACTTCACTTCACATCTTTTTCTTCACTTCACTTCTCTTATCATCCATTTTCTCCTTCTTATCATCATACTTAATCAACTTCTTTTCAAATTATTCATTTTGAGGATTTATTGATATGTTTTTCCTATTATTTTATTACACCTTCTCTTCTTCTACTTGTGAATCGGTTCTATCAATCTTTATATCCGATCTTCTTCTTCCATACTACAGTACTTGATATCTTTGTCATTTGCTTTCAAAAGTAATTTTCATATTATGATTCTCCGTTTCATTTCCTATTTCACAGTTTTTGAACCTCCTAAATTCAAAATAATTACAAACCTTACCAATCTATCGAGTTCATTCTTCAACTTGATCATATCTCCTTCAAATTTTATTCCTCTCCTTTTCTTTCTCTTCGCATTTCTTCTTTTGTTAATCTCATCATTTATCTAACTTAACTCATATTTTTGATCTTTCACTGCTCCTGTCAACGGGTTTTCCACATCTACCATCCTTCCCTCATATTGATAGTTTTTCTCTCTTTGTTCATCTGAATTATCATCATTCTCTCTTTCATTTCTCATCCATTGATCTCTCTATCTATCATCTCTCTATTTATTTTATCGTCATTTTCACGAACTTCCTTTTCTTTCTCCCAACTTCCTTCTCCTACTACCCTACTCTTTTCTCTTCTCCTGCTACCCCGCATCATCTCCTCTCAAACTTCCATCTTGCTCATTTCTTTCTCTTTCCTTTTTCTGCTTCACCTTTCTTCTCCATGTCAACTTATTCGTCTTTTTCTCATTCTGCCAATCGCCTGAAGTCGTCTTTTGGTTTCGGGGTTTCGGTTTTTATGCGACGATTTATACTCACAGGAGAAAAGAGCTTTCTTGTGACGACTGCCTGTATAGAGGGTGTCCCGGTGTGAAGGGCTCCCTTTCCGCACATACATTTCAAACAGTGGCTGAGTGTGACGGACAAGTATGCATTCAAATGGCTTGCTTTTCGCCTACCCGACCCCTCCTATCCATCCTTCTACTTTTCCTCACCAATTTACTGCTTTCATCATCGAATGTTCCTCCTCTTTCCACCTCTTCTACTGCCGGTTCTTCCAAAATTTCCATTCCTTCTCTTCTATCACGAATCTTGACTACAATTTTGAGAGCACATTCCTGCTTTGTCGATTTCTCTTTCTTGCTTACATTTTCTGGTTAAAAATGTATTTCAAGGGAATTATTGTTTGATCCCATGTTTTAGTTCAAGTAGCTATTATTCTCTCTCTTACTCTCTATTCATTTAGTTCACAAATTTTCGCTTCCCATTTGAATCGTCTTTAGCGTTTCTTTCATTATATCCATGTTCATGAATAATATGAATGTATAGTTGAATAATAATACTCGAATAATTGTAGGGATATAATTTGTATTTATCCATGAAATTTCTGTCTTCTAACATTCATTTTTACACTTTCTCGACGGTTGTTCTACTTTTTCCTTTTTATTCCAATAATCAACACTTCAATTTTCTTATACGTTTCATTGCTTTTTTTCCAAACTCCATCTTCCAGTTATTCCTCCTACCCCATTGTATTACAATTATCACTTATTATTGATTAGATGAACCAGTTGTAATTCTCAACAACTGATATTCTCCGACTCTATTCCATTTGTTCCCAATTCTCTCTCCATCTTTTCTTCTTATTTTATATTTTTCCTCTATTTTCTACTCTTCTAAGTATTCAAGTATTCTATCTTCTAGGGAAGGTGAACTTTCTAAATATTGGTGAACTTTCTCCCACTCCAATAACATAGACTTACTTTTCTCATTATTGACTTCCTTTCTCAGACATATCATTCCATCAACCCCTACTAACCTATCGCCTTCTCGTATATTCCATCTCATTCCCACTTTTCCTTGGTTTTCTCTTTTTTCTACATTGTTTTCTTTTTCTGTTCGAAACTCGACTCACTTTGGTCCCCAGAGACCAAACTGCTGGCTTAACAATAAGAAATCCTTCGGGTTCAATCACAATACTTTCTTTTCTTTGTTATTTTTTGGTTTGTATCACCTTCAATCTTAGTCTTTGCTCTTGTTCAATCTTATTTTGTTCGCTTGTTTTCTGTGGTATTTTTCCAATCCCCTATTTAATCATCAAGCTACATGATGTAGTCTTGATTTTCCATCTTTGTAATAATTGCAGAACAAAAAAATGTCGCTTTACTTTTGATGATTGTGAATACTTTTCACAAAATCTATATCTATAAAAGCGAAATGGCACTGACTGACTGATTCATTCATCACCAGAACTAAAAATCCACTGAACCGAATGCGTTCAAATTTGGCAGTCATGTTCAGTTGGACGTTTAGACGCGCGCTAAGAACGGATTTTAGAAAATTTTCAAGGATACGCCAAATATTTAAGTTTTTCTATGGTTTTTCAGCATTTTCTCAATTTTTTTCGAGAACCAATCGGTAGAAAATGTCGATAATTGGTAGGTAGGTTCAGATGAGGTCTAGAAATGTTGTGTTAAGATATTTTTGAATTCCGTTCAAGATTACGCCAGTAATCAGGTTTCTCAAAATTATAGATGTATTGCGGGTTGCATATCTTCCGCCTTGATACGACCAATCCTTACTGTAAATTCAATGGTTCAGCGAGATTATAGATGAACTAATTTGGAAGATATTGGATCAAGTCTCAAACTATTTCCTATATAGTTCCTAAGGTTACGCTCGATATTAGCGTTTTACTATTTTTCGGAATTTTCATTGTTTTTCTTGGATTTTTCGAGAATAAAATGGTAGAAAATGTCGAAATTTGGTGAACAGGTCCAGATTAGGTATAGAAATGCTGTGTTCAATAAGTTTTGAATCCCTTCTGAACGGAATTTGCAGGCGAGCGAAGCGAGCCTGTTTGTCTAAGCTTACACTGACAGAGGTTATGCAGGCGAGCAAAAGCGAGCCTGTTTGACTAACTGACACTGCTGATACTGTCGGGGGTCCAGGGGGCGGAGAAGGTGAGCGAAGCGAGCTATAATATATAATTCTCAATATATATATTCGAGCGATATATAATTCTCATATTTGTCAATCTATTTGGATCTCTGTTTGCATAATTCTTAGATATTATTGCTCTTTTCTCTTCTATTTTTCTTATTTATACCGTTGAATGAATAGGCCAATATATATTTTTCAACAATTTCATGTACGAAATAACATGTATGACTGAAGAACTATTATTCTATTAATATAAATAAAATATATGATTCTATGAATTGGAAGCACGTGGAATAGTAATATTCATCTTATTGTTCTAATGCTGTACTATATAAATAGCAATGATAAACATAAATAAAAATCAAGCACCCTTCAAAAACTTTGAAAATATAATTCCATCACAGAAATGTTTCGAGATCTATGCTTATTTTCAATGTTTTATTTATCAATTTCAAGTAGATTAAGTGTGAATTATAATTTTTTTTAGCAATGATAGTAGGTATACTAGACTTACCTCATTCTTAATCTGTGGTTTCATTCCAAAATGAGGAAGAATACACTCAACAATACTGTTTACAGTAGTATAAAGTTCAAATTGACGAACTAAACCTCTTTTCAATTAACACAGAACACAATAAAAGCCAGATTGAAGTGGCTGTAACAATAAAGTGTTGCGATTTTATCTATTCTGGAAGGCGAGGGTAATGTAGTGACTCAATGTAAGTGTGCGCATATATCTCTGAGAAGACGTTGGTGAAGTGAGCAGCAGTCACTGTCTGCGTCTTAGACAATCGAAATAAAGACGAGTGTAGGGTGAACAGAGAGAAAAGGAAATAAATAAATAGAAAGAGAAAAATTGGAAAATGAGGAGGGTGGTGAACAGAAAGACTGGAATAAATAGAAAGAGTCAGAATGTAAAAAGAGAAAGAAGTTGAGAGTATGTTGTAAAGAATAAATGAGAAAGGGAAGAGTTAGAGTGAACGTAAGAGAAGGAGAATGGAGTGAGGAAAAAGATAAGGAGTGGTGGATGCACTGAATGAAGAAAGAGACAAAAGTGGGAGGAAGTGGAGTGATGAAGGAAAACTGGAGATTGAAAAATTCACAAAAAAGTGGAGAAAAGTTAGTTGGAGGATGATTAATAAACAGAAAGTAGTTGGAAAATAATAGAATAAGTAATAGAAAAAAAGTTTGCAGAGGGTTGGAGATTCAGTTATTTTGTATAAATCTGGAGAGGGATAGAAACGGAAATAGAGTGATAGAATAAGTGAAGGAACCGGAGAAGAGAAGATGTAAGCAGAAGAGATGAAGAAATAGAAAAAAGACATGGGAAGGAAAATAAGAGGAAGAAGAAGAATGGAAGGTAGTTGAAAGATTGGAGAGGGGCAACAATAAGAAATGAGGAGTGATGAGGAAAGATGATTGAGAAACATGTAGGACAAAGGTCATGTGGGAAAGTGAGTATGAGTTGGAAGAAATTGAAGAATTACTTGAGAATGTAGAAAGATGAGATGAATATGAGAACGGGAATTGGAAAAGGAGGTTGTCTTGAAAATAAGAAGGAGGAGAATGTGATAAGAGGAGCCGAAAAAGAGAAACTTTAGAAAACGAGAAGAAATGGAATAAGATGGAAGTAAAGAAGTGGAAGAAGGATGTATATTGTTCGAAGACACTCCGTCACAATGTAAAATGTATTGTGACGGCGTGCCTTCTCAGCTTGCGCGCACTTTATCAGTGGGAGTTCCGCAAAGCAATGCATTTAGTACAGAAAGCAGTTTTCCTCTTTGTGTGTAAATTCCATCAGGCCGAGATTTTCCTAAGACGTTTTCCTGAAGGCAGCAAATAAAGTGTGTGTCCTCCATCCCCCTCTACCACCCCTCCGCCCATCACCCCCTGAATATTGTCACCGAAAAGGGAGAAAGTAGAGCTATAATTTTAAATAATTGCCCCCAGCTGTCAGTGGTACGTCAGCCATCAATCACCCCCTGCACCCCTTTCCACCTCGCCATTAAGGGGAGTCAGTCCCTCCCTCCACCATCAGAGGGATGAAACAACCCTCATGTCTGTCTTCTCTTGGCTGTATGTCTTATCTTCGTCATCGTAAAGTCTTGGGAGCCTGTTCCCTGGGGTTACAACGTGGAGGGAGGGTTCAGAAAAGCAATGGCAAAAGTTGAGTTTGGATTAGGAAGTCTACTAGAAGTAATGCGGTCTTAGTGAGTTTGATTGGGGAGTTAATTAATGGGGAGATTTGTTGCTTGAAAAAACTGTAATGAATGGAATATATTTGTTTTATATTCTTGATTTCTTACAAGAAATATAGATTTTTCTATTTTCAACTGAATCACTTAGTCAAACATTACAAGGCTTAAACATTGGTAAAAATAATAATTATGACAGCTTGGAAGGAGTTATTAGATTTTTCAAGTAGGTATCACGCATCAGCAGCGAATACACATTACCGCCTAGAGTTCCTAGAAACGTGAATCTGCTGATCAGACTAACTCTTTCACCTTGCTCTCTATCATCTTTTTTCTTTAAAAACATCTTGTTACTCCAAGGAGATTCACCTCTTTGTTTTACTCCTTCTTTGAAGCTTCAGCTGTTGTTGCGAAACATTATTCACCTGTCGCCAGTTCTAATTTCTGTATTTGCTACTCTATTCCATATAATGTATAAGCTTAATTTTTTCAACAGTTCTGTATTTCAATCATATTTTCTCCCATTGGATCATTTGTTTCCAAAATGTATTTATTTTTCATGTATTCAGGTTCCTGTATCTATAATGTTGATGAATTAGAATAGAATTATTTGAATTTGAAATTGTAACTTGATTGATAATGTTGTTTCATAAATTGATATTCTATAGACTTCTTCACAAGCATTGTTCTCATCCAAATCGCAGAGTGTTGCTCAGCCAAATGTGTCAATGAAACAAGTGGGACCGACTTAGTTGATGCGAGCAATTAACTCGCCCACACCTTGCCACTGTCATAACGTTGATAAGTTAGTGACACCACAGTTGTTCGCAGTTTAGTGTAATGTGATTCAGTCACATACACATTGGTCGATCTCAAATATTAACTGGGGAAAGGAAGGGCCGCCGTTGATTAGTGCTGGAATCAGCGGGAAGGGTTAATAGGTGTCCTCAGTTCGGGAGAGAGGTGGGGTTGCCGAATATGTATATACATAATAAATGTAATCTACGGTGGGCGGTATGGTTAGCACGTGTGCATAAGATGGCGCCAATAAAGCAGTGTTGCCACCCTAGCTGGGCGCGCGCGATGACAGTGTGGCCAAATAAATCGGACGACATTTGTGTCCAAGTACCCTCCACACACCCCTCACCACAATGGTTACAAGCTACGCTGGGACATACGAGCATCGACACATGATTTGATAGAGTAGCAGTAACAATCGCTCCTGAATTAGAGATATTCACTTGTTTAATCCTCCCTAGTTTCATTGATATCATACTTATTTATTCGCTAATGTTTTAAATGTTTTAAATCATTCTTGTTGTAGAGGAACTTATCTCTAGGTCATATGTGTTTCATTCAGTGAATGATTCTCTGCATAATTTTCAATTCAATTTCAATTTTATTTCAATTTAAACACACATAAAGACACAATGAATAATATAATACAAAAATTAGTAAAACACGATAACAAAATAATACATTATTAACGAATTCGACAATTACTGTGGTGAAATGAACAGGTACTGCTTTGGATCTACGACCAAATTAACGATCAACACTCATTCATAATAATAGTGTATTTGTAGTAACATTATGATATCTTACCAATATAATAGATGTTTCATGTTTCATAATAGATGTACTAGATGTTTCATGCTTCTGTGACGTTTAACGTGTAAAACAAGTCTTGTTATAATATCATTCTCTTATTTTCCCATGTTTTTTCTCTCGTACTAATTGCTTTTTATCCTTTTATCGTTCTTCCCATTACACCTCCTCATGTCCTCCTCTCCTATTTTTCTCCTTACATTCGCTTCTTCTTCTCTTCCTTTCCACTTTTCTCCCCTTCTCTTATACTTTCCACAATGATTTTTATTTACCTAAAATTTCACTTTCTCTCCTTCACCCTCTTTTTCTTCCCAGCCCTCCTCTCCTATTCAACTCATTTGTGGCACATATTGCCTGAATGAGCCATCATGAACTCCCCTGATATCACATCTCTAGACCTTGTTCGATCTGTCCTGCTATTCAGATTGTCACATTATCCCAATATTATCAATTGTTATTATATTGTAGTAGCAGCTGCTGCGCGACGGGCTGATGGAAGCAGGAACTTCAATGATAATTACTTTAATGTGTGTTATTCCACTATGTGGGATTGAGATAGAACATCCACTGGATTCATTCGTTGGTGGTATTTTGTAGGCATATTATTGTTGATTTAGTTCGAAGTTGCTGGATCAGATCGGTATGAATGATGAAGTGCAGTAGCAATAGAGGTAGTAGATATCATTTTTAGGTATAGTGGAGAAATGAATCGCTAAAATACTCATTGAAAAAGATTTTGAATTTTTTCCATTAACAGTGGAAATAAAGATTTCAAGTTTCTCTTCTCTGAAATTAACACGAAGAAATATACAGATCAAATAGTGAGTCATTCTTGACATTGAATCATTATATATATGAATCTCAATCAAGCAATTGGATAGTTCAATAATAAATTATCAGTTATCACTATAATCTGACAGAATTTAAACAAAACTTCCTGCTTACTCGTCGTAACAATCATGTTTCGAATAGTCTACTATTGATTAAATCAGCTCATACGATCGAGCTATGTGATATTTCAGCATGAACAAAGAAGTCAACTTTGAACTACGATTCATGAGCATTTTCAAGTTCTATAAGGAAAGTCTTCCATGCACTTTGAGTAATCAAGGTGAATTAAATCAAATTCTTTCCTTTACTTAATTGCAAAACTCCTTATCATTGAAACATCACTTTTGTCATTTGGCACCTTCTATTTTTATAACTCAACTGTATATGGTTTGAGAAACGTTTATCGAGAAAAAATCCATCTATTTCTAAAACTCTTTTAATTTTTGGTGTCCTTCAAAATTCTTCATATCAACGTCAAAGCTATCAAAGTTTTACAAATAAACACTCAGAAGTTGAAATACTACTCCTATCCTGGATTTCATCCATACGAGCCTTCATTGATTGATTTTCAATAGCTGTCGAGGAACAACTGAGCTAGTGGAACTAGCACTGGAAAGTTTCCGATATCCAATCAGCAGGCAGTGTTGGAAAATTCATGTGGTACTCCACGCCCTGAGCAGACGACAGATTGGATGCCACGACTTGAGCTTGTGACCGCCGTGAGGACAAGGATGCTGAAGTGGATCGCCTTCTATCCTTTTCCTGACGCTTTTCTCCTGGACGTCAGACGCTCCTTCTATCCTTTTCTCCAGGACGTCAGACGTTGTCGAAAGGACTTTGATCCGTCGGACCCTCTCCAAGGAGCGGTCCAATCTAATTGGAAGACTTTTAATTAACATTCCTTTGTGCCGAGCGCCCACCTTTGCACGGTCTCATTACTGTCTAAACAAAGTTCTTTGCCTCAGCCTTCGCGCTGTAGTCTGATGCCAGTCATCTTGTTTTTGACAATCGGCTCTGTCAGTTGCCATGGATGGCTGATCAAATGGTTTGCGAAATTTGTGTGTGAACTGGAAGTACCTAGAGTAAACAAAACATTTGTGAGATTATTGAAGTTTTCTTTTGCTTTGGCTGATTGAATGCATGAGGACATTTCGTGAAACACAGATTAACCAGAACAGATAGCGAGCCTAATATTGAATATTGATTAAATTATAGACTACTATCTGAAAATTAGATATCGAAATATCAAAAAAGAATAACAATCTGAAGAATAAAATTGTTAGAATTGATGGTGATATTGTAAAATCGCTCCATAGTAATAAAACAAGTATAATTGTCGAGTTTACAGCTGAAGATTTATTCATTTATTTATTTGAACAATTTGCAAATGCTGCCAGGATGAAGTCTATTAAAACAAAATATTACACATTGGAAATATTTTACAGATAAATAATTAGGCTATTATTGAAGTATCTGTGCGATGTGTGATGACAGATCCATGGAGATGTTTGTGTTATTGTTTTGTGGATGATGATGAATGTGATATCATAATTATTTTAATAAAACGGTTAATGATAAGAGAAAGTGTCATTGTATCGTGTATAAGTCGTTTATTCGTTAACAATGGGTATAATTTTATGAAAAGTTATAAAATATATTAGTCTTTAATTTAAAGCGGTATAATTTACATAAGTATCAAGAAAAGTTGAAATTGAGTTGATGTAGTATTTTTGATTTAATCCAATTCACCTGCTCAACAATTTAAAGTAATTGAAACTTACTGCAGGATTTTCACGTGGGTTAAAGGACCTTTTTCAAACAAGGAAACTTGTTTTGTTTATGATTTCCAGGCGAGCTTGAAAATTAATGAAGTGGTGGAGTAAGACTGGCACAGGTTGAAAACTGCTGATAACTCGACAGAGAAAGGTAAATTGGTGACAATGACCAGAGAAGAGAAAAGAAGGACGGAAGGAGGAGGAGAAGTATAGAAGAAGAAAACTAGCTGAGAAATGTGAAACTGCGAAGCAAAAAGGTTGGTGGATTCTTAATAATGGTCTCACTATGCTTAAATATTCTCGCGTCCAAGTAAACCTCAGACATTAGCCGTTGGTGAGGGGGGGGGGAGGATTGTAGTGTAAGATAAGTTGAATTTTAAAAATTTACACTCTGCAAGTTGAAAATTCTTTTTATGATATCTTTTCATATAAAGATACAGTTACGGCGGTACTAACTTGTCGGCTGCGAAGTAATTTCAAAAGTTTTCGCTACCTCAACCTTCTTAACGAATCTTTATACTTCTTTCTCCGTCCTTAGGGTGGCGAGGGGTTGTTGCTAATTCATGCAAACCTACTTGGGGAAAGTGAGGGAACTGTATATATTTAGAAGTATGTAGGGGTGCTTAAGAGTGGTAGGTATACCGTCAAACTAGCAACTCTCAAATCCTCGTCCAATTGTAATTTTTGCCACCAGAGCGCGCTGGCGTCCGTCTCATGAATGTATTCAGTGGCTACATAGCATAGCAGAGCAGGGCAGATCAGACAGGCAACCGCGAGATGGAATTAAATAATCAGGCCGGAATGGAAATGAAACTTGAAGTTTGTACTTCTAAAAAGGAATTACGACTGCTCTGCGCGCTCTCTGTAACTGCAAAACATTCACAAGTTGTTCTTTTTTGTTTTTTTTATTATTTGGTTATTGTCCTATCTCCCTGTTTCTTCCTCTTTTCATTCTTCTACTCATTGATCTTTTACTCACTTTTCTTGTTTATGTTTTTGTTCTTCTTTTTTACTTTCTCCTTCTACCATCTCCTTCTCTTCTACTTTTCATCATTCTCTTTTATTTCATCATTTTTCGTTTTTTTATCTTCTCTCCTCTACCTCTGATCCTCTTCCCTCCTTCCCTTTTTCTATTTTCCTCTCTCTCCATTTTGTGTCCTCTTCCATTTTCTTTTCTTGTCTTTCCCCTCAAATTACCATTCAAACCAACATCTCTCACTATACAATTAATTTGAAAACGTTGGAATAAACCTTTTTTTGTTACTTTTTTCTTATTAAAAAATGTGAAATAATAATTAGTTAGAAATTTCACCAATTATTAATGACGGTAGCTGTTAACGTCGAACATTTGAAAAACTTTGTTCCAAATTTACACTTTTATCAGAGAAGTTGTGGAACTTATCCACAATTCAGGGCCCTGGCTTATGAAGATTTACAGCTTGTTTTTCTGATGAAAAACAATTGATTGGGATTGAAGATTCACCAATTAAATATTAAACGTTCAATTTACAATGTTCCAAATTTTGGAAAAAACAGCTGTTGCCCTAATATTGCGGACGTTGAAAGTACTTCAATGACCGACTATTTCAATGTGATTTGTAGGTTATGATATTATTTTTGCAACAAAAATTATTTCTATTCAAATTTTCACAATAACAATAATAATCGATATGAATACATTATAATATATCAATTTATTCATCAAATCATTGCATTGGAAGCAAAGTTTTGGGTTTTCCATGTCATAGCAACTAGCCAGCTGAGGTTGTAAAATTTCCGAATTATGGGAAACGTTTATAAGACAGAAACATCAATAACATTCACGAATTATGAGTAATGTGGACTGTAAAATGTTTATAAGCCAGGGCTAGGTAAGTTAAAACGATCGTTGTCAGATCCACAATTAATAAATTGTGTTTCATATTGATAAATCCGTTGAGTAGCTTCTTTCATGTTCCAAATAAGTAACAAGAAACTTCGAATTTTTATTATTGTTGTCTGTCCGTCTGTCTTTATTCAGTTGTATGATTCTGCAAGGGCAGCTTAGCATTTGGAGCAAACCTCAATTGAAAAACATAGACTATTATACATATTAACAGTGGAATAGAATCAAATTAATCTACCGCGAGAGAAAAAATTCAAAATCGGTGATTATTTGTTCTTGGTAATATGTCTATTTACACAGATGATATCATAAATCTTATTCTTAAAATAAAATATAAGTTGGTCCGTTGGTCCGTGTCTTTATAGGATACAGATTAATGGACTTCATTATTGACTCCATGTTCGTGTAGATTATTGTTTTATGAGCATGAAGCCCACATGAGCTCATAGGCTTTTGGGTGAGTAATGAGATGGATGATTGATGACGACCACTTTTTAGGTAGTCGGGACCGACCGCTTATCGACTCCTCCGAAAGACGGGGTGACTGTATTCATGTGATTGTGCTGTGGTCAAAGAATTTCGCCCCGATTGAGAACCAGAGTCCACCTGATTATAGGACCGGCGCTTTATCACTCCTCCAACAAGCCACCCAATCAACTAACGTTATGTGTTAACAGCAGTTTTGTTTTTTAATTTTGAACATTTTATCTACTACATATCAGTATAACTCTTCAAAGATTTTTTTGTTTGATCTCTGTTCAATCGATTTTATAGAGATAGATCGGTTGTGATAAATGTCTTGAATAAGGCTTTGCACAAGCAAACAAGAGATTGGCAATTTAGCAATGGAAGCCAGCCTTGGTGACCAAGCATCAGGCGTTAGATTTGCGACAGGGTGGGTTTAGGATTGTAAGTTACCATTTTGGATATGGAGGAGGGGAGTGGGGAATGGACCAAAGATGTAGCCAAAGCCATATCTCCTGTTAAAACCACCCCTCATCTATACAAACATTGTCCCGATAGCTTCTCGAAGGGAATAGCGTTCTCAATCTACAGATAAATACACCCCGTTCTTCATCTCCTCCTGCTTTCACTACCACTTCTTCTTCTCAACACCCTCCTCCGTCTTCCTCTCACTTTCCTTTACATCTCTTTCTTCATCGCCCATAAGGTAAGAAAGGCAGTAGCCAGTCGTTTGTTCATATCTGTGCAGGCCAGCACAATCGGTGTGGACTCTTTCCTTTCTTCTTCTTCTTGTTCTTCTTTTACTTCTACTCCTTCTTATTCTTATTTCACTGCTTCCTCTTCCACTCCTCTTTCTCATTATCCATCTTCTTTGACATCTCCTTATGCTCATCCTTCTTTTCCTTTTCCTTCTCTTCTACCTCCTCCTCCTCCTCCTCCTCCTCATTGTCTCTCTCCCCTTCTCCTTCTTCTTGTTATTTTTCTTCTTCTCTTCCTCCTCCTCCTCCTTCTTCCACCCCTTCTCCTCCTTTTTCCCCTTCTCCTACTCCTTACCCTCCTTCTCCTCCTTTTCCTCCTTCTTCTCCTTCTCCTCCTTCTCCTCCTTCTCCTCCTTCTCCTCCTTCTCCTCCTTCTCCTCCTTCTCCTCCTTCTCCTCCTTCTCCTCCTTCTCCTCCTTCTCCTCCTTCTCCTCCTTCTCCTCCTTCTCCTCCTTCTCCTCCTTCTCCTCCTTCTCCTCCTTCTCCTCCTTCTCCTCCTTCTCCCTCCTTCTCCTCCTTCTCCTCCTTCTCCTCCTTCTCCTCCTTCTCCTCCTTCTCCTCCTTCTCCTCCTTCTCCTCCTTCTCCTCCTTCTCCTCCTTCTCCTCCTTCTCCTCCTTCTCCTCCTTCTCCTCCTTCTCCTCCTTCTCCTCCTTCTCCTCCTTCTCCTCCTTCTCCTCCTTCTCCTCCTTCTCCTCCTTCTCCTCCTTCTCCTCCTTCTCCTCCTTCTCCTCCTTCTCCTCCTTCTCCTCCTTCTCCTCCTTCTTCTCCTTCTCCTCCTTCTCCTCCTTCTCCTTCTTCTTCTCCTTCTACTCCTCCTCCTTCTCCTTTTTCTTCTTCTTTTCCTTATTCTTTTTCTTTTTTTCTTTCTTCCTCCCCTTTGTTCCTCCTCCTCTCTAGAGAGTATCCTTTCAAATGGAACCTTATGACCCCCCACACCAATAGTTTACGACCGGCCTCACCATGCCTGACACACTAAACAATACTACTTTATAAGCGACCAATCTTGAAGACGAGGGACCGTGCAAAATCCAAATCGTATATTACCGACGAACCCTCGTGTCCCTGACTACAATTATTATTATTATTTGGGTGGTTTTGCCGTGTCTTTGTTTCTGAACCGCAACTGGTGACCATCCACCGATCAAGTGATTGCTTTTGCTCATGGGCTACACTACTGTGCTGATTCGTAGTGAACATTGTATCGTTGAACAAGCTATGGTTGATAACAAGCCTGGTTGTGCGAACGATGCGTTGAGTTGACGTGTAACGTTGCATTATTCGATCAATCTACCCGGTTGATGATTTTGCTGTATTTCATTATTATATTCATTATCTGATTTTGTTGTATTCAATATTCTGAGTTCACTATCCACTGAGTAAAAATTCAATATTTTCGGCTATGGTGTAGTGATTTTGTGAAGTGCAGTTTTAGTAGTCAACAATGTTTTGAAATAAAAAATTATGTTTTCAAATGAACTTTTTAAAAGAACTATGGGCCTATACTATCTCATATCTCCGTTTGTGGGAAATGAGATTATCTGGCGAAGTGGAACAACCCATAGGTCTCCCCACTATAAAAAGCCATACGCTAAATAAATAATATTCTGAGTTCACCATGATTTGTCAAAGATGAGAACTATCATGAAAAATTTAATACAGAGACATAATGCTTCAACGATGTAGTTTAAAATTATTGGAATATCGAATTATATCTGTCAAAACAAAACTTGGTGGCGATGCTCAATGTAGACTAGGTGGAACTATTATTTATTCATTAATGCTAATAATGATGTATTATATAAGGCTATGCAGAGATTCGAGTCACAATCATTGTCGGATCACTAGGTTTTCATTACTATACCAATCGCAAGATGCAATCGAAACACGTAGTTGTATGGAGCAACTGAAAAAAATCAGCTGACCAGTGTGCGTTGTTCCATACAACTCCTTTTCACTATTTCATGTCAGGTACATCCGCGCGAATTTTGTAGCAATGGAAACCCACCTCAAGTGGCAACCACATACTCAAGTATGATGGAATAGATATTATTCGGAAATAAGCAAGTATTGATTTCTCTCCTCCATTGTTGAACTGAACTTTTTCAAACTTTTTTATCGTCAAACTGAACTAATGGTCCACAGAAATTCGAAATACAGAGCAGAGTATTACTGTTTATAAACAACAAAATATATGCTCTAGTCCAGGTTCCACTGTGCTGAGGATGTGAGTGTAAAGTTACGAGCGCTGTCCAAATAATTGATCCGCCCTGAATGAGATGTTTCGTATGGTGGGACACACAGCAAAAATGGCAGACAAAGAAGTAGCCGAAGAAGACAAAGAAAGAGAGGAAGAAGACGAATAAAACGAAGAACAAGAAGAAGTAGAAGAGAAACAAGAAGAGCAAGAAGGAGGTAGAGACGAACAAGAGTAATAAGAAAAAAGAATGATGGAGAAAAGGAGAAGAGTAAGATGAAGTCGTTGCCATACTAGAGCAAAGCATCACGTCCGTACCGAAGGAGACACTACTGTCTTATAACTTCTCATAGTGTAGAAGTCTCCGGGGAGCCCTGACCACGTGACCCCCGCCCCCTAAACCATGGCGAGGCGGTAGAGAAGAGATCCTTCTCGTTCCCGTAAACAACAATACGCTCCTGACAGTCAGCCAGATGGAATCCCGTCACGTTCAATCCAATTCCGGGCGCTAGGCTTTCCCGCTTTTCATTGAGAATGAAGGACAGAACAGAGAAGGAGAGAGGAAAGAAGAGAGACGAAGTATGGAAGAGGATCCACTCATAAACAGCAGTCGCTCAGTAATAGCCTGGACACAAGTGTGCGCTATGGTTTCATTTGAGATGGACTCTGCCTGCCGGGATGTCCACCCCACCAGCTACAAATTAAGTTCAACTGCGATTGCAATAAATTCACGTGTAATTTATCAATAGCTGATAGGGCTAATTTCGGAAAAAGGATTGTTTTTGATTGATTAACAAATACTTATTTGAGATGCAAGTGTGACATTTTGTTTAATTGAGACATAAAAAATTCAGACTGATAGCTAGATTTCTCTTTTCTATTTATAATAATAAAATTACGAAAATACAATCTCTTGAAAAATCTGTTACTTATTGAAATCACCCCACTTCATTGGCGAACCCTGTATTATTTTTTCCAATACGGTATTGATATCATAATGGTATCAGAGACAAAGTATTATTATAATAATACATTGTCTTTGATGGTATCTTTCCACACACTTTTTTACCTTGAATGAGAAAGTAGAGCCTGAAAAATTATGTTGAGTTTCCTTCTTTCATTTGAAATAACTGGCAAACAGCTTGTAGAGTGAAATATTCTACAGGTAGAACTAGAATATAGGGCCAGGAAAAAGCATCGGTATTGATGATGAAACTAATTATTGTGTTTGTGTAGGTTTGAGAATTATGCTAGTCCAATTCCTTCATGAAAATCAGCCACATTGTATTTTATCAGTTCGAGAGGAGTTGATACTTGTAGTTGGAGCAATCAGAAGATATAGAAGTAATAGAACTTATAGGATTGTATGATAGATTTTCTTATTCTGAATAAATTGAAAATTAATACAAAAACGAATTCGAAGAAAAACATAGTTCATTATAAGTACTACTGAATCTAAATAGTCAATATGATCACATATATTGTCGAATTTAATATTATTGAAAACAACATGATTCATTTGAATCATTACATTATTACAATAAGAAGAATAATAATTATAAAAACTACCTAAATATTAAGGATTAATAGAAATCAAGCGCTACTCATCATTCAGTGGATTTTTGTCCACTGCAATCCAATTCTGAAAACTTTCCACTTTCAATTATGATTTAACAAGGAGACGAAAAAAAACTTTGAAGACCCGTCACATCGTCTGGAAATTCCACAGCCTTCTCTATTGCTCGTCATGAATATTAATAATTCGGCGCTGGATTAAGAGGACCTGCCACCTAGATTACCTTCTCACTTCTACATTATTATCACTTCACTTTTTGAAATTTATCATTAAACTTCATCTCCGAGATGACGGCTGACGATGAATTGATATTGAAATGAGTTATTAATATCGTCGTGAGAAAATTTCCTCGTAGGAAGAGTGACACCGGACTTTTCAGTTACTTTTAGACTTTTCTTTCAGCGATTTCTTCATTCTAATTCCGGTTTCCCCCGCTTTCGCACCGTTCACTCGAAAGTAATAGAAACTGTCATAACTCAAGACTTCGACGAAATATTCATTCATTTCAAGCCACTAATTAGTTAAGCATCGCGCGGCGGGAATGGCAGACAGCGAAAGCTTCTCTGTCGTCTTTTAGTCCTTCATTTAGGAAAAAACTCATCTTGTCAAATTAAAACAAAAGTCGGGAAAAGTGAACAGTGGAGAAGGGGGAGGTGACTGACGAGTAAAAGAGTGAGAAGAAGGGAGAGAGAAAGAATAAGAAGAGGAGGAAGGATATCCGCTGCCAAATCTTGAAACCAGGCGCGCTATTGGACGTCAGATTGGGAAAAAAGTTAAGTCAGACACCAATAAGTCGAAGTTGAAGTTCAAAGTCCCGTCTTGGAAGTTTGCGTTGGTGCTGGCTCTTCTCACCGTCACATGGACTTCTTTCACTTATTGCCGTTTATCGTCTCATCTTGACGTTATCACGTTCCCTAAGCAGACTAGTCCACGAATAAACTTTCATTAGAAAGTTTCAGTAGAGGTTGAAATGTTTTCCAGCTGATGAATCGTTTAAGAAGTGGGAGTTTGTGGTGCATTACCTCGTGTTTTGAGTTTTGATGAGTGAATGAATGACAAGTTTTATATTTATGGAAAATAAAAATTGATATTGATTACATTACGGATGAAAATACATCACGAAAAACAATGCATTATCTAGAAAATAATGATAAAAAATCTAAAGTGAACCATTCAATTTTTGCATAACCGGTAAGGTTGTCTGACAGGAGTCGCTTCTCTACTCTAAGAAGATCAGATTTGAAGTAACTAAGAATACAATGTACTTTAAAAAGCAATTCTGATACTCCCGTTGAATTTGACTTGAGAAATTCTACAACTTTTCTATCAATTGATTTTTTTAAATTTACACATTTTATGCGTCTTATCCATCATTTAAGGAAAGTGAAAACAAGTTTATTATAATAATGAACTTTGTAGATCTCACAACCCTCGTTTTCACTTACCTAAATTTATTTTATTTATTTTTCGGCTAAAAAGACCGCACAAAGAGGCAAACCAGAACATATAAATCTGCAAACAAAGAAGAAACCTCAATAACTAGACTCTAAGATTAGGTCTATCTGATTTCTCATCTTAAGAGCGTCCATCTCGAATTTTGATGATAGATGGATAAATGGTACTTACAAGTTCATTCAAGGGGGTGGAGTGTTTCGAAAATAATTATAGATAATTGAATATCTGTTTTGAATTTCTTTTAGATTTTTTTCTGTTCAACAATATAGATACTTGTTGAATTATAGAATTGGCAGGTCTTGAGACATGTTCATTTTGGATGAATCTGTTGTTCGACAATGTATTGTACTTACATTTAATAAGATCTTATGATTTTGAATACACATGATAAACAGTATAGTCAACTATGGCTGATTTTCGTAATCTGCTTCTGAGATGGAGAAAGATACCCCTCTGATCACTACAAGACTGTTGAAAGTTCCTCCCCCCTTATCATAGCGCTTTCACTACACTTTTCTAATCAGCTGAAAAAGCAAGATAGACACCCAAGCGCTCAAGTGATGTCATTCCTACTTGTGTGATATACACAAAGCATACAGTATTTTCCTCATGAGGTTTCATTAATAATTGATCACTCATTTGGAGAGAAAACATTACCGCCAAGTTCTTGTGTAATATTATGATTAGTTGTGTCAGTTCTGCTGGTAAAGTCAGTGATATTGAGTACTTTAAAAATTCCTTTGTTGCTCATGAACTGAAGGACTGTAACATTTGTGGTGATGAGGAACTAGTTTGAAAATTGTGATAACAGAACCAAAATGAGAATAATATGTCATTAATTGAAAGCATCATGAAATGTATTGTTTGTACATTGAGGGGTTTCAGTTGAATAGCCTGAATTGAATAAGAATTGATAGGAATAGCCTACAATGCAATTTATCAACCAAAACCTCACAAATCAATATTTGAAGGAGGGCAGTGACGTACATTGAAAAATTAGAAGGCCACATCAATGGAAAAATAATAAATATGAACTGTAACTACAAGAATACTTGAGAATTTTTCAACTTTTTATCATGCCTTTTGTTTGTACAAAGTTCAGAAACAGAACATAAATATAAGTTGGATTATTTCATCTACAATTGCTGTTTTTTCCTTGAAGAAGAATTGTGATGTGCTCCTGAATGGGTTTCTCGTCTTCAGTGATTATTCTCATTCATTTGACCGGTGATCCAAGGAAAATATAATTATAAATATCTATAATTTATTAATATTGAATAATATTATAATCACATTATTAATAATATAATTATTCTTGTCAGTAGAAAAACAGTCGATTGAATTCAATGTTCTGATAAATTTCAAATCTCATAAGAATCTATCCAATACTCCCTGATTACTGATTTGATGATAGTAGAAGTTATCTATCAAGATTGCCTGCAGCATCATGACTAGCCGATCAATAACTTTATCGGGTAAGTGGGACGAGGAGGTCTAGTTTATGACAAGTGCCGAGGCTAAACTCGAGCCCACCTTACACCAGCTTATCAAAGATGGCATGCCTTTATCTCACGTCTCTCATGTGCATGAAAAGGGTCTACGTGAGACCGTGCAAGACAAGATATGCCGGTGACTATGCTCCGGCTTTACGACGTTTGCGGTCGCCGGTTCACGAGAATTATCGGTCATCCTCCCCGGACGAACATTAAAACCCGACAGCGCAAAGACAATAACACTGTTGTCGTACTGTGTTTAGCCTGCCCCTGCCAGGTACTGTGTCTAACGCGCTGCCTCTGCCCGCAACACCTCTATGAACGACAACTAACGAGACAGGAAGGATGGCCGTAGGAGGCCGTTAAGAAGCAGGCAGCTCCCTCCTTCCAGCCATCACAAACTATTCTCCTGCATTCTCATGATGATGAGCAAGCAAACGTAGGTCACGTTGTGGTCTTAATGTTATGGAGGAAAAGGTGTGAGGAGCTGTGGAGGGGAGGGAGATCCTTAAGGGGGAAATATGTGATAAGGAGAGTGGTAAAGAGGAATGCAAAACTTGTCAGATTTAGGAGCTATGACATCCAATGATTGGAAGATACATTCATTGAAGAGGGAGGCATGAATCGTTTCATACAAAAAGGCCACTTTCTTAATTCCTGTAGTTTCACAATTATTATCAATATCTCTATACATTTTGAGCTTAATTTTTACTCAATTATAATATTACGAGTACACCACTGAAAAAACTTCATTGCATAGCGTATGCCGGAGTATACAAGTACTGTATATTATTCAATAATGAATACAAAGCATTACATTTCCTAAACGTAATGGATAAACAAGTCACACTTGCAATGCTCAACTACTAAAATTGATTTATTGAAGCAATTGACTGCCACGTATAGGGTCTGTGAACCCTTTCGGCCAGCCTCATTCTCACAGTCTGTTGTTCTTCATGAATGTGCTGCTACCTACCGGTAACACGGGGAACTAATGTCTCTACAACAATTCACATTTCGCTTGTTTCAGACTTTCAATGTCGCATGAATTGTAGACTTTGATTTTATAGAGTCCACCAATACTGTTCTCCAACAATTGAATGCATAAATTGTCCTCCTTGATTAAAATCGTCCGCTCTCGGCTCTTATAACAACGTCAGTCGCAACTTAAATGGCCTCAACTTGCGATATATTGCTTAATATATTGTGTGGAACCATGTTTCGAAGTTGTGATATAGGAGCCATCTCATCCCCAGTTTTGAGGGTCAGTGCGAACTGTAACTTATGTGCTGAATCATTATTATGCCATTGAATGCATCTTAGTCATGATCCCCTTGTAATAAAGGGGTGAGATAATTTATTAATTATGATTGTGGAATTACAGCACCGGGTTCCTACTTCTGATCCTGTTGTAAAATTTTTTGTAAGAATCGCAAAATATTATTCATCTTCACTTCCATCCCTAATTCTTTCTATTCATGGTATTCAATTATTCACAAAATATAAATTTTATTCATTGTTGGTTGATTTCTCTGGATATTTTTAACGATTAAATTTGGGGAAATCCTGGTAATTCTTGGAGGTTTGGAGTAGAAGTAGTTGATTTATAATAGCCTGTTCTTGATTAAGATTATCAAATGATTAAAATGTGATGGGAACAAATTTGCAGTAGCTTGTTGTACCTGTTACCAAGAATTGATTATACTTTGTACCATAAATAATTCTATAAAAATTCCAACAATTGATAATTGAAATGTGTTTCTGTCCAGCTTTGTTCCAATGATACATTATGAATGAGTTTCATTTGCAAAAATCAGACGTCATGTTTATTGAATAATATTAGAATTTGTTGCTTTCAAACGCATGATACCAAAAATAATATTTCTAGAATATGCCTTAGAGAGATCTCAATATCTTAGAAATACAGTATTCAATTTTAAGTATCCAATAATTATCATTTTCAAGGCTACAGAGTGTGAGTGAGATTACTCATAGAAAACTATGAAAACCCCCGACAGTATCAGCAGTGTCAGTGAGTCAAACAGGCTCGCTTCGCTCACCTGCAAATCCTCTATCTGTGTCAGCTGAGACAAACAGCTGTAGATGAATTTCAAATACAAATTAATTCTTTGTTGGGCCTATTCGCTATCAGTATACTTTTTGTTGGTTGTTGACTGGCTTTTTCATAGATCTGGAATCTAATGTATATTGATTGAATCATAGTATTATTGAAGTGCATCCTAAATTATTGTGTACTTTACTATAATAATTACTACAATAATTCGTTGTGACATACCTTTAAGTTGATAACATTGTTGATTTGCTTTAGGCCTAGTATAAATATGGAAGAATTATTAGGTATTGCATCTCATCAACTTCTGGATGATTATAATAATAATAATTAATTAGTATCTCAATTTATTGCTACTCGTATATAAATAGCAGAGATATGCCTGTTTTTAGTACATTGGTCAATATTTGCAGTTGCAGAAGTCCTTTGTCTATTTATATAACAATAAATTGAGATTCGAATTAATTATTCGTATTACTATTATAAATAATTTCGATTTTAAATTGCAAATAACTGGTATCCAAAACATTGGTTTCATTTCTTCAAGTATTATTCTACTGAATGAGATTCAATATTATATTCATATCTCATAACACTCAGGAATTTCTACTTGCGTTGTAGCTTACATGAGTCAAAAAAGCGGAAAATCCCCCGACAAACTTTATTCGAGAACAAACAAAGTGTGTAGATTCATCCCAGGCCTTGAATACAAAACGAGGTATTAGCGGGTCTTGTAGCGCAAATAGGAACGCAGATAAGACAACGAGAAAATTAGACTTTCTTGAAAAAGAGTTCTGTAATAATTTCTAAAAAGATATGACGAGCAATTTGTGTGCCAGAAGGGTGTGAGAGAGACGGAAACTAGATGGATGGAAGAGAGAGAGAAATAGAGGAAAAGAGAGGAGAAGGAGAACAGGAGTGCTTAGGTTTAAGCAAGTCCCAAACTAAGCCGGATAAGTGAGTCCAGTAAGTCTCAGCTAGGATATAGCAGACGCCGACAAAATAGGCGGTTGACGGATTACTGTTAACAATTATCAGCTGAATCAGGGCAGTCAAAGAGTGGTCTGCGAGAGCATATCGTGTCGGAAATGTCCCTAGCTATTCTAATTCACTGTTGTAGACATTTTCAGACTGTTCTGACAGAGCAGAGCATCAACAAAATGCATTATACAGCCGCCAAATTTTCTAAATTATTCACACTCAACTATAAACTCATATTCACCAACCGATCAACTCTTTTGTGCAAATGAAATATCATGAATCATGATAGATATTCTAACTTTATTAGCGTAACCTTTGATGATATAGAGATATCATGAGATGTTTTTATAATAGTAGTTTATGCAACGGTTGTATAATGGGAGCCTTTATAGCATGAGGTGAGATGTAAGTTAGAGCCACGAGCGAAGCGAGTGCTCTAAATATCTCACGAATGCTATAAAGGCTTTATACAACCGTTGCATACACTATTTTAACTACGACCACCAGTGTAGTTATCAGTATCAGACCAGTATCAAGCTATAGACCACCAGTATCAAGCTATCTGTAAGTGTACGCTATTATAAAAATCAACATACCGTCGTTTATTTAACTTCTTTTGTCTTCATCCTACTTGAACTGTTATGATAATCAACTTATTACTTGTTAAAGATGTTAAAAATAACATATCAGTCAGAACCACAAAACGCATTCGACAAGCAACAAAATCGTGAGTGTTGTTGTGAAAGTGAAAGTTATTAACATATTCACTAACAAAGTTATAAGTACAGTATATTCAACTATTTAAACTTTGGACTATTTAAATTAGTTAAATATTCAAATACATAAATTGAAATATTGACGAAAAAATACTAGTAGGCTACTCAACCCAGTCGCAGTTTTCATTTTGAGGTTAGTTGAACACCGTTTACTTTTTATCACCTGGGCCCTGGCTTATAAACATTTTACAATCCACATTACTCATAATTCGTGGATTTTATTGGCGTTTCTGTCTCATAAACGTTTCCAATAAAAAGCAAATTCTACAGTTTCAGCTGATTAAAAAAATTACATGAAACGAATTCACCTCAAGTAAATAGAATATCGGAATAGTCCAATGCTGTTCCTTTAAAACCAAAACTTTGCTCCTAATTTAATGATTTTGATATATAAATTGATTTATTATTATGAATATATTTAATAATAAATATCAATCATTATTTTTATGGTGAGATTTGAACAGGAATCATTTCTGTCGCTAAAATATTATCATAACCTACAAAGAAAATCGTAAACAAACCAAGTCAGAATACCCTAGCCTTGTAATCTAAAATGGCCGCGATGATTTGAGTTTGAACAGCGATATTGTGAATTTTTCGTCTGAACCAATTTACATAGACATATAACCTACATCTTAAACCTTCATCATTCATCATCACTCATTCATCCTTTGCTTAAAATACTTGGAAACCAAGTCACAATTGTAAAGGAGGAATAAAGAATACATGGGATTTCCTATTTTACTCGAACCATCGTGAACATTTTGGATTCAAATGTTAGGGTCTCCTAGTGAGTTTTTGCTGATCGTTGATTCAACAGCTGATTCTTCCCAAAATTTGGAACATTGTAAATCGAGAGTTTTATTGGTGAATCTACAATCCCAATCACTTGTTTTTCATCAGAAAAACAAGCTGTAAATCTTTATAAGCCAGGGCCCGGATTTCAAAACGAAACAAGGAATATATCATAAAGTGGAATTTGGACTGTATTGTAAAGTTCCTCCTGTATCGAAAAACGTTCATTATGACACGGTTCTAAGATTCCGTTTTGAAATGGTAGTCATTTCGATTTCAATTGTAAAACTGAAATAGTAATTTTTCAATACGCCCGTAGATAAAATATTTTTTAGGATTTGTACATCTGTTTATTAATTACCTCTATCATCTACATTCCCACATAAGCTCCATATTGAAAATTAATATTCAAAATAATATTATTATCCGTGTTTTGGTTCTTTTTATTTATGTAACGACCTTCCAAATTCTAAATTACGGTTTCATAGTTTTTTTTACCTTCAGAAGTTGAAATTTGTGTATAATTTAAGTTTTAAGTGTGGGCATAACCTTTATTTTGAATATTTAAACCAAAATTGGGAAGAAGAGAGGTTTTGGACTTTGTCTGTGTTTCAATCCTACTGTATTTCAATCTTGTTAATAAATAATAATAAGCCTATGAGTGATGAATGGTGGCTACTTTTCAGGCAGTAGGAAAAAACTACGACGGCTTATCTTTTCCTCCGGAAACCGGGGTTAAATAAAATTGTAATTAACTTTTTATTTCGACAAGTCTAGAAACTTTTATGATCCATATGTGAAGAATTTTTCCTATTCCCTCCGTTACCTCATCCCTTCTCTCATTGACTTCTTTCTTATTCTCCTGTATCCATTCTCCCCTCCATCATTCCAAGATGGCCGGCTGAGGAGGATTATGAGCACGTTTAACCAATCAGTGGAGACCACTTTATCAGGACAAATGTATGTACGTGCCTCTCAGCTGATAGCACCTTCAAGAGAATTGTATGTTCCACCCTCATGCCGTAAACAGACTCTATCACAGCGGCTCAAACTAGAATAGAAGCAAGTATCTCTCAAATTTTGTTAAGCCTATTTGGTCTTTACCATTTCAAAAATTAGTAGAAAGTAGAAACCATCAGTAATTTAAAATTACGAGAAATACATGGAAAGGATGGTTAAGATCATCATAATCATAAAAGTATAATTCCGTTCTATGATCCACATAGAAGAGTGGAACAGCTTGATGCCCGATCATTTCTTTCAGTTTCAAACAAACAGTCGGAAATCAGAATAACTCATAAAAGATCATGAAATCACTAATTCGAAAACAAAAGCTAAAAACGAAGAAAATCAGTTTCTTCCATAATTGGTATTTTTTGTTTTAATTTTATTGGAACTAAGGTGTCATTGGAAACTGATACATCCACTGTGTTGAAACCCAAGGAAATTCGAGGTTCGAAATATTAAATTCATCAATATCCCTATCACAATCAACAAAGTTAAAAAGTGAACGGATGTAGAAATAGTGAATCAGTAAGAAATTCAATATGTTCAAATGGAACAATTTATTATTACAGTCTAAATCAAGGCAACTCAATCTACATCACTATCTTTGCATGTGCATGTCGGTAGACAATCCATATTATATTTAAGACGAGAGGCACACGAAGTAATCTCGTAATCGTGATATATTTGCTTGAATAGGATAGCCCGAGGGAGAGGAAGGGTGAGACAAACATCTTGATGCAAGTTTGCTATTACATTTGATCCCGATCTAATTAAATGGGGATGAATAGTGTCATCATTTCCACCAGTTCTAAATGTTTTCTGATTCTTTTTCCTTATTTTTTCTCTTCCTCTTTTCACTCTTCTTCTTTTCTTCTCCTTCTTCTCCTTATTCATTATATTTTCTCTACCTCCCTTCGTTATATCAATCTTATCTTATTATCTAATATGAATCTCGTATGTTCCCTTAACCTTTTTCTTATCATCCCCATGCACTTCTTTCGGTTCCTTATCTTCTCCCCATTCACCATCACCCCTCACCCTTCCTTTCACTTTTTATACTGCCTCATCCACCATCTCATCAAAGACAGAATTATAGTTTGAGAAATATTATTCTTTAAATTCATTTATTTCACTATACTTTTAACCTTCTTCATCTTGATCCCATTTATGCTGATTCTATTCCTTATCAATTATTCATTGTAAAATCAAGAACAAAGGAGATGATTTACTTGAAAAAGGAAGTTTCTTAAATATTTGAGACTGAATCGCTATCCTCTGTAGCCTTCTTCTCATCCTGTTTCCTGTGAATTTCGAATGCAAGACGCATCTTGACTTCGCTACTGGCAAAGTAACAAATCTCTTGAGCTGTTCTCCAATCTAGACTCTAGGATACTATACACATTCACTCAAAGTTGTACGACTTCAAATGGAAAATTGTGTTAGTCTAGTATGTCAACCCTACGGTGCTATAATAAATTCACCAGATCATGGAAAATACAGTCTCATTCATGACAAAACATCTTGACTGTTAGATTTGAATTTGGGATACATCAGTTTTGGGCAAATGCCTGTTGGCTATTTTCACTTTTCAACGTATATTATCGAATAAATGGATGAATAGATGCAGTATCGATTCATGATAATGAGGACAATGAGGAATAGTAGCCTACAATACGTCCCATAGCCTAGCTATCATAATAATTTGTTATAGCCTGTGAGAAATTATATTGGTTTCCACTATCACCCATAGTAATACAGTATATGGTAGCTAACCTTTAAATTGAGTAGGATTATTGTTATCAAGCCTTATTATTTCCATCACTTCGAATAGACAAAACAAGTAACAAAACACATCATAAAATTGTTGTGATGACACAGGCTTTGAATAGAATTGAAAGATAAGAGAAAAAAAAGAAAATGAAAAAGAAGATGATAGGAGAAAGAAGAAAGTGAAGATGTGACAAAAAAAGAGCAAAGATGAGAGGAGAAAGAAGAAAAAAGTAAGATAGATAAGGAAAGAAAGATAGAGGAGGATGAGAAATGAGGGTGGATCGAAATTGGAGAAATTTAGTGGCTAGAGTGGAACTGGCCAGGTCCAAGGGCCATTGGCTGACTCAAAATACGGCCAGTCATATTTTTCTGTAATACGACAGAGTTCTCGACTGAATCTGATGTCCTTAACGGAAAACTCGGTGTCACAAATCAAACAAACGGTTGACAGTGTCGTGGACGAACGGACGTGCAAAAGAAAGAAGAGGAAAATAAGAGATTTTACCGCCAGGGGTGGAGCTCATCCAGCCCTTATATCATGAAATATATAGATTTTGCAAAGTGACGGACACACTAGTTTCGATCGGGAGCAACTTTTGCTCAGGAAGGACGTACTTCACGTGGTTTTATCGTGATCAATGAGAACAATAACATAAATCGTTCAGTTGCAACGCTTGGCTCAACTTCAGAATCTTTTACTCTTCTTGTTCTTCTCAGTTCTCAGAAGCCTGACTCGTTTTTATTATTATCTACAATGAGACTTTACATTTGTAATTAAAAATAGTGATTATTGTAATGTGAGGTTATTTTTCCAATTTCTAGATATTTTTCTCTGTTTTTATAATTTCACCTTGTAGATTTACTAATCTGCTAATGTTCAATTTCTATTTGAATAGGTTTTTATTTCGTTTCATTACTGGTATCATGTGTAATAATATTTACTGTTCAAATAGAGACAGAAAAATGTTTATGCTAATGATATTCGAATTTCTATGTTATAATTATTTCAAGTTATTTTGAACAGTGTCTTGATTTGAATAGGACAATGGAAGTCACCCCTACCACGATAATTTGAAGAATATTAGAAATGATTCCAAAAATTATAATAGTCTTGTCTGTTTCTTTTACGTTACCGTTATTGGCTAGTAATTACACCCGATGGCTGAAGTATATTTGTGAATCTATTCTCTAGCCAGGTAATCCTTACCGGACCAGTGACGCAGAATGCTTTTCCAGTTTCCTTCGTACTAATTCCATGCATTCTAAATACCATAACAGCAGAGTTAGAGCATCTTTTATCTCAAATGATCTCAAAAACATCATCTAGGCATAGCCAAAAGACAATTCTTTTTGACAACATCAGCTGTTGGATCGTAAACGGAGCATACTAAACAGCACAACCTTTTGGCGTCAGCTAAATATAAGAAAGAAGAGGAAAATTGATTCGAAGAAGGTGTAGAGGAGAGGAGAGGTCGAAGAGGGTAGAAAATAGTATAGGAGAGAACGACAAACATAAAGAAGAGCAGCCGTCAAGATGAATGGCAATTTTGAGGAAGCAGCCCACAAGGAAAATGGAAAAGGCAACTGATCATTGACTTCATCTTGGTGGGCACGAAGCCAGGACTTCGCTATAGGACGAGTTTCCGCTCTATGTTATTATTGTCCGACGCCACGGCGCAAAACAATGGAGGTAATGAAAAATAAATTAGTACCTTTCAACAGACGACAGGGCGACCTCTCTCCCTCTCATGTTCACCAGTATCACACGAGATGAACAATCTAGAAATTGAGACATGGCTGGTGAGTGGGGATGTATTTGGGAAGAAGAAAAATGTTGGATTAAATTAGATTTACATTTTCTATTGATTTAGATGATAGCTAGATAAGTTTCTAAATTTTAATATGATTTTGTGAGTAATACTGATTTCATTATTCCATGAATTTCATTCCATGAGATTGAAACTTAATAATTATTTTAAAAAATGAATATTTTCAAACGATAAAATTATTGAAATATTCAAGAACAATATGCTATTCACAATCCTATTTAGTGTGTATTAGAATATCTGAATGGAATGGCGAAGATTGGACATAAAAATGTACATTCTTGGGAGAGGACTAACACTTGTCCAGTTAAAATTTAATAAAATCTAGATTCAGATGTTTATAAAAACTAAAGGGAAGAGATTTATTGTTTGGTTATTATATTCTTTGACAGATCTGAGCAGCCCTCTGGCAACATCATAATAGAATTACATTGTGATTACATTACAAATGATTATCATCCAAACAAAATTAAATTATTGAATTTTCTTAGTTTATCCAAAGGGCCTAGATGAAACCCATGTTAATCTAATTAGTCCATCTTTACTACTTCGTAAGAAAAAATTCTCAAAACTAGAGATAAAAAAACTTTTTCTAATTTACTCAATTCAAATTTCAATAGGTTATTTAACGTTATCTAGAATCTGTATACTTACTATGGTAATTATACTACAGTTACTTATTTCTTAGTTACTACTTACTAATTAGCAGTTATCCCGCTATATTTATGGAGAAAGGCAAAACAAAATCTACGAGAGTAGAAGTGAAATGATAAAAAAAACTCTGTGTCTCTCCTTGTCCAGTATACTTGAGTAACATCCCACAATAGGATCAATCATAATTATCAGATCACATCACCATCAAGTTTGTCATCGATGTTGATTACTAGAACGAACTGCAATGTCAGAAATCAAACGCTATGAATACGCGTGATTAATGAGAAATTATCGGCTCCTAAAAGCCATCATTCATTTCCAAAAAGTGACTGTAAACGAAGGCATTTATCGCGTGTGATTTGTGGCCTGAGTTAATTGAAATTTGGTGCAGCTCTTGCCACGACTCATGGGCGTGGCGAGGCAGACATGTTGGAAGCCAGTGATGGAAGACCGTTGCTGGGAAAAACTCGGCGCGAAATTTGAAGCCTGCCTGAAAAGCGAGCAAATTATCGCCCGAGAGAAGAGAGAGTCAAGAAGTATAGTTGTCGGCGGAGTTTTCTTTTTCTTTCCCGTTTGGGGCTGTTGGGAGAGGGGGTGATATTGAGGGGGGTGATGAGGGCATCTGGAATTATTAGTCTTCAGTTTTGGATGTTTGTAAGGGTAGTGAAGGGGGGGGGAAGAGGTGTAAGATGAAAGGCGAGCCGGGCTTGCTGACTCATAAGAATATGCAAAGCTTGATTTACGGTAGCACTCAACTAAAGATGGCGAGTGAGAGAGAGTTTAAAAGAGAAAGAGAGAGCGAGAGAGAGAGAGAGGGAGAGTGAGGGTGGGGAGAATATGAAGTGAGGGGAAGAAAGGCCGGACAGGTTCTAATGTTATTTTCAAAGTCACAAATTGTTTAAAATAGGGCAATGATTCAGGGGTTGACGGCGACTATTTTATTGCCAGGAATCGGAAAGAGGGATGATGTAGGGAAAGAAGAGAGGAAAGAGGAGGAGAAGAAGGAGGAGGAGGAAAAAGAGGAATAGGTGGTGATGAAGAAGAAGTCGGCTAAGGAGAAGTAGACGGAGGAGGAGGAGGAGGAGGCGAAGGATGAATGGGGGAGGTGGGAGCGATGATGTTTGTAGGTGGATGAAGCACTGAGCACTGAGCAGGACGGGAGCAAGTCATAATAATGAGAAATAAATCTTAGCCGACTCTGCGCTGACTTGTATGCAGAGTTTCCATTTCTTAATGGCCCCCCGCCCGTCATGTTTGTCTATAATTTATACTTTATTCCTATAATGATATTTCTCCTGAGATGAATTTATGGTTTAATTATGCCTGCTTTCTTGCAAGTCTCGCCTTACTCGACCTCGGCGCGGACGCTCGCGAAAGAAACGCGTGTAGAGCGCGTGGAAAAAACGCAAAGCTTTCCTTTTTCACCCCCTCCCCCCTCTTACGGCTCCATCTGGCAGTTTACTGCGTCGTCATGTTTGCGAAATGATTTTTGGGAATCAAGTGAAAAGACTAGGTTTGCAGTTTTCCCCTGAACACTGTTAACAAAATTGAAAAGAAAATTCTAAATTCGGATGCAATTTTGTTTGTTGTCAAGCATCCCAAATTCCTTAGTAATACATTAATTTTTCTCGGCAAAAGGAGTTTCCCATTTTAATAAGTACAAAACTATAATTATGTGTCACGATATAGATTTTATATCATACTCGATAGATACTCATATCATAGTCGATAGACTGATGTAAATTGAAATATATTCTATTAAGAGTACAAAATTAGCTTCGTCACTGTTACATTATTGCTCGTCTTATCTTGCTAAAACTTTAGGAAAATTATTGCTGGTTTTTCTCAAAATCTCTATAAATCTTATTCAATTGTCATTCTTTTGAATATCTTTTAATCTTGTTGAAATGATGCATTGTTGATTTTTGTAAATCTCGTCTCTCAAATCAGTTGCTCCAAACTTGTCGCACCGGTGTGTGTCCTCTACCCTGTCCAAAACGTATCTCATTTTGAGCGTTACTCGACATCAGCGCCACAGAGAATATTATAGAAGGCAGTTGTCGACGACGGCGGCCGCACGAAATTACGCTGTCAGCAATTTTAATTACCGTGTCAACGTTGGCCGACTTACCGTTGGCGGGGTTTTAACGCGATAGTTGTTTCAGGACGCTCAAAGGCGTCTGGCAGCGTCTAATTCAAACGAAATGGATTATTCAGAAGGAATCCTGAAGGCGACCAGACGCCTTGGCTTATTGTCCATTACTCGGTTTCTCTTTGAAGTGGCCTGGAAGAAGACTACAACTCTCCCCCTTTTGTGACTCCCCCCTCGTGTGATGATTTCCCCCCTCGACGGATTACAAGAATGCTGGTCGCGCACTCTCTCGGACAACCAAGGAATTACACGCCTGTCATGTCCCGAAATCCGCCTGAATGATAAAACAAAGTCAACTGCTAACTTTAGCCCTTTCAGCGACGACTGGCCTCTTCCTAGCCGACCCTTCGACCGCCGTCAACTTGGGAGAACTCTTATGATTAAGCCATGTTTGTTAACAGTGGTTTTCGCTGTTGTAGTAGGTGTGTGGTGTGGTTGAGAAAGTGTGGGTTGTGATGCCAGACAGCACGATTATTCTAGAAAAGTAATTGAATACACATGAAGAATTATTCGTACTGTAATTTGCAATTTGTACTGTAAATTGTACACAAGATCTTGTATCATAAGATATGAGGACTGCATTTAGAATCAGAATAAGGGAGAGAAACAGTGAGTACTGATTCTTCTCTCCCAAATAATTTTATACGTATGTATCAATGAATATTTTGAAATTATTTTATATGATAAGTTTAGAACTTTGAAATAATATAATTTATGTGTATTTTTCTATTTGAATAGAAAACATTGATAAAGTATCCCTGAGAAAAAGGAAATTTATGTGTCTGTTTAGATTATTATTGAAATTCAATGAATCATTTTTCATGATAAGTTCAAAACTCTAAAATTATATAATGATAATAAAAAATGGTTAAAGTTGGTATTTATGTCTTATTTTATTAATTGAATTTGATTTAAGTAATTTACATCAACCGCAGTGAAGCATGGCTAAAATACTTCGATTTAAAAGATTTTATTTGAAGTTGAAATTAATACTTCTCGAAACTCAAATCTTATGTTAAATTCACGTTGATTTCAATTGATCTGCGATAGAAATCATGTCGAATAGATTAAAACTAACAGTGATATTTAATATTTACCTTAATGTACCTTATAATATTTATGGAATGTACATTATCTGGAAACTTGATGTGAAGCATCCTCTATCCTCTTCTTCAGCGATATCTTGAAAAATTACGACCACTCTCACCTCAATTGTAGCTAATTGAGGAAGCAGCCACATGAAACTTCATCCGAAAAGATTGAAGATTGCAAAGAAGAAGGTAGAGTTCCTCTCGAGCGAGCCGCTTACCGCTTCAACGATCACAGAAGATATTCTCAGTTGGCTGGGTGACATTTTAAGTCCAGGCGATTATATGTAAGAAGTTGGCAAGAGTGTATTTTGCCGCTCTTTTAGTCCCTCTGTTTTCCCGCGAATTGTCCCCTCTTTGCCGCGCTTTTGCTCGTTCTCCCGCGCAATTCTAGATTTCAGATATTAGCGTCGCCCTAATATTCATTCTGTAATTAGCCGCCCGACTCAATCATTGGAGGCGAAATTAATGATCATCTCGGCTCATTTAGCTGCGAATCTTCTTAAGAAAGGGTTCAGGTCATCGATAATTTCTCCACTTGAAGTTTCCCGGGTGCAAGCGAGTGTTAAGGGCTCCGATCCTTGATCTTATCCTCAGTTTCTTGCCTGAGCTCTCGGACTTGCCGGGATGACAAATGTGCATTTAATCGGAAACCGAACCCGATTCATTTCGGGGTGGCTAAACTTGTGGATGTGGAGTTATTGTTCAAGTTTCGCAGGAATGGTTTGGGTGGAATAGGCTACGCGAGGTGATTACGCAGTCGAAGATGTTCACGGCCGACACATTTAGATAACCCAGATCTTGTAACGGTGGCTAAGCCCTGGCAACAAACCCCATTTCACACTAGCCTCACCAATCATCCTTTTCAACTAGTTGGTAACGGTCTTTGAATAATTACGTCTTGGAGATTGCCAGCTAGTTCAGAAGTGAAACAAACCCCAAGTCGTGCTGAGCCGGTCCAAAGTTGTTTACTGGATGATCAAGGGTTATTATGAGCAGGAGGGTGGCAAATAAACGTATAGCAGACTCCAACGGAATTGACGGCTGACGAGTAAATATTATCGATGTTCAACTCTGATAAGAAAGTCTGAAAGCAGTCTTAAACAGCAATTCTGATTGGCAGCAACCTAAGCTAGACCATTACGATCTTGAAGACCACTTTCAGAATATACTGACATAGCTGAGCATTAATACCAGTCATTTTCCAATCGCCAGTCTTTTTGGCACCAGCTGTACAAAGGCTGGGTTATCCATAATTGATGGCCCAACTAGAACTATTAACGTGGGCACTTGGCGAGTATTCAGCCGAGTATTGAACTTGGGTCAAAGATGTATGCAATGATTTAGTGAAGTCTTGGATTAGATTTGGTTCACGGTATGGAAGAGGAGAGGTTTGATATCATAAATGTATGCGTAGTAGTCAGTGAGCTGAGTCACGTCGAAATGAATTGTTTATAAGTCAGTCAATAGAAATTGTAAAGTTTGAAAAAGATAAAGAATAATAGGTTATTAATCATCACTGACTTCTAAAATTTAGCATAATAATCACTCGTTATTATGGCATATTTTGTCTTCTATGTCTCATGGATTTGGTCTTGGCTCCTATAACCACTATAATATTGAATTCAAAATCTAAGAATAAATTTGAATAAGAAACTATGAGTATTCAAGAATAAAATTATTTCTGAAACACAGCAAGAAGTATTTACATTGCACTGAATTAGTGCTACATCGTCTTAGAACAGTAGCAATGAATTCAATAAAAATGCCTTGATCAAGTTTTATTCCATGTATGAAAAATAATTGAGTTAGTTAGTTTCTCATCTTTATTACTTTGCATTCTCTCTTCACACTGAAAGAATGTTCATTTGTCCTGAACCGTTTCAGCCAATCTTCATAATTAAGTAGATTGAGATATTCTTAGATGTCTGTGATATGTGAGGGTACCAACTTTCTCTTATTTGCTTCCACTAAATATCAAATACTCAGTCTACTGGGTTTGATGACAATGTCATAATTATTTTGTCTGATGAGCAATCTTTCTCATTCTAGTTCACATAGGAGACTATATTTGAGTTCTTGAAATTTTCAAAAGAAATTGCCTCTATTTGCTCACCCTTATCATGACTTGAAATTGACTTTGAGGATGTCAAAGTTCTATCGACTCTATTATTACTTCGTCACATTTACTTTCATCGTTTCACATGCTTCTTTACATGTTCCAGGACTCCTCAAGATAACGAAGAATTCTAGAACTTTAAGAAGCTGGATTCTGTGATACGGAATTTGAGGGTGTGTCAATGTTTGAAATTATTATTTGCTGACATTGTGAATTTCAGTAAAAGTCAACGAACAAGAATATACTACAAACAATTTGAAGGTCTCAGCCCTCGACAGATTTTATTTGCTCTTTGAACAACTTAGTTATTCACATTCAATCTCTCAGACTTTGTTTGGAATCTTGTGTCACTTCTTGAAGACTTTCGCTCTCTCAATGAACATTAAGGGTGGATCAAAAATTGAGTTAGAAGTCGATTGTTTGCTTGCTCATTTCTCAAGTCATTTGCCATGCCCTGAGATGTTTGGAATCATTTCCATATGGGAACGTGTTTGATTGAACAAGATTCTTGATGTACTTTTGTACCCCTCCTACCATAGTTTATTTCAGAAGATGATCTAGATTCTCTTTAAATTAAATCTCTTCCAAGCTACAGTAAAGTTCTGTAGCAACTGAATTATTCTGTATAAACTCAATATGACATTCTGGTATTCTAAATTATCGTAGAAAGAATTATTGATTGAGAATTCTGAAGAAGAATGATGGTACATAATTAAAATCATATCACAGATGAGAAAATCATTCATGTAAATGCGATTTTTGTGTCCTTCTAATATTAATATTTTTTATTCCAATGTATATTCTATGGAACCTTCCAATTACAAAACTGGTTGTTTTGAAGCACTCGATTCCATGGTATCAACTGGTACCATGGTACTCTTAAGTGTTATCAATTTTTCCACTGAAACCAGCAAATAACACTAGATTCATGTAAATCCATGAAACACTAGAGCATTAACTTCAAAGCATGAGTTAATTTCATCATCTTCTAAAAATTTATTGTGATCTCTTTTTAATCGATACAAAATTATGGATAATATCGCAATAAATTATGGATACAGATTTTATTAATCGATAATGAACCCTTATTAATAGAAAATGTTGGAAAAATGATAATTTTACGTTGGTTCATTTTGAACAAAAACCATTGGAAAATATTATGAATAGCTTCTACCGTTCTACGTATCAAGAACAAGGACTTGAAAAAATAATATTCATGAGTTGGATTATCTCCTTTGTATTCAAGTGGAATTTTCATAATGAGGAGGATGATAATCAGTATACCAGTTGCAGATGAAAATATCTCAACGCCTTATTATTCATCCCTACAGATGCAGCATATGGGTTTATCAGCTAATACTCCCTCCGGAAATGCTAGCATTCCCTCAACACTTGGGCATTCTTAGTTGTTGATATGATTAACACTGGCCCATTGCACATTAAAACAGAGCTGAGAAGAGCAAACTAATCCAGTAGCAGCAGGGGCTTCACTTATTTTTCGCCTTGAATATAATATGAAATTCTTGGTGAATGGAGGAGAGGATTACTTGGCGAAACAATAGGAAAATGTTAATTGAGGGCAAGTAGTCGAGTATTAAGGTGGAAGAGGGATTAGGGGGTAAGGGTCAGAGCAGTAAGGGGTGTTAAAAGAAGGACTTTGGACCGGAGGGATGAAAGAGGATTTGGGAGGCTCGTGTCAGGGTGCGCGAAAGTGTTTCAACGGAGGGTTTCAAACGCGGCGGCGGCGGACAAGTCTCAGAAAGCCAAACACTGCTCTAAGCTTGGCTACTTTGGACATGTTACGTTTTTCAGTCAATGTGTGCGATGCGCGTAATAAGACCGTTTACGCAGAGTATGATATTGTAAGCCTGGCTTTACTTATTCAACAACGGGCACCTCAACACTTTCGATGCCTTTTAGTGTATTATCTTGCTCTAATATATTATTGCTTCAAGTTGAAGGTGGCTTTCAACACTGCATCAGTGGGATCAACAATGTAAAGCCTGCCTCTGCGGTACAACTTCACATTCAATACAAAATCTTCAACACATTCTTCTTCTTTATTCATGTAAAGTTTCATGTTAATATTTTTCATGGAATAATATTGTTGTTCTTCCTCTTTGTGTTCTTTTCCATCCTTTTCCTTCATTTTTTATTGTTTGAATTCAAACTACTAAGATCATTCATGGAATCAGGAAATAACAATTGAGAGTGGGCGGTAGTGGACGGCAAACTGCCGAACGGCAAAATCAAGCCCCATAAGAACAATGTAATTTTTATCAATCTCTTGGAGCAGATATTGCCTCTATTTATGGACAGAATTTCACGTTCTTCATGTCATTGGAAAGAGAATTTAATTCTCCAGGGGCGTTACTTTTTACTTTTTTAATTTTTAGTTCATTTCAATAATTACAGTTCAATACTTTTTTACTTAATTAATTATGCGATAATTATTAAAATAAACTAAAAATTAAAAAAGTAAAGAGTAACGCCCCTGGAGAATTAAATTCTCTTTCCAATGACATAAAGAACGTGAAATTCTGTCCATAAATAGAGGCAATATCTGCTCCAAGAGATTGATAAAAATTACATTGTTCTTATGGGGCTTGATTTTGTCGTTCGGCAGTTTGCCGTCCACTACCATCCACTCTTAAGTCTATGAATCAATATTATTTTCATCCTCTCACATCAAAGGATGGTCATCAAAGTCACAGTTGGTGATGGATGGATGGTTATCAAAGATGGTCACAGTTGGTCATCAAAAATATTATGAATGTTCAAAAATATGTTGATAGTGGATTTGAACAAATCCAGCTATTCAGATGAGTCTTGAAAAATGTTTTTCCTGGATTTATTGAGAATATTGAAATATCCCACATTAGAATATGCCACATTGGAATAATTGGATTATTCCATGATTGAAATATTCTATAAGCGAGCACGGAATTCGATGAAATATGAATCGCAAAGTACATTACGTTTGTAAAATATCTCCATAACTGATAATTTTTATGAAGAAAGCATTGAGAAATGAAAATGAGCACGGAGGAGTAAATATAATTAGAAATTGTTCAACCATGAGCTATTCTAGACACTGAACAATCAAATTTTTAAAAATTTATGATGATCTCTCACAAACACCGTTCGGAAGGGATTGAATGCGATTTACATTTGAATCACAACTTCTGAATATTCAAATTAAATTCGGGACTTTTTGACGAGCGTCTTCAAATCGAATGAATGCGCTGCGTTGAGAACTTTGTTCTTCATCTTCTTTGTTCGAACGCATCCTGTAAAATGAGATAAGTTCAATGTTTTGATGAAAGTTGAATAAGTACGATCCCAAAGTGTGGGCTTGGGCATGATTATGATTCTCAGGAGCTGTTGATGATGGAGTAATTGGGGAGTCATATCGGATCTATTCGAACTAGAATTTGTGTGATTGACTTTGTAATAAAGAAAAAATATTCTATTCATGATTTTTGGAGCTGTATGTTCACGGCTCAGTTCAAACGTTCAAAACGGCCTACATAAATTAATCTGAACAATCGTTTATGATTGTCTTTTATAGTCTATCTAAGCAAAGAAGACCCTCTGGCAAGATAAGAAAATGACTCCAGCTCGGTTAATGTTGGTTAAAAAAAAATTGATTTGGTCTCAACAGAATGTTTTCTACAATCCAGAATAAGTCAATAGGCCTAATGTTTCAACCAATATTTATCGAGCCAGAGGGTTTTCTTTGCATGGTTGGGCAGACTAAATAAAAAATGATACAGAAAGGATAATGATGTATCACCAGTATAATGTATTCCTATTCAATCGTTCCATTTTGCTTCGTGTATAATCTTTTGAATCATCTTGAATGTATCATCTTAAAAGCGAGTTAAACAAGTTGACGCTACTAGAACAGTAAAATAAATTTCTGATATAATTTATATTATCTGAAAAGCATTTTTAAATATTATTTGAGTCTCATTAATTCGTTGATATTTTTCAATCAATTTCATTCGGGTTCCACATCATCTTTCTGAACAAGCAGCCATTGCCTCTTATATTATCTAATAATTGATACTGTATTTAAATATATAGACCCAAAAAATCAGGCATAGTATTTTTTTTAATATTTAAAGGTATAGCTGAGAAAAGAATATTCCCAAATTATTTCATTGAACGAAGAATCCAAATACTTCCCCCTGTAGGCCTATTCTATAGATGCATCCTGATATATTTTGATCCATTCATTTATTCATTATTTTTATATTATCATATTATTTCTGCAAATCTAATTCGACATCTGTGTTCCCACGTCATCATACCGTGCACTGTTTACCCACAGCTCAGTTCGGCATGAAATGGAAAAGGTGTACATGAGTATTACAGTGCGGAGTGCAGGCGAAAGCTTCTAAACAAACATCCATAACGCCGTTGAAAGCTGAGCTTTTCAAAAAGCTGAACACTCATCGTCAGTGCTGAGCATATTTAACGGTTAACAATTAAAATGGAAATGGAGTTTGGGAGTGAAGGGTGGTTTGGGAGAAGGGAAAAGGGAGTTTTCATGAGGGAAAGGGAGTTTTTAGAGAGCGGGAGAGGGGGAAACAAAGGCGATCACAGTCCAGGATCAAATTACAAAAGGTGCTTATTGCTCGGCAACTTGTAATTGGGTTGCAGGCGTTTGTTTGAAGTCGGATGGCCATCAACTATAGCAAGCTACGGCAATCTCATTGAGTGAGTTTGGACAGTTTTGAAAAACCGGGAGCAATTCGTTCAAAATCAACTTGGAGAATTTGCATATTGGGTGCTGGGATTTGTGGGTTTTCGGGAATTTGAGCGATGATGGTTGGTACTTGGGGACTGAACTTGAATAATTCAAACAGTTTGAGATGATGGGGAAGATTATTATATCTGATAATATTGGAAAAAGTAGGGCAGACTTTCTACTTGTTGCAATAACATTATTCACGAGTTCAACAAGAAAAATATGTTTTGAATCTTTTAGAATATGGATTACTTATCAATTAATTAAGTATGAATGTCTCTAAAATTAACATCAACAATATTCTTGAATATTGGCATAGGCCTATATGGGGAAATGAGATTGAGATTGGAAAGCAAATAAATAATCTTTGCTGGTTAATTGGTTATCACCTTTTCTGGAACACTTACTATACATGATATAATCATCATTACTATTATATTATTGATGAATATTGCTCTTCTATTTTATTTTCCTGTATTTGAATTCCCAAATCGCCCATTCTTGAACTTTAAGGACAACAAGCTAGAGTAGATCATTGAATAATGATAGGCCTATATCTGTCTACAGACAAAATTTCTCAAGACCGAATATGAATTATTTTTTTCTAAGGGGGATAGCCATGCTCTTTAGATTCGAGCGTTGACTATACGTTTTTGTGATGTGATGTTTACTACGTTTTTCTCGATTGTCATTTGATTTGATGAAGAGTTCAACTGGAACAAAGTTAGCGGAGAAGAACTTGACACTCAGAATAAAACGGAAAACCAGGGTTCCCGCCCCCAGAAACATGCCTTTCCTCTCTCATGTCTTCTCTCTCTCCGTGTTTCCCATCCTCGTCTCCAGTTTTAGGAAACTGTAAAAAGCAGCAACACACCACCGACAACAACATCAGAAAATCCCCGCGATATTTAAAACAATAGAGGCTGAGGTGTTCACCTCCCCTCCCCCCACCAACAGCCTGTCACCCTGCAAAGGGATGATAAGATGTTGGGGGTTGTGTAGGGGGGGGGAGAGGGGTTCAAGATAAGCTCTGCTCACTCTCCGGAAGATGGCGCGATAAATTACAAGAGAGCAAAAACAAAACGTCGGCAGCCATCAGCATTAGAGTGAGAGAGAGGGTGTGAGGGTGAGAGAGAGAGAGTGATGGAGGGTGAGAGAAGGACCTTGCTCGACCGAAACTGAAATTAGCAAAACATGGAAATAGCGAAGGGCAATAAATATGTCAACACTTTCCTTCCTTTAGTCGCCGTCCTCAGCTTCAGTGCCTTGTCTTCCTCACTTCACCACTTGTCTCTTGCAAAGATAGATAAATTTCAAACCCTCCTACCCCCCTCCACACCACTTGTGTGTGAGTGCGCGTGTGTCAGCGACTGGGGGGCGTACACGGAAGCCTATACTGCTGCACATCTCATTTTTTTCTTATTCTTTGTTTTTTCTTGATTGTCTTGATTTTGCCTTTCTTTTTTTGAGTCTCTCCTGTATTTCCATTTGTCTTTTCGTATCCACTTTTCCTCCTATTTCTTGTTTTCCATGTTCACAGTCTTTCCCTTCATTTACCTCTCTTATTCACTCTTCTTATTTCTCATCCTCTTATAGCCTTTTCTCCCTCTCGTATTATCTTTCCTTATTATTCATCTTCTGGCAATTTCCCTTGTTAATTTACTTCTCCACTCCTACCACCTATTTTGAATGTACTTATTTACTCTTATAATCTTTCTATTTATTCAAATTTTGAATGCTTGTTTTTATCTCACCTCCAATATTTTTTCTCAGTATTTTCTTCTTTGTCTTGTATTATCTTTTTTCTTTCTTCCCTTTCTTGACGCTCTCTCATCCGTTTGCTCTATTTTCTCTTCTCATGTTATCCTTTGCTTTCAGTCCATTTCTTTATTCTTTGATCTTCTCTTGTCAGTTCAATCTCTAATTGAGGCCTATTCATACAACTCCAATGAAACACAGTGCTTCTAACGTCGTTCAAGTTATTCATTTTCTTTGCTCTTTTAAATTTTTCGGTGATTTTTCCTGGAGGATTTTCTGTTCTATTTTTTCTCAGTTTCAACCTAACCCTCTGTCTCTGGAACAGGAACCAATACAGTATTTTCAACACAGAAATAACTCAAAAACTCTTCTCCAAGAACTTCCCGTACCCCCTTCTCTTTCTTCCCTCTTTGGAAATGTTCTTCTCTCAACCGTCTCGAATTTGAAACAAAAAACAAATCTCTTGTATCTCCTTACTCTGAGAAAGCATTTTAAAATACAGATCACGATCAAGGTTTCCTGATGAAGCGATAGCATAAATTTCAGACTTGTGTAAATTTTGACCGTTTTGTAGTTGTAAATCAATCTGGAATGTCCAATCTGTTATGCTTTATGTTGTTTCTATGTTCTCCACTGTTCTAGGGACGTTCGAGCTGAGATATTTATCTACTAGGACAAAAATGGGGATATTGTATATTTATCCTTGAGTTTCTGACATTCATGAATTGGAGCGATGACGTTTTAGCTGGATAAAAGTATGATAGGAGTTTGAATGAAAGTTTATATTGAATTGCGTAAAAAAATTGCAAATAGAAATGATTGAAAAACAATTTGAAGATAGAATTGAGTTAAAGGAGAACAATTATGTATTTGTGGAAAGAAGAAAGTCAATCAATTGAACGTTACGTTGCCAAGTGTAACACGTTTTATAGGAATTTGTTAAATATGAGTCTAGGACTCAGGATGAATATCGATGACTCAACAAGTAATAGGATTCAACGTATAATAGTTGAGAAAAGACTCAATTAGTCAACATAGAGATCGTGAATACCCTTCATAATAATAACTAATAATTAATAAGGTTGATTAAGATGGAATCGCTGTTTATAGAAATGAGACAGAGACATTCCAGTATTTCAGTACATTGCTCCGCATCTATTCCCTTCTCAACCTGGTAGAATTGAACAATCTTCTTCTCTCAGTACTCCTTTCGGGCGGAAAACGTTCACAAATTGTATTTGCGAGATACGCTGTGAAGTGCACTACGTTGATGGCATACAAAGTCCAGACTCCATGCATACAAATAGTAAACTAACAAGTGGAGAAAACAGTACAAGAAGACTGTACGAGTTTAGGCGAGTTTCGTTGCAGAATAGGAAAGGAGGATGGACAAATGGGATGGAAGAATGGAGAAAGAGGAAATAAGAGTTGGAAATTGAAAGGAACAAACGTTAGAGTGAATTTGAGAATTTGGCTCCAGAATAGATAGAAGGGACAATTGTTTAGTATTAGAGCAATTTTGCTTCCTGTTGAACAAGGGATAAAAAATTAAGAATAGGGAAGAAGGATGAAAAAATGGGATTATTATTTTATTATAAAATGTATTATCTGATTAATCAAATGTAATTATTTGAATATTAATTGATATTATGTTTTCAAAGCTATTGCAGGGAGAATTGGAGGTATTATTTTTGAAATACTTTATTGATTTGCTTGAATAAGAAATAATCACACTGAATGGATTGATTTGCTTGCATTATCATTAAGGCTGAGGCCGCACTGCCGGTGGGTAAAGCATGGTGGGTGGAGGGTAGTTGGTAAATCTATAGAACATACACACCATTCACAGTAATACATCGTATGAATGGTATGACGTCATTCTGTTTTTTGAGGTTATGTTGTTAAGAATTTCAAGATAGCGGCTAAACACATACCATTCATACGATGTATTACTGTGGATGGTGTGTATGTTCTATAGATTCACCAACTACCCTCCACCCTCCAGGCTCTACCCACCGGCAGTGCGGCCTCAGCCTGAGAGCTAGTAGGCTAGTTGAACTCCTATCAATTATAGTATCCAACATCTAGAATTGTTATATCATATACAGGGTATTTTCAGGAGGAATGTGCAATAATTCTCAGGCTGATTCCTTACACCAAGTAGGCAAAAAAGTACCATGGGACCAACCCCCAAAAACGCTTTGTTACCGAGATAACAATGGCGGAAATTTGAGATTTTTCAAAAAATATTAATTTTTTAAATTTTTTAGAGGTTTTAAAATAAGCGATTCCTATCGTTTGTTTGTAACTATTTGTTTGTAGCTATTCCTAAAGTTTGTAACTTCAACGTTTTTTTATATAATTGGAAAAATATGCAAAAAACGCAATTTTTCAACAATAAGGGTTAAAACTGGATGAGGCATTATAAAATTGTATTTTTTATCAATAGAAGTTGAAGGGAGTCGGATTCTAAAGAAAAATTTAAATGGCCGCGATTGTGTAAATCTTACTCAAATCTCAGAAATAGCTATCAAAAATCGCAAAAACGCTACTAAACACAAATTTATCACTTTCTGCTATGTTTTGTCAATTTTACGATTTTTGATCGCTATTTGTGAGATTTGGGTAAGATTGACACAATCGCTGCCCCTTGAATTTTCCTTTAAAATACGACTCTCTTCAACTTGCATTAATAAAAAATACAATTTCATGATTCCTTACCCAGTTATAACCCTCATTGTTGAAAAATTACGTTTAGCATATTTCTTCAATAATCTCAATAACCGTTAAAGTTACAAACTTGTAACTGGTTTCATTGAATGCCTACATAGCTCATTTTACATAGGAATTTCTCACGTTAGAACCTCACTAAAGCCTCTAGAAAATTAGAAAAAATCAATATTTCTTGAAAAAACTCAATTTTCCGACATTGTTATCTCGGTAACAAAGCGTTTTTGGGGTTGGTCTCATGGAACTTTTTTGATCTACTTGGTGTAAGGAATCAGCCTGCAATATATACATATTGCATTCCTTATTATCGCTTTCATAACTCAGATTCATTAAAAAGATGATATGCTCATGACTTTACTGATGGGGAGAACCTTATGGGTAGGTTTCTCCTCGCCACAACTCACTTGGCCAGATACTGGTCACCCATCAAAAAGCAGTCCACAGATGTCATTGTATTCATGAATTAGAAGTGGATTATGAGAATCAAGTAAGTTTCTATTTAGTGTACTTGAATCTATGAAGCATTTCTGTTGTCGGTTGACCTCGTCACTCTTCAATAAAGTGAGGAATGTTGATTGAAGTGAGAATGAATATACGATTTGCAAACTTATTGTGGTTTCTCAAAAGAGTCGCCGGTTGAAGCTGACCCTCAGTTAGGGATAGGAACCAAGAAAGCCGGAAATCCTCAAGTACGTCAATGCGAGTTGTAAAGTTGAATCCTGTTTGTCAAGAGTGTGAAGCAGTAGTTATCCAGGGTCGGCTTAGCAAAGAGAAGACCCTTTAAGGAGTACGGTTGCGAGAATTATAATATAATTTCCGCAATGCAAATACCGCTAATACTCTTAGTGAAACAGGATTCAAACTAAGTACTATTGGATTACCTGAACGAGAGACACGTCCACGGCTGAAGTTTTCTCCGGGTGTCTCATCTCAAAGTCTGGACTAACTTTTGATCCCAGTTCGGCCGTGATTGTTGAAGTGAGGAGGGGAGGAGGAGTGGGGAGGAAGGAGAGGGAGAAAGGAGCAGACCTCCTCACGAAATTTGAAGTCTCACCGAGAGTTGTCATTTGCGCTAAGCCTGATTCACACTTGATCACAACAACTGTCTTCCACTCGTCGTAAACGTGCCAAAAGTCATTGCTATGCATCTGGAATTCCTGAATATTCAGGTGCTTGAACGTAGCAAGTGGGATTTGAAAAATAAGTTGTTCCTGAGCTTGTGGAACGTTGTAAGGATTCTGGGGAATCTTGAATTTCTTGATCCTTTACGATTCACGATGTTTTGGAGAACTTATAATATTTATCGAAAGTTCTTGGTTATTTGTCATGTGATGAGATGTAATCAATATCTGTGTTGTAAATTTTATGTGAAGTTATTCGAGCCTGGGATTGACACACTCTATCTAGTTACTAATTCCACAGTACAAATGTTTGAACAAGGTTAAAAGTGCTGACAAATCAACCATCACTACAGAAAACAGTATACGATTTGTATAACTGTTTTATCAAATGAATTGTGCTTTTAAATGACATTATAAGGAAAAGGAAAATAATTATTGCTTTTTTTGGTACACTTGATAGAAAGTAGCCAGTTTCGATCTACTTGACACGTTTTGAAAGCCTTCATTTTCCACATTATAGTCCATCCACGATGGCTTGAGACGAGATAAACAAAAGCTCTGCATGTGTATGTGCGCGACTGGAGTGGCTTCGTTTTAGCCACGAATGAACAAGGCACAGCAATGCCACGATCCCGAATTTTCTTGTAGGCAATTCGGAATAAGTATTTTTAAGTAATCTTTTTTATAGATACACATTAGGAAATTGCTTGTTTCGGTTGTCTCTCGACTGTATGAAGCTAAAATGAACAAAAAATATTATAGTAGAAGTTTTTGTGTCAATGCTTTGGTTACAGTCCCGACATTTCGGCATCGCTGTGACTTGTTTATGCCGTGGCTATAACGAAGCCACTCCAGTCGCATACACACACACATGCAGAGCTTTTGTTTATCTTGTCTCAAGCCATCGTGAATGGACTATAGTGCGGAATAAACGGCTGATATTTGGGCCTTATAGCCGTGCAAGATAGGAAAAATCAGCTGTCAACAAAATTTTCCGTTGACTTAGCAGCGCATTCCATGCAAATTGATCGACTGAACAGGTAAGTCGACTATTTCGAACATTTTCCAACTGATTGCACCAGATGATTTTCTCTAATCAATGATTTTTGTTAAGTATAATTCCACACCTAAACTTCTGTTCTGATTGGGAATTGTTTTTAGTGACTGATAACCTACGTTTAAATTAGAATCCTGAATTTATTTTGAAACAAAAAACGAAAATTACCAATATGGAACTCAGCAAGTTAAATTCGTATGTCGTATTTATAAAAACTTCTTCATCTTATTCTAATAAGCCTTTCTATGAAGCGTACCAAAAACACAAATTCTCAACACGTTTCGAAAACGTTCGCGACGTCGCGAATACTTCACCTTTCCAGCCTCAGCTGATCGCTTCGGCTGTAAAGCTCCGTATTCTTGACGTCGCAAAACGACGTTTTCAAAACCAGTGGTGTAATATACTAATATCTGGTTCCGAGCTTTCGCTCTGAAGCTGCGGCCGAACTGTTGAATTTCATAAATTTGTTATTGTAAAAAAAATTAAAAATTTATCACCTTACACAATTTTTTGGCATGAACATGTGTTATAGATTTGAATGTAACTCCATTTACTCCAGCTGGATAGTTTTGGTCAGCTAACGATAACAGCCATTATACGCAGTACTTGGTATTATGCCTGATTAAGGAATCTTCATTTCTTTTATTAATCCTGCCAGAGAGATGTCCTCCCCGGTTATATTACATTTCAAATTTCGAGGAAATCGTTAGAGCCGTTTTCTAGATCCGTGGCTCCACAAACATACATATAAACATACATACAAACATACATACAGAAATTACTCGCTTAATATAATAGGATTATACTTGTGATGCTCAAGAAAAATTTGTTCAAATGAACTTTCCCAACGTTTTTGCATAAACTTACAAGTTTCTCAACATACAACACAAAATAAGATAATATAGGATTATAATTAGATTTGATATTGGAGTATAGGCTATAATATATATTCAAATATACTGTATTCACATTTCAGGAGTAGAATACTATAAAGTCTGGTCTCATTTTGAGATTATTCTAGCGAGAATTTCATCAACTAATTTCAATAAATTCTGTTCTTTCTGGAAAAAGAACTCAACTTAATGTTAACAGATGTTGCAATAACAATAATTATACTGTAATCAGATTGTTCGAATGTGAAAAATTATGAAAAACGTACGAAATTCAGAAAGCTCATAACAATGAAAAAATTTGGAAGTCATTCTGATTGAAATTGAAAAATGCTTACAAAAAACTGATTCTAATGAGAAAAGACATGTGGTGATAAAATATACTGTTCGGTGAAGCGATAATACTAATTCCTCGTTATCAATCGCGTCAATTTTTCAACACAATACACACTGGAAAAAATCACAGTGCAAAAAAACCAGTTGTTTATTGTATGACTCCCAGGAAAAATTAAACAGTTGTTTATTGTATGTTTAGCGCAATAAAGTGAAGCAGAGGCTTTGAAATACGTTGGGTTTGGTGGAGTATGATCATTGTCATTTTTGGTATCAGCTGTGTATCAGGAGTAATCTAGCTTGGCCTGGGGTTATTTTTCAGAGTTTTTTTTTGGTGGCGTGGAAATTTTAGGGATGATATGCGACGTTCAGTGCATTATCGGTTGGGGAATATTATCGAAAAGTACGAGAGAGAGAGAGAGAAAGAAGAAGAGAGTGAGAGGGATTGTGATTGGATCATTGTTGATGCTTCCTCTTTATCCTTATCCTCCCTCTACCTCCCATCGATTATCCTTCTCACTCTTATACACAGATTTTTTAATAGTAGAGTTTCCGTTTCACTCACACATCACCGACAATACCTATCATTAGTTCCTTGGGGGACACACATATTTAGTGCAGCATCCCGTGTGATTTTTCCCATACCGGCTAAAAATATGTCCCTACATGTTGTACTCGCCTCTTCCCCTGGTTCCAGAGGGCTTGGGACAGATGCAAAGTGCCCTATTTTAAAAACAGTTGGCTTGCAAAATGACACCGGTCCACTAAAAACACTAGTGATACAACAGAGCCAGCAGCTCTCTATAGGCTGCACAGGCTGATCGTTTTTCAGTTAAGCTTAGGGGTGACAGGGGCCCGATATGCTAGTCAGTTCAAGCAAAGAAGACATTTTGGCAAGATGAGAAAATGACTCCAGCTCGGTCAATATTGGTTCAAAAATTATAAATTTTGTCTCAAATTGTAGAACAAAATGTTTTCTAAGATTTGATACCGAATTTATTCATTTTGAACTAATATTTTCCGAGCTGGAGTCATTTTTCCATCTTGCCAGAGTATCTTCTTTGCTGGGACGAACTATACGAGTGTATGAAGTCATAAACGATAATATTCACAACCCTTAATACACTTCCCCTCCCTTAAAAAAATCGCACCATCCTTTTCTATGTACCCCACACAACAAAGACCATCATTGTTTTTATTCGAAACATCTCTTGATTTAATAGCCTCAACGGAAAATACTGCCTGAACCTGTTGTATTATACTGCACCTCCATGCTAACACTGTTCAGTTATCTGATGGAAAAATATCCGCCTGATTTATCCTTCAATATGTCTGTGAACGATTTTAATAAAACGTTTTTATACTGTGCCAACCGGAGCGAAGCCGGGCGTATAAATTTAATTCAGTAACGATCATAAAATCTAATTGGGCCGGTGGTGTTATCGGAAAAATCACGTTTCGTAAATTATTTCACATTCAACAATGAAGATCAGAACAGAGCCGCTGTAAATTGTGTGGTGGATACCTTTGTTATTAACCGGATAATTTAGTTTGCATCTCCGGTAGGATTTGAGATTTTTATGGAGGTTTTGAGAGTAATTCTGATGGAATCAGCATAAGCGTATTTGTCGTAAGTTTATAGTTTTAAACATAGATTTCGATTCGAACAACACTACTTTACCTTGTTGGAAGTTGACTGGTGTTTGTCACATTGTTTTCTTTATTCGGATGTTTCATTTCTATAGAGACAATGATCATTCGATTGCAATCCATTATATTATGTCGAAATTATCGGATTATTGATTATTAAGTATGATGGATTTGTTTTTGAAAACCTTAATCATTTGTATTTGAATTATGAGAAATTTATAATGGATAGGAAGATCATAGTTTATAGATAGATAGTTGATGTAATCCATTGATTGTGATTGATTATCTATCGTAGCGTAGTGGGCAACCAAGGTTATTACAAAGTAATAACAATGTCTCTAATAACCTTGGTTGGCAACTACTACAGTATAGTTTCAATGGACTACTATACTAAACTTCTCATGAGCTGGATTTTCATTACATTCGACGTATTCTTTGTACCATATGATCCACATCAGCATTAATGCCAGGTTTTTCCAAGCACACTCAAAGTTAGGGACCCTCAAAATTTGATGAACAGCTGAAATTTTTTATGATAAATATAGGAAATGTAGTAAACTTGAGGGTCCCTCAAATTTGAGTGTGCTTGGAAGAACCAGGCATCAGACCGATGAGTTCATGAACGTATCTATGATGGAGCCATGAGCATAAAAAATGTAAAATAATATGTGAAAGAATCTCAATTTTATTCAACAATTCATTTCCCAATGAAGTGTGTGAGTTTTTCTCACACACTTTGTACGGATGTAAATTTCAGCTATTATTCACTAAAAATTGAAATTTTTCTTATCAATTCATCTAATATGATGTTCTACTCGAAACAAATCTATTCCAAGTCAATAATGAAATTCAATAGAAAAAATCGAAGCAAAACTGTCATCAACTCGGAAATCCCATGAGAATTATAGGGAAGCAAGAGTGTAAAACAAATTTGTGCAGGCCTAAATCATCATCTACAACACAATCAATAAATCAAACCTCTCTCAGCCTGTAGTCACCAGAGTGTGATATCAATTTAAAAACTGCACCATCAGCAGTTATTATTTATGTAGCAATAAATACTGGTCTAATCGAATGCTGTTTTATGCTTTTCAAGCGCTTATTGGGGTGCGGATTGAGATCGTACTTTCAACTTTGGTTTTACATGTTCAGTTCACATATGTTGGAGTGTTCACATATCCAGCGATCGGGAAGCTGACCGTTATTTAACGCTTCCCAAAGTAATGACGCGTTTGATTTAATGTGGGGTGGAAAAATTGTTTTGTTTGTCTGGAAATTGTTAGTGTTGTAAACTCTTCCTCTTCTACTCTTTTATTAGCTTTCACTATTCGCACCATTATACTCTCTTCACTCTGAATTTTTCCTCTTCAGATGCTAGTTCTTGTCTCTCTTAAATTCTGAGCTGTGTTGCGATAGCAACGAAATAATTGGACATACTCTCTCAAGCTTGACAATAATTAACCTATTATCACAATCCTATGTGATATTGTAACATACCCTATGTTTAATATTGTCTCTCTAATAACTGTGAACATATTCAAGAACTTCTACCATGTTTCCTTCTAAACAAGGTTACGGTATGTCGGCGACATACTCATACTCATAACATGATATAAAATAACATCAATTCATGAAATTTTTGAACAATGCACATCCACGAATGGGTATTTTTCATGATTCTATTAGTGCTTTGGATTATGAATACAAATAATTAATAGTCACTCTTTCGAATCCCAACTTTCTCATTTGTATCTCCGAAACAACTGATTTATCTGGAATAAGTGTGTAGTAACAAATGGGTAATGTACCTTTATCGCAACTAATATATTCCAGCTTTCAAGGCGAGAGTTGTGTTCCGCCCCAATGTATTGTGGTGTGTGGAATTGTATTTGGATTTCAACAATAATATAATGTGTCCAGCTTTCAAGGCGAGAGTACGTGTGCTGCTACAATGTATTATGAATGTAAAATTGTATTCGGATCTCAAAAATAATTTATAATGTATAAGTGGACGTGTATGTGTATTATTTGTATTCCGTTGAGGCGAGTGAAACTGAATCGAAAGGTACCTTAGCCAAGTATAGTAGGTCGTTTGCGGTATCACATGTTTCAAAAAGGTGTAACTTTGGATTATGTGCGTTGCCCGAAATTTGCACCGTTATCCCTATCTGTTTATCTTGTACTTTCGCGTTATCTTGTAGTTTCCGAATGCCCGCCTAATGGTCTCCGATAAATTCATTCAAATTATATTTTAAAAAGGTGCACCGGTAAGCATTGCTGGATGTAACTCAAGCGTTTGAAACAGAGTCTCGAAGTAGAACACCCGGTGCGTTCTACGGTGTGTCCTGTAATTAAACAGATATTTGCTATGTACAATAAACCAAGCCATAACGATATATCAAGCACAGGTGCGAGGCCCCAACAAGCAAGAGTAGTCACTCAGAGGTCCCTTTGCACTGTGCTGGGGGAAGAGTCTGTCCAAACATAGAAGACATTCTGGTAAGATGGAAATTGACTCCAGCTAGTTCGATATTGTTTCAAAAAATATAAATTAGATCTCAAATTGTGGAACCGAATGTTTCCATAAATTTGAGACCAAATTTACATATTTTTATCCAATATTGACCGAGCTGGACTCATTTTCCCATCTTGCCAGAATTTCTTCTATGCTTGGACAGACTAAGCGCGCTCCTGAAAGCAACGAGTAGAAGGTGAATCAACACCACTGTCCTCAACACCAGTGTGTTCTTCTGTATGCTACTGATTTGTTAGAAATAATTCGAGAGAGATATAAAGAATGACGAACTCAGATCGGAGTGCGAAATTTAGCTAAGTAAAAGTTAACCAGGTACGAGTGATTTCATTGTTCCTTTTGAGGAATTGAACGTATGATCTTGTGCATCTTCTCGACTGGAAACAAAAATATCGTCTAAATAATGTTTTAAATGCTTCCAACTTTTGTAAGCGATCGCTACATAATTTGGTTCCATAAAGGTTGGCTGTGTTCTTTATCGAACGTGATCATTTTCACGTAACTTTTATCAATGAGAAGAATTGAATAGAGTTTTATAAGCTTTTCTTCTCTAGAGGTTCGATTTTTAAATAATTGTTTACGATGATAATGATGAGTCTGTGCTTGTGATAATTTAGACATAATTAAATATGAATTAATGTCTTGTTCTTTCCCACTAATTGTTCGAAAGTAATATGGCTTTTCACATCATATTTCTCTTTTCTACTGCCATTCAGAAATTAATGATGAGAAGAGTATGAATACCTCATATAAAGCTGGCACAATGAATCATTCGAGTATTTCATATAATCTCATTCAGAAGCTTGAATGAATAGGAGTAGAATGAATGAACAGATCTGATTGATAGCTGATGAACTTTTGAGGGTTGGAAGCTTCTGAGGTGAGAGAAGAACGGAAGTGTACAAGAAAAAGGCAGAAAAAAGAAGAAATCTAGCTTTGAATGGAGGAGCAGAGCGCTAGAATAAATGATTGAAGACAGATTAATGAATAAAGCGGAGAGATTCGTCAATCCATCATCTGTTGCTGGTGAAGCGTGGAAAGAAGGATAAAGGAAGAGGAGGAGGAGGAGGGGGAGAAGGATAGAGTAGAGGAGGAAGAGGAGGACGAGGAGGAGGAGGAGGAGATGGAGGAGGGGAAGAAGGAGAAAGATAGGGTGGTGAAGAGGAAGAAAAAGAGTGCCTTAAACTGGATGGATGGATGGATTACCTGTTGAGTGTCTACTTCATAATACGGAGTTGATCTTGAGAAAAAAGGATAGTGAATTGAAGATGGAGAAGTGAGTAAGTAGGAGAGAATTAGAAAGTATGTTTTGAAGGAAAAGTATGAAGGTTGAAAATATGTAGTTGAGAAAGATGTGAAGGAATAAGACAGTGATGAATTGATGACATGGTAAAAATAAAGAATGAGAGAAAGATGTTTTAATAGGTCGGCACCTTCTGATGAAAATTTGCTGATGGATCATTAATTCTTCTACTCTTTGAACTCATTCTGCCAAACAACAGCATGACAGATCATGTTTACCGAAAAATCTACATGTAATCAATCGTTTCCTTCTTCTCTTCATCCTGAGTGTTTGCTTTTGACACCTTCTTTTCTTTTGCTTGCGCTTGCTTCTTTCCCCTTCTCGAGTATTTCTTGAAATTTGAAATGCTAAGTCTCGTTAAACATCAATCAATTTCACTATTTGGGTTTCAATTGATGGATGAATTATTAATGTTTCCAATAACCGCTACATAATTGAAATAATCGATTTTGTACTCCACACCGATCTCTTGTCCAGTCCACAAAACTCTCATGTATGATCAATCCTAGTGCGACCAGAAGTGCGATTCACCACATAACAGTATGTTGCGATAAAAAATTTTTTCGCCAGTTTTTTAAAAAATACCTTTGCAAAATGTTTGAATTATGTTCTGAATCACAGGCGAACTTGAACTCATTCACGTTTTTCAATTTAAATCATAAAAAATATTCATTCATTTATTCAAAGACGCACACATAATCAAATTGAAATTAATCGAAATGATTTGAGATGGAACAGCAAATTTATAATTCCAATTCGAATCTTACGGAAGTTGACAGGAGTACAACAGTATTCTCTACTGATCTAGCCGATCAATATTCAGTTCTTCATTCACAATTCCCCATCTATAACTCACATCATGCTAGTTTGATAGTTCCTAAACATAACTTTCATAATAATTCACCATCAAATCCAACAGTTATAATTTTCCTGCTAGTGCACCCTCATAAGAAGTTAGGTCTCACCTCTTATAAATCAAATAGGGTATAAATGTTTTTGTCCTTGAGCAGACATCAGTCTACTAAGGGTGTAGGTGTACAACAGCTGGAGCCAAAAATCAAGACGGTTGTCTCATGACTGTAATTAATGCTCAGCTCTGTAAGGATAGTCCAAAGCTGTCTTCGAGAGCGGATTAGTAGAGTTATGGTTGTTCTTGTTTTCAATAACTCTCGCAGACAGCTCATCTACTGTCCTAGCAGAGTTTACAACTTAGAACAGTATTTGAATAACCGCCTGAATTTTTGGCACCAGCTACACCCGGCACTTAAGGAAGTCGGAAGCATTATCGTCCAGTGTCCTCCTGCCTTTGGCTTGTCGACCATAAGCCCAGTCCACCACTAAATTACACTAATTAAGTGCGCCAAATGGCCCGTGATGCTAAGTGAAGGAGGCGACTCGACTCAAAACTTTGTCGGCCGGCCATTATGTACAGGGTGTCCGCGAAACCAATGTCCTCTAGGCGGCCGCGTTGTGACCATATATTCCGCACCATTTAGCCTCGACTTGTGTGGGGTGGGGGAGGAGGGACAGGCCATCCCTTGAGATGTTTCTGATTACCGGTAGCCTACTTGTCCAGGAACGGTCGGTTACCTGGTTCCATCCTCAGATACTGTTACAGTTACTGTAACATCTTATTTACAGTTATTGTTTTACCCAATGTGTTTCTTGTTCTCAATAATAATTATTGCTCCTAATCCACTGGTGGCTTGTGCCCACAAAATAGGTGAAGTGCCCGTATCTTTTACTGTAAAGTACTCCGCCTATTTCACCTATCAATGTCCTAATCGTTGCAGGATGTTACTGGGTATGAAATGACTTGGAGCTCATCAATGTTGATTTCACATTTCAACATTTCAATGCGATGAACACTGGCATATAATGGGCGAAAATTTCAAAGATCTGATTCCATTTATTCTGTATGCATTATAGCATTCCTTTTTTAATATGTATATTATTAATAATAATGAGTATTTGTGTACAGTATAATAGTATTCATTAGCCCTTCGATACAAAGGTAAACACGATTTCCTGTCAAATCATAATACGAGGAAACTCTTACTAGATATGCTAAGCATTACTCGATAATCTATTAAATCTCAGTGACTTTGATCTTACAAACAATCTGTCTCGCAGTAATCCGTAATAATGATCAATCCACCACTGATTCTCAAATTCGCTCCAGATATCAGACGCTACGCTTAGGTATAGCAAATCATCGTCAGATTATTCCAAGATGAGCGTTGATTCCTGTGAACGTCTTACTCAGTTCCATTACCTTCCTCAGCTTCGTTTCTTGTCATCCTCACTTTGCTCCTACAAATCCTCCTTGTTCTCCTCCTCTCTCTACCCTTCCTCCTCCTCCTCATACTCCTCCTTCACCTCCTCCTCCTTCTCACCCTTCTTCTCCTACATCTTCTGCAGCTGCAAATTTCAAGGTATTACAACTGTCTTCACCTTTGTCAACACTTCAAGCGAATCTGCATTGCAAGATACAGCCGGAACGACAATCTTGATCTCACTTGAGGCTCATGCATAAACAATGAGATTGCCGCCAAGATTACCTCTCAAAATTAAACGAGAATCAAGAGATTATTGAAGCTCTACTCGCATCACAGCACTGGTGTGTTTTGATAAATTGTAGATAGACTCAAGTAGCTCAACTACTTGACAATGGTTCTGAATCTAGCGTACTTTGAAAGTCAATTTTGATAGTTACTGAAGTCTACACGCAAAATCTTGGAGTTTACCCATAAAGAGAATATTTTTCTTGTAATCTCATTATACCAATATAAGTCGTTATTAATATCGTCTAGACTCGTGTCTGCATGACAAGTGAATTTAATCACTATAAATATAAATACAGGTAAAATGTGAATTGGACTCATTTGAAACGATTAGAGCAGCCAGATAGAAATAATTGAGTTGTGATGTATATCTAAATGATGAGTAACTTTATAGTTTTTCTTCTTTATTAATTATTATTATTCCTAAACATTATTAGAGGAAAGAAAACAGGAGAAGGATCAACATCACAACCGTTAGATTTTCTTTAATATTTTGAATATTGAGACTTCCGTAATTTGTGGAGAAGTTGTATACAACAAAGTTCAGTTTTAAAAAAATTAGAGCTACCAGACGACTCTAGAACAAACATCGAGTGACATCCTACTCTGAAATATTACTTGGATGATTATAATATTGAATTTAATACTTCTTTTCTTTTAGGGCTACTGTATTTTTTGAGACTTGAAAAAAAATTTTGAAATGGTACTCTGATTGTAATCATTTTTTAAAGTCTCAATATTAAATTGCTATGATCTTAAGGAATTACAAAGACTGTCTACTCACAATGTGGTCATTGAATATCAAGAGAGATAGATAAGTGTGATTATAAATGGAAATCAGGAATTACAGTTTAGAGTTTATTAGGATGGATTTGTTGGGAGCTTCGAAGTGGGAGGATAAATCAAACCTATTGAAGAACATGATGGATTTTCAAATTATGCTTGGAGAATCTATCAAGAACTTGGATTATTTTCATCAATATATAAACTGCATCAACATTTGAATAACTAACAATTTATTATTGTGATGAATAAAAATGATGAGTTTAAAGTTTATCATGATGTACGAGAATCTCAATTGATTTATCATGTTGGATTATTAATACCATTGGAATAGGCACTTCACTTTTGAAATAATTAGAGAATTTATGGAGGACTTGTCTTATTGACAATACAATTGAGACTCATTCTTTTTCAAGAGTAATAAAATTATGTTGATGTAGGAAAAGTACGACAGTTTTTCATAGTGTTTGATGAATGCAATCATCCGTTACAGTTTCTAATGATGTATGAGGACTACCATTACAATATGATTCTAAGAGAAATACTACTGAAACACAGTTTATTCAATAAGACCATCAATAAAATAGATGATGGGAAAATTATTAATAATTATTATTATCAACTTCCATGTGATGAATACAATAGTATTGTTGAGGATACTTCTTTTTTCTCAGGGCTGCTGTATTTATCCATCTTTCAATTAATGAAGATCAAAGTACTCTTCTCAAATATTTTTATTTTGCATAACATGTTTCAGCGTATTAGCCATTATCAAATGCAAATGAAAAATATGTTATAACAATAATAAAAATGAAGATGTTATGCAGAATCTTCATTCTATTTGATCTTCATTATTATTGTTAAGGATGTATAACATACACCAATGAAAAGGATATCAGGTAGTAGTGGCAAGATAGAAATTCAAAGATGAGACCCTAGAGAGGTCACAGCAACACCAGCAGAATATCAAGAATGACGGTAGGGTAACAACTTCGACCAAGACTTGCCGACCACACTCATTCATTCTGCATCTCGGACGGACGACAATTACTGGACGACAAATATCGCACAAGTGTGCATCGTTGCCTCTAATTGCCATCAATCCATTCCCATAATCGCACCGACTAAACTGCCACTTGCAAAATAATATCCTGGAAACTATTTCACGCCCTGTTGAACTTGTTATGGTCTGTCCAAGCGAAGAATGCATTCTGGCAAGATGGTAGAATCTTTACAGCTCTGCCAAAATTGGTTCAGAAATTTTACATTTGGTCTCAAATTGTAGATCAGAGTTTTTACTACAATTTGAAAATAAATTCATAATTTTTGAAGCAATTCTCATCAAGCTGGAGTTATTCTCCCATTTTGCCAGAATGTCTTATTTGCTCGGATGGACAAAACATGACTATTGAATGGAGGCAATTAAATAGTTGCTCCATCTTGGTGGCGGCGTCTAATCGGGTCCAGTAGGCAGGCACTGATGGCTCAGGATCAACATTAGAGATAAGTTGGAGATGTTGTATAGTGTGGTCTGCGGTGTGTGGTTTCTAGGACTAGGAGTTTGTAGAATCAATGTGCATTGTTAGTACTCACCAATGTCATTAAATTTATTGTAAATATTTCACTCTGAACTAATTTACACGACTCTGCAGTCAAACACTGAGTGTTGAAAATGGATTAACATCCGAAAGCGCTCCACATGTGAGTAGAAGTTTATTTAAACTAATATTCAAAAATGTTTGACTGCAAATTTATTGTGTCTCTTCAAAACAGAACAAACATGAAAAGATATGATAAAATAAAAGAATACAAAAAACCAATATTACCTGTAAGGAAAATCCTGTGCGCAAGTTTTTATCATTTTATTTTCAGAATTATTCAGGAAAAAAAGACATTTGGAATCGATTGTATAATAATAATCTCATTGTATTCTTGAACCACAATCTTATCAAATTTATTAGAGTTGAAAAAATATATATTGCAATTAGGACGTTCAATACAAATGAAAACTCAAATCACCTGCTAAGTCCTGCAAAGTCCTTTGTTTAGGTGAAAATTCTCGTTATTATGAAACTTGAAGAATTAGGTTTCAATGAGCGTGTTATACTATTCGAGATGCATATTTATTTTTCCGTATCAGAGTTTCTATGATTCCCAATCCGGGTAAATGTGGTTAGTAGGACTTTTCGACTTGTGACTATTTGGTAGTTTGATTTCGTACTTGGATTCTAGGAGTTTGTTGAATTATTAAGGATTGTGTATTTCTCGTGGAAGCTATCTTGGTTGCATGCTATAGGTGACTGTTTCAGAACCATGGTTGTTTCCAAAGTTGTGAAATAAAATTTATGTTTGATAAATAAACTATTGTTGTGCTTATAAAATATATAAATATTGTACCTTCTGAGTGCTGCAATGTTATTTAGGGTATCCAATATATCGAATCCAATACTAACATACACATACGTAGACGTACCCTAATAGGCTCTACCCATGAGAAGCCTTCTTTGTATTTTTATGATTCAAGAAGAAATGGATCAATTTCAATGATTTTAGGAAACGGTTTATTACCACATTTATAGCCTATTCATATTCTTATCTTATGTTAAATTTGTTTTATTCTCTTCATGATTGCATGATTAGAAGCAATTGAGTAGACTAGTAAGCAGTAATCAATTCAAATATTCTCCATCAACCAGATTGATTCTCAACGACATATTGGTAAATTTGTCTAAAGGTGTGCACTCCAGTTACACCGGCGGAGTTGTAGTGAAAACGAGCAATTGAAAATTACAACTAGCTGAATAAGAGGGAGTGTTGTAGCGATGGGGGGAGGTAATGCGTGTTTTAATGTTAACACGTAGGTGGGATGAGAAGGGGGGCTCGAGTGGGTTGAAGGCGTCCCCCGGAATTGGCGCGAATCATTCTGATTGGTCGTCGCCGGGATTGCGTCGATCGGGGGTCCGCCCTCAGCTGTCTGTTATTCGACCCCCCTTTCTCCTCACTGCCCCTCTTTTGTACCCCCTAGTTTCCTCGAGTCACCCCTCGTGGAAAAGTACCCCACGTGAATCACTTCTAACCGTTGCCTTACTCACTGCTTAGAAGGATGACCAACTGATCTACTTCCTGTAATATTGATTAAAAGTTTGTTTCCGGGTGTTTAACAAAAGTTTGGAATTGCTTGTTTCAGAAGATTTTTTTGTCTAATTTTGCATGAGTCTTATGTCATCAAGTATTAAAGTTTGAAAATAGGGTGGAAATCATGTGAAACCTTATTTAGTTATGAAATTATCTAGCATAAAACGGTTTTCCCAGCCATTTTTTAAATAAATATCATTAGAAATTACAGCTTTTCCATTTGAAATATGTTAGTGAGTCATTCAATCGAACCATTGCAATGTTTCTCGCATTAAGTTTTTATTTTTCAGGAAGATTGGAAAAATAATCACTGATGCCATTCTAATCCATTGATTAATTATCATAACAAGAACCAATGTTCACTTTTGTATTTATTATTATAATTAAATAAATTATTATAATTCGATGATAACATTACATCACTGATTCTATTGATTCTATTTTGAACATCAAAAAGATTTGGTAGGTGCTTTCAATTATAAACCATTTTTCCTCGACTTCATTTTTCTTATTATCCATATTTTGAGCTCACTTATGGTTATACACATATCAATTATATTGAAGATTGGATATCAGTATCAGTTTAAAAAAATTTAATCCATTCATAAGTAGAAAGAAATATTTTCAGTTATCAGTTTTCAGTTATTTTCAGTTATTGGCGGAATTTTCACCGTTTCTACTTGATTTTCTAATTAAATTCTATGTTTCTAATGAATATCAGAAACTGAGCAAATAAGATGGAAATAATTATTACATAGGAACGAATACACCTATTCTCGTTGCACACACCCTTATGAATTCTACTGTACTGGATTGAACGGAACTTGGCAAACACATAATGTGTGCTGAATACGTATAATGTGTTAGGCAATTCAGTTCAATCAATCTTTAAGGACGCAAAAAATCAGACATCCAAAGATCTAAATTCTTCAGTATTTGGATTTAAATTCACATTGGATCTCAAACTCAAATTTGCACCCAGCATCCAAGACAAGAAACAAAATGCCTAAGTTCATTTTGATTGTTGGACTAAGACAGTAGTAGATCTTGGGACTTGGCCATACTGACTCGAAATTCGCTCCCCAATGTTCTTGATTGTGACTGAGCTAATAAGGGACGAGATTTATTTGAACATGACCCTTTCACTTTCATAAGCCTTCTACAACTGTCTTACTTAGAATTCTCACATTTCCAGAGAATATAGAATATGAATAGAAATAGCATATAGATTATTAATAATATCCCATCTTCAGTGATTTTCGATTCTACCTTCTACTCCTTTTTGATTTTCCTTCTACTCGTTCTCTACCTCCTCCTCCTTCTTCTTCTTCTTCTTCTTCTTCTTCTTCTTCTTCTTCTTCTTCTTCTTCTTCTTCTTCTTCTTCTTGTTCTTTTGATTCTTTGTTCTTTTTGTCTTGCTCTTTTCTTCTTCTTCTTCTTCTTCTTCTTCTTCTTCTTATCTTCTTCATCTCCTCCATCTTTTTCATCTCCTTCATCTTCTCCATCTCCATTATGTTCATTATCTTCCTCATCTTTTTCATCATCTCCTTTTCCTTCTTCTCCTTTTTCTTCTTCTTCTTCTCCTTCTTCTTCTTCTTCTCCTTCTTCTTCTCCTTTTCCATATTTTTTATCTTCTTCACCCATTTCATCTGCTTTACCTTTTCCATGTTCTTCATCTTCTCCATCCTCTTCATCTTTTTCATCTTCTTCACCTTTTAATTTTATATCTGCTTCATTCCATTTTTTCTTCTTTCTTCTTATCGATTCGTCCTCATAGACACCTTTCTCCTGAATATTTCTGTCTCTCCTCTACAACTTCTTACCCTCTTCATCAAAATCTCCTCATTTCCACCCATTCTGTTCATAAGATAATCCCCTCACGCCTGATTCAGCAGCTGAACTTTGAAATCCTCTCGCAGGTTCCCCCAAAAGACATATTCACAGTGTCTTTGCTCAGTTGCTCACTCTGATATTACACTTTCCATAACCCTCTCTTGTAGGCTACTAGCTGATGCATGATACTCTCTCTAGCAAGCAAGAAAAGGGGTGGAGGCCTATGTTGTCCGAGCGGCGACCATAACTCAGCCGATTACTATCTTCGTTTGTAATAACTTGCAGTTTAATCGCTTGTTTAAGCAGGAATTATGTCTTTGTGCGAGCTCAAGACGTAATTCTCAACTCTGTGTTTGCCAGGAATTATCTCAACCTCTAATCGCTGCGTCACAAAGTCAACATTCAATGTTGAGGCTTCATTTGCGTTGGTAGATATGTAACAATATCTCAATTCGAGAAACATTTAAATGGTGAGAATGCGTTTGTTGAATGATTATATTCAGCAAACCAAATTATTGGTTCTTGCTGAACAAGTGTCTTCTTCAGCAGGCGCCAATCCATTACAAGAACATTCAAAACGTTAAAATTTGAACAAGTATGAATAAAATACATTTAGAAAAATTTGTCAATTACCTTGGAAAGTAATAGGCTAATTATATTCTTATTAAAATAATAATATTATGAAAATAATCCTCAATAATGCTCCTTGATTATTTCAAACATCACTTGAACCCTGAAACATCTTGAGCTTTTTAGCGGTGTTTGTAGATAATAATCAATCGACCTATTGCCAGTGCATGTATTTGAAAGAATCTCATTGGCGATCAGAGAAAAAATGAAGTAGGAGAAAGCCACTAGTCAATTCCAGGCTGTGATTTTCAATGTGGAAAGAAGAAGACAGAAGGTTGAGGACTGGTGGTGGTGGAAGGAGCCTTCTATGGAGTTTTTTAAAAGTAATAGAACGTGGAATTCAATTAATCTGATCCTTTTTGTTTAGGGGTGCAATCTGAGGGGAATGACTGGCGGGGGGAGGGAGAACTTGACGTAGTACAACAAAGGGAATGGAAGGCCTTGGCTGATGAAATTTTAATCTTTGGCTTTGACATGTTTTGCTTTGAGTGATGAAAGCCAACAGCAAACTATACTGCAGCGCAGAAAGAGAAGATCGAGTCAGAATTGAACGCTCTACCTTTGTCGAGAATATTTTAAATCTAGGGCTCACGATCATTTTCCTCGATCAGGATTGGATCTTTCTTATTTTCCATCTTTCAGTTTTTTCTCAGCCAGCGGTCTTGTCAATAGCACGCACCGCTCATCAGAAATGAACCGAGAACCTCATAATCCAATCAGTGTGCCTTTCAAAAGTAATTGATAAGGAAAATTGAGTTATCCACGGTTGAGCTCTGATGATAGATGATTATATTGTGTGGGTTTGAACTGGGCTGCTGTGTGGAGAAGGAACGAAGAAAGCTTGTTTAAAAATCAAAGTCGCAAAAATGGAGAAAAACAATGAACATAATTCTTGGAATTGTTTGGAAGTTCGCTATCGTTCACTGAAAATGTTTCATCAGTTATTCTACTCTTCTCAATTATTCAACGACTTCCAATTAATTGTGGATTGGAATTTTGGATTGTTTTGGCGAAACATGGAATAATCATTGATCTCATCATTATCATCTTACTTACAAGGATTACGCAATTGTTCATTGATCTCCAGTACTAATTATAATTATTGAAAAATGAAGTTTATGATATTATGCACAGTTATTCACAAAATTTGTAATGATCATATTCTTCATCCTGCCATCATGATTTTTTTCGAATAGGAGACTTTCTAAAGTTATATGTTGATTATGGAATGACACAAAAATATCATGGTACCAATGATTTTAGCAAAAAAGGCTACTTCACGTTTTAAATCATCATTCAGTTCTTTTCCCCGCATAATGGAACCTTATTGAAATAGTGTGCGCTGTTTCATTCTTAATTCAAATCACTTTTTGCCTGCTAATAATGGTTAATTTGTATTCAACCGATCTTCAATTTTATCATGTCTTGAATAGTTATGATTTTCAAATTATTAAAAGAGGACAACTCTCCAGCACATATGACCAACAATCTCATCTACTACTTTTCAATGTAATCTTGAAATAATCTAATATTATCTACACTGTACCCTTATGAGTTTGACCCTCTGTATCGTCCAAAACCACTTCAGAGGACTACTCTTGACTCTAATGTTCCTCGGAATATTATGGAATAATTTTAAAATGAAGATTATTCAAAATACTATTATAAGATTTTTTTGGATAACGATCAAAACTCATCTAAAAGCTTAGGGCAATAATACCAATTCCAACCAGATTATCCCACTTTCCTCATGCTCAAAATCTCTCAAAGGATTACACAAAGATTACCAGAATATCCTGAATCCAATTCACCGTTAACTGTTATAAGGATACTGTGATTGTTCAGGATCAACATACAATTTTTAATTCCATCAGCAGATATCCTTTCACAACACCTACGAGATTTGAAGACTTTGAACAATATTCTGAATAATAAAAAGGTTATTAAAGGCGAATGTAATTTTCTCGATGGTGGCCTGACAAAAGAAATCAAATCTCGACTTTCATTTTGCATCCCATTACCAATAAACGCGGAACAGGAAACAACGTCTCATCTAACGTCATAACTATACCTGTATATCGTGTTATTCGCTACTTTTTAATGTAATCTTCAATGTATTTTATATCTATACTGTAGCACTTTCTTTCTATGACCTTCGTAAATTCATTTCTACTAATCTCGCATGCTGGCACCCTTCTAATGACCAACCCTTATGAGTTTTCAGCCTTCTTTCCAGATGAAAACGGTAATTTTATCGCTCATGAGGTCTATTCTCAACGTGGCCTGTGTGTTTTTTCAGTTCGTTATCTTTTGTAACAGAGGGTGGTCGTTTCGTGAATGATCTTAAGCTCCGATATGATGCCTTCACAGATAGGAAGAGCTGTTACAAAGTCTGAGGTATCAGCCTTAATCATCAAGCTAATAATATTGCGTGGTAGGGTATTGCTGTCTCAGGGAATTGTGAAGGTTTTGTATTGAAATAAATTTTGATTAGTGCACAAATGTCTGATTTTAAATCTTCAATTACGACTTTCGATATTGTTATAATGACTACCGTGAATGGTTAGCACATTATTACGTTGAACTATAAAATGATTTATTCTAGTTGTATTTTAAGATTAAAGATTCTTGAAGTACCATATACAGATCTAATATATAAGTATGAGATTATAGTTCAATTTTCTAATAATTTGTTCAATTTCTTTTTCTTTTAGAATCAATTACAAATTGTTTGACAGTGACGAAGGAACTGCGATATCCAGATTCATAAGATTCTTCTGCTATTTTATCCAGGTAATAATTTCAACTGTTGCAAGTTTTTCATTACTTATTTTTTGTGATTATTGTATACTATTCTATAGTTTTAAATAATGCACCAGAAATTAACCATTCGTGATTCCGCAGGGAGATTTCGATTGTTTTATGAATACAAACAATTCATATCAAATGTTAAGAATATTAGAATAACAGGGACAGAAAGTCTATTTCGATTATCAATAACTTCAACAGGATCAAGAAATAATATTATTGGGTAGAAATAACAATAGTTTCCTAGATTGCATAAATTTTTTATGAAGTAGTTTGGGGAAAAGATTCAGGTTTCTTAGGATTATGAATGCAAACAATTCATATGAATGTTGAGAATATTAGAATAACAGGGATAGAAATTCTATTTCGATTATCAATAACTTCAACAGGATTAAGAAATAATATTATTGGGTAGAAATAACAATAGTTTCCTAGGTTGCATATATTTTTTATGAAGGAGTTTCGGAAAAGATTTAGGTTTCTAAGCATTTGACAAGTTTGAAAAATTTATTTAATTGCGATGGTGAATGATTCAGTTGGTCCATAGATTTTCATCAACTTGAATAACGTTTAACTGATAGTCACCAATACTACGCATGTTTATTACAAGCTTGAGACGTTCAAGAGATAATTCAATTTCATCAATACATTTTCTATTCATTAAAATTGAATTTTAATAGCTGGTTGATGTTACAATCCTTAGAAATAGAACTAATCAGCTACCATAGTCAATAATTTTAAGTTTGTGTGGTAGTGCCAAGTTGTGTTGTCCAACTCAACGCTATCAACGCTGCTTGACGAGCAATATTAAATTCATCTCTTGATGTAGGAAATAGCAGAATATCGAATTGGAATTGATTGTCTCCCCTTTTAATAACTTTGAATTAGTACAGTCACCGCCAAAAGTAGAAGTTCGCGTCAGAAACAAACAACAGTAGTCGCATACCATTATTTAGAGTGGATACTAAAAAGTGATTTGTGATGCGGCGTTTTTCGGGAGACTTTCCTTTTTCCGCTGTTTTTATTTCTTTTTCGGCTCATTTCGAGGATCAAGGAGTGAGGATGGGGGTAGGAGGACGAGGGACAAGTGTGAAATCCTTACCGGATGGAGTGGGATGAATGAGGATGGTGAGGGGGAGGTATGCAAATCTCTTCTACTGAAGCAGCTCTTTTTCTTTTTAGTTGTGTGTTGTGAGAGGGAGAGGGTTAAGGAAGTGGAAGAGAGAGGGAGAAAGGAGAAAGCAAGAATTTTGAAAAGTTGGGAAAAAAGTGATGAGAAGGGTGAGGATTGGGAAAAGATAGAGAACAAGGAAAGGATGAAGAAGAGTTGGGAGAGAGGATGGAAGTGAGGAGAATAATAGTTGAGAATAAAAATTTTGACAAGGAGAGATTTGATTAAAAAGATAATAATAGTGTGGATAAAAAATGAAGCAATGGTTTTGAAAATAATGTAGATAGAAAATTAAGTAGGTATTGAGTGATAAGCACAAGGAAGGAACAGTGAAAAAACAAAAATAAGGAGAAATAAGTTAGAAAAGTGGTAGAGGAAGAAGATGAAGAAGAAGGAAAAATGAAGAAGACGAAGAAAGGAGGAAAACTTGCGGGGGAGGGAAACAAGTGGGGGTAAAAGGTGGTAGGAGACCACAACAAGTATCACAAGAGAAAAGTTGGAATGATAATTATTATACAGGATAAGAGAAAAAAGGAATAATGTTAGTTCGAGAGAGATAGAAGTTTCACTAGATGGAGAAATAGCGGGAAGGGAAATTGGGAGTATAAAAAGAAGAAAAGAAAAAAAGGCGTAAGATAAAGGAGAATATGGAACGATAAGGAAAAGATTGAGTGAGAAAGAGGACATGAAGAAAAACAAAGAAAAATAGCTACGAATAGTTGATGAAGGAGTAGAAAATTCCGATGAAAAATAAAAAATAAAATACGAGGATAGAGGAGGAGAGAAAGACGAAGTCTAAGAAGAAGCAAAATAATTATATTTTGTATATAGGTGTTGACCAGCAGTTTTGAGTATAGTGTACAGCACTACGGTAATAAAAAACCTTTATGTTGTGTACCCTGAGAAGGGTGGCTGGAAGGGAATGAACCCTGGACGATGGTCAAGGTACGTGAAAATGCCCTTAAAGGGTGCAAGGGGTGGAATAAGGTGAGAAAGAAGGGTGATGTAAATGGAGAAGAAGATGGAATGGAAGGAGAAGGGGAGTGAAATGGATAAGAAGAGGAGTGGAATGGAGGAGGAGGGGATAAAATGTGAAGGGGGAGGAAGTGATGCAGTCCGGTACAATAATAATTGGAAAGACCATTTTAGCGGAATGTCCATCCCTTCTAAGAGGAATATGCGTAGGGAGCAATACACTCACGTACCTTTATTTTCTTCCCTAGTCTCCCTTCTTTATCTTTGCATCCCCATTCCCTGTTTTAATCCTCGGCCATAAAGTAGCAGTTACCTCTTAGCAGCGGTCACTGCTTTCTGTCTCTCTCATCCTCTTCACTTTGTTTTACAGAATTTTATTCATCATTCTTATTTTTACTTCTACTATATTTTCTGTGAGAAAAGTACTCTTTCCAATATGCCTTTAATTTATTCTTATAGTTTTGTTTCTTTTTATAATCAATTTCTTCTCTCATTAGAATTTCACCGTTCCTTCTTCTGTTTATCTTATTTTCCAGTCCCAGCCCTACTATTTTCTACGCTTCCTTCGCTTTCTTCAACAGCTCTGCTTTTTTTCATGAAAAACTTTTCATCTGTATTGTCTCCTTATTTAATAAATGAAAAGACAAGATGTTGTCAAACCACTGATTTATTTTCGGTTGTTACACCATTATCAACCATCTCTGGTAAACTCCAGTTTACCAGACATGGTGTAACAATCGAAACCGGTATCTCGATTTTCTAATAAATCAGTGGTTTGACAACATCTTGTCTTTTCATTTATTATGGATAACTACCACAATATCAATTTCACAACTACTCAAAGAGTCTCCTTATTTCTCTACAATAATATGCTTCCGTTTGTATGATCAAAGCCATTTGAATGTTTGATATCATTTCATGACTTTGGATGTTCTTCGCGTATTTGTTTTGTGTTTTCCTAATTCTCTACTTTCCATTCTTAGAGCTTCAAATTATCATATTTTTACTGTAGTGGTCCTTGATCTTCAATTATTTCTCTTGTTATGGGATTTTAAACTTGTCTGCTTGATACTATCACACATTTTTCTCTTTCCAATCATCTTTTTTTTCTCCATCTTCTGTTCTCACTTTTCCTGTATTTTCTTCATCGTTCTTCTTCATCTATTTCCACCTTCTACTCCCTCATTATTCTATTCTTTTTTCCTTCTTCCTTGTTATTCTGATTATGTTCATTTGTAATAAATAAATGTGCGAAAATATTGAGAAGCATACCTAGCACAAACCTTTTTTTCCTCAATCTCAACTCAACTTAGCTCGCCACGAAAACCATGCCTTGTATTTCTATACACATATGCGTATAGTCATCCACCTTGTATTCATGAAGGTGGATGTGTTATAAGTACACAGTACTAGTTCAGGCATGTATATATGGAATAGATGGCACCTATAGTAATATGTGATACCTTTTCTGCAGAGAGCTTATCGCGACGTGGTCTTTGGTCAACTTGCTGAGTCTGTTGTTTCCAATTTCTCTCTTAAATCTTCCTCCATTTTCTCTACTCGACTTCTACTCCTTCGTTATTTGTTAACGTTTGAGTTAAATTTTTTCATTCCATTCATGATTTTCCATACATTAATTTTTCACTTAAATGATCATTTCGATTTCAATGTAGTTGAATAAATTAACTGGTCTTGTTTGATTCATCACCAATACTTTAAAGATATCAATAACATGTATTAGAATTAAAACAATTCAGAAGAAATAATGATGTCACTACGACTTACACCTTCTATTCTTTCGTTCATCCATCCATTTATTTTTATTGTTTTAGTATTTTATTGTCTACGCATCGTTCTTAACACCTGATCAATGAACGGGTTCTTCAAATTGTCTATTACAAATAATAATTACAGCGATAAATTATTTGTTATTATGAATAATGAACTCACTATTCGCACAATTATTCCTAACACTCAATCAATGAACAGTTTTTCAACATTGTCTTCTACGAATAATAATAATTACATCAAAAAATTACGTGTAAAAATAGATTATGAAGTCACTATTATGTGCACTCAATCTTAAAATAATTCTCAACACCTAATCAATAAACAGTTCCTCAACATTGTCCACACCATCAAGTAACAATTACAGCATGAAATTATGTCTGGTCAAACTCTACTCTTGTAGTTGTCGAATGACTGATTCCCAGTAACTAGATCTTTGTTTTACAGCACGTGAAGTTGGATGAATCGATGATAGGTTGCTGGGTTGAGTCGGCAAGGACCTTGATGATTGTTGAAGAGAGGAGACCGTCTGATTATGAGGGATGCTGACGTGTGTTGTACCACCGCAGGGTGAACAAGACGACAAAGAAGAAGGAGAAAGATAAGGAGAAGAAAAAGACGTTGAAGAAGAAGAACAAGACAATTAAGGAGCGAGACTGGGAAGTCTGTCCACCCTTTTGTTAGGTGCCATCACGATGACAATTAGTCCTTGGATAACGATGATGATTGTAATGATGATGATTGAAGCAGCAGGAGAAGTACAAAGAGACGAACGCAAATTAATTAACAGAAAGATCACACGAATGCCCAACCATCCACCAACAGCCCACCAATTACACTGACGAGTGCATTGCATCGCCTCGCTTGTCCCGTCTTTCACTCTTTCTACTTGTCTTGTCACCCCTTTCTATTCCTTCAACAACCAACCTGTTCTTGGTCTTGTTCTCTCCTTATGTCTGGTTCGTTTCTCTGTTTCCATTTCTTTAATATCCTTCTCTAATTCCGTACTCTTTCACTTATACACTATTACACTTTATTTTTTCAAGTTCTTATATTATCACCTGTACTGGTGATTTGGTTTCATTTCATTGATAGAACTCTACAATCGACAACTTATTGAGGAATTATTCGTCTGAAAACATTCGTTTACAGAGAATAAAACACCGGTAGGTATAATAAGCCTATATAGTATGAAATATTACACTATTTCATCAACTCCTAAAAAACGTATTTTTCCATCACATCAAAGTTTTTAACTCGGGTGAAAACAATAAGACTCGTATTCAACCACAAACATTCAGTGATAGTCACGTAATATACCTTTCACTTTTTATCATCTCAATTCAATTTTATAAACATTTTCATAAATTCTATATTGAATAATTTTCAGTCTGAAAAATGTTATTTTCATTTTTATTATTTTTATAATGTAGACTATTTAGAATAAGCTGGTGTTTATTCTCTTGATGTCTCTGATTAGCTGACTTACCAGCCAATTTCTTCGTTTGGAACTTCTCATTGTTTGGTCTTACAACTTATGCCGTTCTTCTATAGTGTATTAACACTCATTACGAACGTTTGTGTTTTGTTGTATTTCTAGTCCAATTCCTCTTTGTTCTTCTTCAATCCTTGCAGTCTCTTTTCTGTCAACCTTTCTCCTTGTCACTCACTCACCATCTTTCCGGTTTTCTGTCCCGCTTACACTTCACTGCGTAATGCTAAAGATGAAGAAGACCGCTAGCGGCAGTCTAAACACAGGACAAAACTGAGGCGGCGGACACTAAACACAGTACCACGCTTTTTCTTGCACTAATTAGCTGCGTTTCCTCTTCTTTTTGACAAGCTGCTAGTGCTCATTCACTGTCTTTGCTTCTGTCTTTTTACTATCACCTACTCATTCCTTATACCTCTTTCTCTCACCCTCATCCATCATTTACAAATACTCTTACTCTTTCTCCTACTTCCTTTTGAAATTCATCTCCTATCCCTTGAAATCTACTACCTTCTTCTCCTTCTTGCTGTGATAATTTTTTATTTTTCCTTAATTCCCTTTCTTCTTTTTGTTATTTTACTACTTCTTTTCCCTCTTCTTCTACTTTTTTACCTCATTCTTCCTTTACTTATTCCACTTCCACTTCTACTTCCCATTGCACCCTTAATTTATTCCTTCACCATCCAATTTTTACTTCACAATCCATCTCCTTTCCCTTCAACTTCTCTACCCTCAAATCCTTTCTGCTCTGCTTCTCTTCCTTCATCTTTCATTCCTCTTTTCTTATATTCCTATCCTTTCCCCATTCCTTTTTCTTCTCCTTCTCATTCTACTAATCCTTTTACTCGTCCACCTTATCCTTCTCCCTCTTCTTCTACTTCTTTTCCTCATTCCTTCTGCACTTCTCCCACTTCTACTGCTCATTGTACCCTTAATTTTACTCCTCACCGTTTAATTCTTACCCAACAATCCTCTTACTCTTTCTCTCACTTCCTCTTACAATCCATCTCCTCTCCCTTCAATTTCTCTGCCTTCTCCTCCTTCTTGCCATTTCTATCTCCCTCTAATTTTCTTTTCTCCTTATCAAGGTTATTTTTCACTCTTTCTCCATTCCCTTTACTTCTTCTTATTTTTGTTCCACTGTTTTTCCTTATCCTCTTTCCTCTGCTCCTTCTCCTCATAATCATTGGTTTTCTTTTCCTTCTTTCCTTGTTCTCCTCCTCCTCCTCTTTCTTTAACTTCTCCCTCTTGAGCTAACTCTACTTCTTCCACTCCCACTTCCCATTCTACCCTCAATTTTCTTCTTCACCATCCACCTTCGAGAACTCCACCCTTTGAGAAACAACGATCAGGAAAAGACAGACAGACGGACAGACAAAACGACATTCGTTGTTAAGGCGATGTTGGTGATTAGCCGAGACAAAGATAAAGAAGGGCTTTGATGTGAAGGCTGGCGAAAACTAACTACCCCCTTACTGAAGGACTGGAAGGGAAAACTAAACTACTGCGAACCGCCCTCGGCTGCTGGCAACGACTGATCTTCAACACTCTTCCGACGTTGGAAAACTCGCTGGGAAACTGGTTTGTCGCTGGGAAAATGGCTGGGAAAGCTGGGATAGGTTGTCAGCGATGCAATCTCAAAGAGGGAAAATGCAGGAAGCGGCAGCATTGCTTGCAGCGTGGCGGCTCACTCTTGGAAATCAGTTTGGACAACGGCTGTGCGCTAATTTGCGGTTAGCTGTTCAATTAGAAACACGCCGAACAAAAAGATCAAAGTGGCTGAGTGATGCCTTTTTTCAAAGAAAGGAGTGATGAGAGGAGAGCTTTGAAAAAGGAGTTGTTGAGTTAATGAGGAGAGAGAGAAGATGAGAGGTTTGGAGGAGTTGGAGAGAAAGATTGGTGTTTGTGAGAGTAACATTGATCTCTACCAATGGATTGGTGTTTATTATTTGAGGAAGGAGAGAAAAATGTATGATGATTGGTTAATGAAGCAGTATTGTTCACGTACGTAATTTTCTTGAACAACAGCTTTGCTGTGATGTTTTGACATCTCTCAGATATAGAAATATTTTTATTTCATGTATCTAATTTTAGAACAATGAATTAAATACAGTGTGTTATCAAGGGAGGTCCCATAGTTAATTTATTTTCAAATCTATTACTATACTCAAATCATAATATGCTTACGTTTCTCCTTGAGCTCTTACGTCATCATTTATGTTCAAGAATAGACGTACTATACCAATACTAGGTGAATGCACCTTCTCTGATCCATCTTGTCAATGGTAATTTCTGGTAAAGTTCACGCTAGCTGACACGCCGTTACAATACACTTTGCAATGCAGCGGCGTGTCTTCTCAGCTTGCACAAACTATATTTTTATTCGATCCTATGCATATATTATTCTTTTCCATAAAATCCTGTGGAACAGCATAAATAAGAACATACTTGACATAAATTTTCCACTATTCAATAAATCCATGATTCCAGTGTGTTCAATCAATCAATCAATTTTATTTGAAATAAATAATCACATTTTTTGGTCCTGCTAAACCAGACAATTCTTCAGCAGGTGCCATTTCAATACGAAAATTATTCACAACGTTAAATAAATATAAATAAAATACAATTAGCTCATTTGTTATAAATTATAAACAATCTTGACAAGAATTATATGAAAAAAGAATAATAATGTTATCAAGAAAGCAAAAAATATATAAGGAACATGATAGATAAAAATCAAAGAAAAATAGAGAAATCAGATAGCATTATTAACCTTAAGTATAAGAACGAGTTAATGAGAAAAAGAGGGCGATTAAGGAAGGAAAGAAGAAATACTAAATGAAATATTAAAACTAAATTATAAGTCGTTCAGGCTGGCGGCAGTGATTTTACAATAAATATAATTTGTAACCAGCAGAATAGGTTGAAAGGAAACTTTTCTTCAGACGCAGGCCTATTATGATTCAGAATTAGATTCTATCTAATTAGAACTATCTTTTGCTCACAATTTGATTCTACTGAACTAAAATTGAGTTGGAATTGTTTATTACATAGATCATAACATCCTAATGATCATGTTCCTCAGTAATCATGTTCAACAGTACTGAATTCCAGTAGAATATTGAATGAAAAGACAATATATTGTCAAACTTTAGGTCTCTTGAAAATGGAGATACCGAGACCTTGTTAAACCATTTTTAATCTGTTAAATGAGATGAACACCTAACAATGTTCAATGAAACGAAACTGGTACCTAAATTTCAAATAAATCTGTCACAAGGGTAACTTTCAGTGGTAACTATCACAATGTCACCTTCACGACTATTTAACAAGTACAGTAGACCATATTTATGAGAATACAAGATATTGTCAAACCACAGATTAATTAAAAATTGAGATACCAGTTTCGTTTCCTTGGACATTGTTGATCTCTGGTAGAACAGGTTATTTCAGTTTACCAGAGAAGGCCTCTGTATGTATGGTCTAGAAGGCCTCTGTATGGCTGCTCCATGATAATTCATGAACATTCATCAAATTTCAAGCAAAATTTCCTCATGATTGATATTCAACTCGCTTGGACATTCTGTAGGAATTCGCGGACTTCTAATCGTGATGCCCTAGTAAATCACAGTTGTCATTCAACAGCTTCTATTGTATAGGGATGCTGGACTTGGTCTCTGGCGTTGTGATCCACTAATCACTGCTGCCTGCTCGATCAGTCCAACAAAGAGACGGGAACAACTTAATTAATCTGTTAAACAGTCCGACTGCGACGGATGCTCAACGGGATGGACGATTAGTGAGACGCCTGAGGAGTTGAGATTCCATCTTCTTCTTCTACTCATTCTCCATCGTCTTCTCTTCCTACTCCTCCTCTTCCTCTATCTTCTTCTTCTCCCATCTTCTCCTCTTCCCACTCTTCTACCTCTTCTTCTTACTTCTTACTCTCTTTCTACTTCTCCTCCTCATACTTTTCCTTCATCTTCTTCATCTTATTCTCTTTCTACACCTCCTTCTCATCCTTATCCTCTGTCTTCTTTTTCCTACTATTACTCCTCTCTTTCATCCACCCACTGAATTCTCTCCAATTAAAAGATGTTCATGCCAGTCCATTAATAGCTGAATCATTACTAGGAAAACATCATTTGTGGATGCAGTTTTATCAGAAATTATTGACCAATGACAAAAAAGGTTAACTTTAAACAAAGCCATTTATTGGTGTGATTCTATGATGTTGTAAAGAAGTTTTATAATATATTTTTTGAATGAGATCAATTTAACATGATTGATTGTTGTAAGAGATAAATTATCCGAACTCTCAAGGAGTTTGATTTGAAATAAATAAAAGATAAAACTGCAAACTATAATAATAAAATAAAATGGGGTTAAATATCGCTTGGCATACGAGAGTTTAAATTTTGGATCTTACTGTTTATCTCATGAGAAGGTTTTAATAGTAAAATAATTAAATGTAAAAAGAATGATATAAAATGTATTAATAATTTTAAAAAGATTATTTATCAAAAGACAAAATATGATTCTTGATATATATCCAATTGACAAGATTTATCCTCAAAACTAAAAGTAAAATTATTAATTTGGCACTCACTCTACCACAAATGGGAGACCCTCTCAGTTGGGAGAAGTTGGGCTGGTTGATCTGCTGTAGATGTTTCCAGGTCCCGTCCTTGCCACCGACTGTCTAGAGCCTCTCTTTTTTTCCCATAATTTTACTTGTCATGAATTTTCACCATCGTCAACAATTTATCTTTTCCCACCACAATGGGACTCTCTTTCATTGTGAAAATTCATGGCAAATAATAAAAATTATGTAGTTCTATTACACTAGATATTTAAAATTTTGTAGAACGCAGAACCGGGATAGGACTATGTTAATATTGAACTTCAATAATACTCGTATGTACAGATAGAACTATCACTTATAGAGTTGGAAAAATATTTAGAAAATTGCCTTTGTAAACCAAGACTCTAGACTCAAGTTTAATATTGAAATAAACTTGATATATTTGAGAATCTTTGTTCAAGTAACTTTCTAGTTATTACATTTAATGTTAACAATCAACACCATATCACCTCCACAACTACAAAAAAGCATAATATTGCAATTGCACAAAATTACTTTGTATCATTGCAGGTCATGCCTAGTGTGAGACATATTTGCTCAATGAGATTTTAAAAGTTACGTTTTTCTCGGGATTTGTGAAGAAAGTCGTATGAGTACATGAAATGGTATAGATCGTCTTGTATCAGATCCTATGAGAATTCCTTCAAGTAAGTAGAATCACTCGAATTAGGATATCGATACTAGAATCAAGATAAAAAAAGAAAGTTTCATTTAGTGTTCATTATTCCGGTTATTGATGATATCAATATGATCTCGCAACTCAAAACTTACTATCGTGAATAACAGTAAAAGAGCTCTTATACAAATATTGTTGTAATTCTGGAAAAGAGCCATTGGCAAGAAAAAGTGGGCGGAGAAGAAGATTGTAGAGTAGCTTAGGATATCAAACATAAATATTTGAAAGAGAAAGAAGATTTTGAGGTGAGAGAGAATACGTAAAATGAAAAGTGTAATGAAAGAGTGGAGTAATGAGGAAAATTGGGAATTGTGTTGAACATTGGAGATGAAATGAGAAAGTAGAGTAAATATTAGAGTAAGAGAGTAAGAAGTGAGAAAGTGAAAAGGGTAAGAAGACTGAATTATTATGAAGGGTTTGTGTTATGAGGGGTGGGGGTGTCACCACATTTTCTTATTAACCACATCTTAATAACATTTGACTGGGGTAGCTCTGGCAAGTTCCTATCAACTCTCATCACCATCAAGTCTGCGGAGACTCTGCAGACTGTTCAAGGGATGCCCGGGTGCTCATCTTTTGTTGGTCGATCACTGCTAGTTTAAAGCCGCTTCACAAACTTTTGCAAGTAGCGCGTGTTTCACGTGTTGCAAGGGGAGTGAGGCGTTTAAGATTTGGGAGATTTCTGTTCGTTTTGTTGGATGAAGAGCAAGCGAGTTTCGATTATTAGAATCTTTTGATCAAACATTTAAATAAATAGGCAGTAACTGAGAAATACTAGAATATTTTCATAGAGTAGAGTAAGCACAGATTCTAGACTGGATTTCATGAGTCAAGACAAATGAGACTGGTTTTGCGGAGTAGGCAAGTGATTTTTATTCCACTCTCCGATCGTTTCTGGGTCATAGATACGTTTCATACGGGAAAGTCCATTGCTAATTTTGCTCATGATCTCTATTCTCGTATATCAATTAGCATCTATCATGATAGGAATTGGACGATCGTTGAGAATTTTTTTTATTGAATCGAATAGGTTCTCGAAAGAGTTTATTATTGGAATATGGTAGAATGATAACACCTATAATAATCAATTTTCCCTGTCTAATAGTAATAGTTCTCACTTAAAAAATATAGGCAACTGGAATAACATGAATTATCCTTAATTGTATGATTTCATCCACGATTGGATAGTAAACTGAATTCTCTGATAATGGAAAACATTATTGTCGAATTATTGCATTGATATCTATATTTTTTATATTGGATGAATTAATTTGACTTTAGTACAACAAATTTATTGTTAGAATTGTTCATTATAATGATAAATTGTTATAATTGAAGATAATTATCATCGTTTTATCGATAGAAAATACTGAAATAATTAGTTTAAAAATATTAATATTCAAATATTCTGCTATTAGCCTTCATATTGTTGACGGCGTATGAATGACTTCATCATCAACAGTTATGAAAAGCAATTTATTTTAAAAACATTTGAATTTCATCGTAGATTTATATTATTATGATTAATGATAGCTTAAGGTTGAGTGGTAGAAAGGACTTCCTAGTCCTAACTCCGCCTAATAGAGGATATTTTATTTCATTAATATGTTGATGACTTATAGTATTCGAAAATATCGATAGATATAGGAGACCCTACAAAAATATGAGTAATTTGGAGCGAGCCCATCTGGACCGAGACCATTGTTGAGGATGCATTACGCCGAGTAAATCCTCTAGTGGGCCCAAGGGATTCGCCTGCAAATAACAGTAGAGCATCCTGCAATTCTGGAAGAAACAAGGAACTGCATATTTAGAGCAAGAAGAACGACCAAAAGGGAGGGAAAAAAAGAAAGAGATGGAGGAGGACTGGGAGAAGAAGAAAAATTGACGATTAATAAAGAGGGAAGAATTTAGAGGATGGAAAGGAAACAAAGATGAAGAATATCAGATAGATGATAAATCAGAAGATGAAAATGAGATGAGATAAAGTGTAAGTAAGAATGAGTTTAATAAGAACATAGAGGATAAATGTAGAAAACGAAGTCTGATACGATTGGAAGGAGGAAATGAATAGAAAATATTTTCATGACAATGATAATATCGGATAAAGAAGAGGAAGAGAAAGGAGACTAATAATAAGGGGGGAGGATTCGAAAATGTGGAGTAGGAGAATTGGGAGAAAATTATTAAGAAATGGGATGATATTAATGGAAGAGAGAGAAGATTGAGTAGAAGGAGAAATGTGATGAAGTATATTTCGAAGTGAAAAGAAAAGGTAATTTTGGAATGAGATGATAAAAATAGAAGAGAGTGGAGATTGAGTAAAAGGAGAAATGTGGTAAACTCTAGTACGAAATGGAAAGAAAAGGTGGGAACAGAATAAAATGATAACTCTACGACAAAAAGAATAGGAGAGAGGAACGAGGAGCCGAAGACTATTTAATTAGAGAAGATAGGAGTACGAACGATGATAAGAATCAGAATAGATTAGATCAGATAAGATTGCCTCGTTCTGCAATATGGATTTTCAGTATCAATAATATAAATGAAAAGCCGAAGATGTTCATTGAAAACTTATAGATGTCCATTCTTGGGAATAAATAATAGAATAGAAAGAATACCCAGGTTTAGGAGAATAAGAATTGATAAAATGGAAGGAGAAGAGGATGAATTTGAAAAGGAATATGCAATAAAGATATACAATATGACGAAGAAGACAAAATGATGATGATAAGAGAATAGAATAGAAAGAATATCCAGGATTGGGAGAGTAGGAGTTGATACAGTGTAAGGAAAAGAGAATGATACTGAAAGGGAATAGAAAGGAAAAAAAGGTGAAATGAAGATATTTAACATGACGAAGAAGTAAAATATGATGGTAAGGGAGATGGAATCCCAGTGAAAGACAGAAGATCTGCTGAGTAGAGTATGAGCTCCTGGTCAGTGATAGGCGGTGTATCTATTGCATGCGTTGCCAGTGTGTTCTTACCTAAGTATAAAATGTGCGGCCAATAATTCTCTGAGGGTGGCCGCTATAGTATTGTGGTTTAATGACGCCCGATGCTGCCGTATTGTAAAGGATGCGCCGCGACGCCTCCAAGGTCCTGCAGGAATACCATCTCCTTGTCCTTCTCAAATAATAGCGGCCATAGCTTAGAGTCTGCCTTGTCCACTGGACGGTGTGTACACCGTGATCTAAACATCCCAGGGGATGCAATAAGCCTCTCTCACCCCCTCCCCCCTTACCCCACACCTCATCCACCCACAATCCAATATGGCCGACTTCTCAGTCGGCTACTTGTTACCTAGCGCTTTGTCATAAGATCAACCAGCATACACTGAGTTTTGTTATCCAGTTTTTCTGGGGTTTCATTTTCCTTCTAAGTCCACCTCTTTTTTTCTTCTTTCTAGATGATGTGTTCGTCTTTGGATGTCAAACTCGGAATCTTCTTTTATCACCTTCTTGTCATTCAACTCTCATCAGTTCTTATCTTCCAAGTTCCACATCGTCTTTCCTCATCTGAAACTTATTCTTATCCTATATACTTTCTCATCAAACCTTTTTACTTTTTCTTCTGATGTTATTCTATCCGTTCTAGTGGTCGTTTTGTCATACGTTTAACTTCAAACATTAATCTCTAAACATTACTCCACTTTCCACTACTTTTCTAATCCTAATGTTTGCACGTTCCTTTTGGTTCTAAGCTTTCCACGTTTTTTCATTCTTGATTTATCAGCTTCTCCTTTTTCTTTTTATCGTTCGTCATTCTGATACTTTTACTATGTAATTTTTCTACTGTTCAATTGGTAAATGTACCCATTTTACCAAAAAGTAAATAGAAAATGATATTCGTCTTGAATTGAAGTTTCTAAATCCACAATTATCAATTTTGAATACCTTCATACTTAACAAGTTCTAACTTCCTTTTCTTCTTCCTTATCCATTTTGTACATTTTCTCGACCCCTTTTTCTGTCTATTGCTTCTTCTTCTCTTTCTTGTCTCTCATTTTTAGGTATTCTTATTTCTCAAATGAGATCATTCTGTTTGCTCCTCTGTTCTCACTCCAATTATTATAGTCTGTATCATCTGCATATTAAGACAAGTTTAGATAACATCGAATGTTTATAAATTTCTTTATGAATTTCATAAAAAAAGTATATTATTTGTCTCATTTCGTTTAGCTGACCAGTACTTTCCATTGTACTCATCCTTACTCTGCTCATTCCATTCATCTCCCTTTTCCTTCATCCACCTCTCTTTCTAATACACCTAGCTCACTCTGCAATCTCCTTACAATCAACATCTCACGACCTTCCTTATCTTTCCGATGTGCTTTTCCTTCCCTGTAAAATATAGTCGAAGTCCATCGGTACGATCTTCTCTCTCACTCACTCGCTCTCTTTCTATCTCATCCTTACTACGCTTTGTCTTCATCCTCTTTTTCTTCCTCTTCTTCTTATTCTTCTTCTTCTTCCATCCTCCACTTTCCATATACCTTTAATTACTCTTGCACTTCGTCTTACTGGACGTTAGGTCCACTCGCCCGATATAAATTATACCAACAATACATTGTGCACCCATTACTTTGCACCCTTGCTATTTCTGGGAAAGCTAGATAAGCCATATGGATATTTCGCTGGAATTGTGGTCGAATGTGTTATCAATAATGATTTATTCATTGTATCAGGATAGGATACTGCTCTTCTATTGTTTGGAATAGAATTTAATCTATGTGGATTGATAGTGGTACTGTTCATATGAATTTACAATACTAAGTGTGACACTAAACATTGAACTTGCTGCTTCTATCACAAAGTGAATTTTTGATGTTCATTTTTACTGAAGCAATGGAACAAATTATTGTATTCTCCAAGCTATTTGTTGTATTGATCACCTGAAGAATTGTCTTTTCATAATTTCACTTGAATGAGATGACAATGCTAATGTATTTAATCATTTTCAGTATTCAGTATTTTTATTGCCATTAATATAAAATGTTACAGTACATATTACAAAATCTTCATAATTACATAAATAGAGTTAAAGAATATAAATACAATAAGATTATGTAAATGTAAGAAATATTGAACAAGAAAAAAATTATATAATCTTAAAACATAACATTATTTGAACATAATTGAAGTCAATCATAATATTCAAAAGTATTACAAAAAGAAATCACTTGTAGCTCAATTTTAGTAGAAAATTATAGTATAATTTTAGTCAATTACCTTGGACACTTTTTTATCAATAAATTAATTACAGCATGACAACCCACACTATAGTGCCACCAAAGGAAGTGCCATAAAATAAAATAATAGGAATAGAATGTAAGTGAAAACATCAAATTGCTATATTTAGGGTGTGAAAATATTCTCTTTTTATCCATTCTTTTATGCTTTTTTTGGACATTTTGCGATCCAGATCAAAAGGAATTGTATTAATCAATTTGCTACTTGTGTAAATTAGTTGTCTTCTGATTAATGAAAGTCTAGTGATATAAATTTGAAATTGTTCTGTTACTTTTGGTCTAAAAGTATAAATGTTTTTGTTTAGTTTTGGAAATTTACTTTTATTTTTCACCATGTATTTCAGTAGCACCCCGATATAAAGCTGTCTCACTGTAAAAACATTAAAATCTTGGAAAATTAATTTTGTTGGGTATAACCTTGATCTATTTAGTATTGTTTTTATTATATTTTTTTGAATTATGAAAAGATTCTCTATGTGTACGTCATATGCAGCACCCCATATTACTAATCCATATTGTAAAACTGATTGAACCAAAGCATGATAAACTGTTTTTAAGTTATTTATATTCAATATTTTGTTCAGTTTATAGAATTTATAGGATATATATTTCAGTTTTTTACAAAGAAATGATATATGTTGTTGCCACTTCAAGTTTTCATCAATTATTACCCCAAGATATTTGGTATTATTCACTTTTTCTATTTCTGGGCAGTTACATATCAATTGGTTTGAGCAATGTGAATGCAGTCTCAATTTGAAATGATTTTCAGGAGTTCCAGTTGAGTTAGGAGAAAATGTTATATATTTGGTTTTATTTACATTTATGCTCATGGTATTCAAGTCTAACCATTTTTTGATTGTTATTATATCACTTTCTGTATCATTGAACAAGTTTAACCAATTAGCACTGGAGAAAATTATTGCTGTATCATCAGCGAATGACACAATCTTGCCATTTTTTAATTTCAATTTTAAGAGGTCATTCACGTAAATTCGGAATAAAACCGGTGATAAAACAGTGCCTTGTGGTAGACCATAAGCAGTTGCTCTTTTGTGAATTCAAGGTCAAAATTTGCGATCTTTCCTGTAAATAGCTTTTGAATAAATCTAAAGTAATTCCTCTTATTCCAATTTTATGTAATTTTTTAAAGAGTGTTTCATGTGATATAGTGTCAAAAGCTTTTGATAAGTCCAAAAATATTGACATAGTTTTATTTCTTTTATTTAAATTATTGCTAATTTGGTTAACAAAACTACACAGTGCGTCTTCTGTGCTTTTATTTCTTTGAAAGCCAAACTGTTGTTCTTCTATTATATTGTTTTTGTCTAAAAAATTAATTAATCTAACTTTAATCAGTTTTTCAGCTATTTTGGCTAGATTGCTTAGAAGGCTTATTGGCCTGTAATTACTTGGTTTAGTTTTGTCACCCCCTTTGAATATAGGTTTGAGTTTAGCAATTTTAAAATGATTGGGGAAAGTCCCAGTTACAAAGATTTTATTAATAATATCTGCTAGAGGCTCCGCAATATACTGAGCAATTTGTTTCAAGGTATAGTTGGAAATGTTATCTGTCCCAGGACTGGCGTTATTTTTTAATTTATGTATAATTTTTTCTACATGTGAGGCTTCAACGGGCGTTAGATACCATGAGTTTTGAAGGGTATCATAGTTTTTGAATTGTAGATTGTCTAAATAACCACTTTTCGGTATGGCTTCTGCATGTTTCTTACCCACTTCAGCAAAGTAACTGTTTAATTCAGATGCTTCTATTTTAATGTCTGCATTTTTGTTGTTGGTTTCGTCTATGATATCGTTTATGCATTTCCATACATTTCTAGGATTTTCACTATTTCTATTTATTTCATTTGTACAATAGTTATTTTTTGTTGAGATTATCAATTTATTCAATGTGTTTTTTTATACTCTCAAATCTTCTCTCAATTTATTATTAAATGGTTCTTTTTTTAGTTTTTTGTACATTTTATATTTTTTATTGATAGCATTTATCAGCCCTGGGACCATCCATGGCTTCAAGGGTTTCTTTTTGTGTGGTATAGTTATTTCCCTAGATGATATTTCAATGAACCGATTTAGTGTATTAACAAAAGTAGATACCATCTGGTTTACCTCGGGATTTATTTCCTTCAAGTCGGAGAACAAATTGTCCTGTGACAGTAAATCTTTAAGTTTATTGTAGTCTATTTTTTTGTAAGTAATTTTATGACTTATGTTCTTGTTTATGTTACCTTTGTATCCTATTTTGAAAAGTATCTTTGTCTATTTCAATTTATCCAATCATAATCATGGTAATACTCATTTTTTGTAATAGGCTATTCAATTCAACAATAGTAGTCACGATTTCAATTAGGATCATGACAGAAAAAGTTATCAAATCATTTAGTCTTTACTGACTCATGAATAGACTAATTCAAAACCATATTAAAAAAAACTAATGTTTCCCACTTGATAATGAGTCTACTGTGATTCAGAGTAACACTGGAAGTTTGTTTCTACTTCCTTTCAACATAATATTATTTTCTATGAAATTTATTTTTCAGAGAATATATTATTCTTAATAACGGTTCCAATACGTCGAACAATCCGCTAGTTATTGGAATCCAGTCTATTTGAAATTATGAAATCATAAGGTGGAAAAAAGCTATGATCATTATTTCATGAATAGTAGATGAAATTAAATGCTTCAATGAGTAACATAATGAACTAATATCAGCTATAATTACGTTAAATGATTGTTAATGAGTTTACAAAGGCTAGTTGTGGCTAATTTGTTATCTGAAATTTGTAGATTGTAATTTGTTTGAATTGAAACGAGTGCACAAAAACGACCAATGCCTTACTAGATTCAGTCACACATCCAATGATTGTAGATGAAATCGTTCCATTCACATTGGAAATTTATTAATTTGGTTGCCATTACCCGTACGAGGATTATCTAATGCACTAATTACAGGCCATGCTTTGTAATGTGACCCGCGAGTGTATTAATTAAATGAGAAATTAATGGAGCAAATAATTTCTCATCTATTCAGCGGCATTTTTGTCAGGCGCGCCTGTTATGGGGCAAATTAATTAATTAAAACAAGTCTATGAAAGGTGGAATGGAACAGATGCGGAATATGTAGTCAACGATGACAAAAACATATTTGTGTGTACAAACGTGACCGAAACGTATTTATTCGGCTTTATTTATAGGACAAAGTGCGGCCAGACGTCTCTGCTCTGTGTGGCAGAGCATCGAATTTAATATCTCTAGCGGTGGTGCAATTCTGAAATAATTCCGGGGTTCACCCCTTCACCGGTGTGTGTGTTAATGCGATACATCCATTTGCCAAACTAGATGCATGCCACATGGAGAGAAACGTTTTCGACGGTTGGAAAAGAAAATTTAGTGCCTTCAAAAGCAGGTGGCGCCGCTGGAAGCTGCAACTGCCATTGGTTGAAACGTGATTGCGATGCGCAGTTGAATGCGGTAGAGTGCAGATTATTTGTGGAGAGCGCTCTGATTTGGATAGTGATTGTTGTAATATCGGCGATGCTTCACTAGCAAATTATTGGGAGTATTTCTCAATCCATTTTGTAATTATTGTGAGTGATCACAAACTCATTTAGTTTGATATTAATTATTAATTTTATGGAATCATTTATGAAGAATGTTGTTTTGAGGATAAAATGCATTATATAATTGACTAAATTATTGAAAGAATAAGCGTGTTAAAATAAGAGTTAGCAATGAGTGAATAAGTAATTGATTGGTTGAATAGCTAATGAAAAAATAAAAAAGGAAATAAAAAAATAATCCTGGATGTTGAAAATTTCAACTAAAAATACTGAGATTTTATTTGAAGATGGATCTGAAGACGAACTAATCATTTTACGAAAAAACTTGGCTGTAGACTTGATATTGTTGTGTACCATTTGCAACAAATACTAACTAAACAGTATTAGTTGCTTTTGTTAAATAATAATTTATAAGTGTAGCTTGAAACTGAATGGATGGATTTTTCTTAAATACATACAATAGCCTATATTCATAAGATAGAAAATACTGACAAATCATCTAAAGACACTGTCCGAAAGTTCTCTTTTCCAAAATTTGAAAATTATTTAGAATGGCCTGAAGGTTGAGTTTAAGGCTAGTTGAAACACCTATATAAATTTGTATACAACCGTTATTATTTTCACCAACAGAATTCCTTTTTGGGAAAAAGCTCTCAATTTAAATAGCCTACATAGACATGACAAGAATGTAGTAATGAAGAAAAATTTTATATTAAAAATCCTCTCTAAGCTATTTAAGTAGGTGTATCGATTCTTCAAAAAACTCTTCAACAACTCAAACGTTTTCTAGATTTAATCCAAAATATTACATAACTATGAATTGCATTTACATTCTTTCTAATATTACCATCCAACATTCCATTTGAAAATTGTTTAATAATTGTTTTGAAAATGTTTCTATTTGAAGTTGATTACTACATAGAATTATAGAGGAACTTGTTTTCTTAATCAGAGCATTAAGGATAGTGAATTTTCATCGAACAATTAGTTTGAAAATAACTTCATTCACCAAAACTTCCAAAAAAATCCTCCTAAATCACTCATGTGGAATAGACAGATATCAATTACAGAAATCAGATCTATTAGAATCAGGTATTGTCTTATAGTATTAAAAACCTAGAAGAATCTCAGGATTGAATTTTTCAATGGTCAATTAATTAACCTATATTTGAATTTAAATAAGAATGAGATAACATTTAGGTGGCTCGTAGGAGGAGTGATAAAGCGTCGGTCTAATAACCAGTTGGACTCTGGTTCGAGGCTCAAGTGGGAAGAAATTATTTGACCACAGCACTATTACATAAATACGGCCACCTCGTCTTTCGGAGGAGGCGGTTAGACTTCAGTCCCGACTACCTTAAAAGTATTCGTCATCTATCATCCATGTCATTACCCGCGCACAAGCCTATGAGCCTGTGGGTTTCAAATTCAAATTGAAAATCATACTCAAATTCATCCTCATAAAAAAACATTGCTAAGTCAACTACATGTACTTGAGTTCATTGGTGCAGCTAAACTAGTATTTCTTTATTGAAAAAATAGAAATTACATCTATAATCTATTCTGATATTAGTATGATATAATTTGAAGCATGTTTTTCAAATCACTTTATCAATTCATCTTTTCAGAGCTGGAATCCACTGCTAAAAATTCCGAAGGATCCCCAACCAAACAGCAAGGAAAGGCAGGATCGAGAAGCTGTAGACCACGTGATCAGAAGGTAGTAAAAGTAGTTCTTCAGTTTGCTGGTAGATAGCGCGGAAGTTGCCAAGAGCGGTCGACTTGGTTGCTATGACAACCGGCCCCATTCATAAATCTGCCGAATTGCGTAGCGTTACGTAGTTAGGGAAGACTTTACGCCAGTGAGACTCCTACCGTACTATTACAACGCTTCTTGCAAATGTACACGGCTTACCATTCTCCCATTCTCTCGCTCACTCTACTATCTCTAACAGACTCACTCAAACTCTCCCTCTTTCGCGCTCACTCACACTCACTCTATTTCTCTTTATAAAAACTCCACCCCGCGCGATCAAAATATGAATATATTTCTCTCTATATTCAGCGCTTAACAATATAGGCTACCACGCTAAGCTGCAGATCCTGATGATTTTTATCCGACAATAATATTCTCAAAAATATTATTTGGTTATTTTGAAATTTTTGTTATTTGCAGTTTTCTAACGAAAGATTTATTTTTTATGCTAATCAGTACATATTATTCTATTCGATAGATACAAACAAAGAATCAATGCACACTATTGTCTGTCTATTCGCTTGTGAAGAGTAGATGAAAGCATAGATCACGAATCGTTCAAAAATGTTTCAAGCTCACAATTTGAATCTCTATTGTTTCGTTAAACATTAAAGTGTATGAATATTGAATTATGGCTATTGAATAGATTCTGAGATTCATGTCCAAAGTGTTTCATAATTGTAACCAGCCAGTGTGTTTGTCCACGCACAGCCTACCAGCTGGTTGCCAGTTTCATATTCACTCCACTACAAGAAGACACCCCGGTAAGACGGAAAAACGAATACAGCCCGGCCAATACCGGCCCAAAAGCAATATACTCTCAAACAGAATCTACAGTCCCCGAACCAACACCGACTAAGCCTAATCATATTTCTATAGGCTATGACATTTAAAATAGAAGCTTAACTATATAATAACACTGTAGTAATCTCTTTTTAAACATTGTCTAATTTTAATCTCCACAAGAATTTTTTTATCACCTAGCATAGGCTATCTACCCCGCTATCAATTACAATAATTTGAAAATATACAATTTCACAACCAAAAAATTAGTATCTGCACAAAGAGAAATCACCTAGTATAGGCTTTCTACCCGGCTATCTATAAGCAATCGCAGGAATCTTGTGATGGCGTGGCGTGTATGTGATGAGGCGCGAAGTTTAAATTCCTGCGCTGCGCTGCGTTCGGCTCACCGTTCATCGAATGTTTTATTGTTTTATCAGGCCGTTGGTCTGGCGTCTGCTTGCTGCGATCATTAGGTGTGATTTACAACTCCACCTCTTGCTGCGCTTCTATTTATCACTGTTATTCGCATCTTGTCTTCTTCTTCTTTTCTCCATAATCCTCGTTCCCTCTTCTTTGTATCTCTTTTTTATTGTATTTACTCCTGTTCTCCATGAAATCTTCATACAGCCACATTTTTAACAATATTTCCCGTTTGCCTTCTTCTTCTTTTCTTCGTATCTAAGTTTCCTCTCTTTCTCTTCCTCAAATTCGGATTATTATATTTCTATAATAGTACACATCCCTCCCCTGATCCAACTAGTTATACTACTATTTTCTATAAAATCTTTATTTTCTAGAGACGTTTTCAACAAAGATTATCTTTCAGTGTTTCTTTCTAAAATTCCTTGTCTTTACCATTTTGATTCATTGTAATAATTATTCCAACTTCAAGTAGAAAGTCTTGACAATTTTCAAGTGACGCATTGATTCCTGTTTCCCTTACACATAGTATTCGTTATTTACCAGGATTTTTCCCATTATTGATTCACTATAAATTCTGACATACTAATTAATCAATTAATTATTCTACTGTTGATTCTGACACTGTTTTTCGTTATTTTCCACCGTTTCTTCCCAATATTGAATCACTAATCTTGTTATCGAACATTCAAATTCTCCTACGAATTTTTCATTTTTGTAGACTACTCATAAAACTTTTTCTAATTGATTTCAGTGCTACTGATTATTTTTCTCTATTTCAGCTTATCATTTCAGTACTCCACATCTTCATATTTCAATATAATTACGTCTGGTCAAGCTCTTATCGTACTTTCTCTCCGCCCTTCCAACATCTATCTCTACTCTTTTATTGCTTTATATATATATGAAAGCGAAATGGCACTCATTCACTCACTTACTCATCTGTAGAACTAAAAATCTACCGAACCGAATAGGTTCAATAAAATAGCTTCATAAAACCAATTAGTGTTTATTTTATATCGATCAATATATTTAATTATAGATCAATGGTTCATCTTTTCTCTCAACCTTCCATCAAAATTCTCGTCTTCTTCTCTCATTTATAACCTCTATCTCTCTCCACATATCATGTCTTCATCCTTCTTGTGATGAATGTATTCCTCTTATCCTTCTTCCTCTTCACGCGTTCATCTTGGCTCGCCAAGCGATCTATCGAGGGGTGCAATCGACGCAATAAAGTCGATAAGTTTATTGCCGGCCGCAGTGATGACACGCAACGAGAAGTAAGACTACTCGGGCCTCTGAATTTATTTACGACCACCATCGATACATGAGGTCGATGTATCGTATCGATACCTCACCTACTCACAACTCACAACACAACGCAATCAAGTGTTTTCAGGCCTGAGATGCTAAACCAATCAGTAGTGAAGGTTGAAGATCCGGATTCACTATTTGAAGATCCAGGACTTTTCATTTCAAGTGAAGAAAATTATTCACCTTTCTCTTCTTTATTCGTATCGTATTAATATTATAATTATTCGTATTCGTATTATCTGATATCGATTGAAATAATAAAGGGGATTATTTGAAATCCATTCTCTTATATCATTCTTATAATATTCATCAGTTTCTCTCACTTTCAAGAATTATTGAAAAATATTAATAGAATCAATGATAAGGCCCTTATTATCTATTAGAAATTTCAATTCGTATATACAAGTTTACTATAGTGTAATTTGAGAAATCAATTACTTCTTTCCCGTCTTTCGGAGGAGACGATAAGCCGTCGGTCCCGACTACCTAAAACGTAGTCGTCATCTATAATCCATTTCATTATCCACGCACAAGCCTATGAGCTCATGTGGGCTTCACCCTCATAAACAAAGAAACAATGATTACTCCTCACATAACGCACATAATACTACAGTAGTAATTGATAAATACAATTAAAAATCAAATCCCCTTTCTTTAAAAAACTTTGGAAGTATTATATTTTCAAGACATATAAAGTTTTTTGAAGAAGGGTATTTGATTTCTCATTTTATTTATCAATTAATTTAAATAGCCCTAAGTTCAAAGTTCAATTCACTGCAGTAGCAACTTTAGTACTGGAAAATGAAGTTCAATTCAAATATGTAAAACCAATCTTTAGACTACTAATTTAGATAATCTATCTTCTTCAGATTTTACATTTCCTGAGAGATAGTTTCACATGATATCTCAATAACTAATTCGAATAATTTAGCCAATTTCAATGGCACCAACAGATTTCAATGACATGCGAACTTGAATTATTGATCATTGATTTAAAAATTATTAGTACTTCATAGCTGAATCTCTTACGCTTCTAATATATCATAAATCATGCTACATGGTCTTATTTATTATTGAATTGTCACACATGATGGATGTTTTGTAAACATTGGAAATAAGATTTGAATTCGTAAACCTTTTGTAGCAACTGTAGGGTTGAGACGTTTTATAGAGGCTTAAAATGTTGCAGAGAGAAGGGTAGTCAGGTAGCATGGTGAGGGTAGAGCGGGTGGGTGGATCCCCCCTTATCATCCCTTTCCTGGCAATTATTGAAGCACATTAAGAATGATAGACTGTCGACGAGGGAGTGTTATCGGCACAGCTTTCGCACAAGAAGAATGTCTGCGTACATGATGGGAAGGAAAGGTGGAGGGAGGAGAAGTAAGAAGTACATGTAGAAGAGAAAGTATGAGAAGGAGAAGATGAGGAAGAAGAGAAGTAGAAAAAGACGAGGAAGAAGAGAAAGAAAGAAAAGGAGTTAGAATAGGAAGAAGAAAAAGAAGAGACAATCAGGCGAAAAGGGAAGTGTTACAAGAAAAAGGAAAAGTTGAGTATAGAAGAAAAAGAAGGAGATCAAAAAAAGAAACGGGGAAACAGGAATATCAAAGACAAAGGAGGAAAGATGGGAAGTGGATTGGGGAGACAGGGGACAGAGATATAGAGAAAGGAGAAAGGAGAAAGGAGAAATCTACAAGTGAAAAAAAAAGAGAAATGATAAAAGATGAATGGAGAAAGAGAAATGAGAAAAGAGGAAACAATGAGAAAGAAAGAAAAATTAGTTGAGTGGAAAGAGGAATGAAGAGAAATAAGAAATAACGAAAGAGAAAAAATAAATGTGAAAAGCTTATAGAAATAAAATATTAGGTGAGGGTGACAAGTAGTTTGAAATTTAGAAGAGGAATCTGGATTCAACTATGAGAAGGAGAGAAAGAATAGACAGAAAATAAATAAAGATGTTAGAACCAAGAGTAAATAACGGGTATCAAAGAAGAGGAAATATATTGAGAAAAAGAAAAGAAGGATTTAGTGAAGGAATCTGAATTTAACTATGAAAAGAAGGAAGAGAATAGGAATGTAATAAATGAAAAGTAAATAAGGAGTAATATACTCCGATATAGTAGATAATGAGAATAAAAGAAGGAAATATCCCGAGAAAAATATACCGAGGATACAAATTAAAGAAAGTGGAAAAGGAAGAAGGTGGTAAAACAAAAATTAGCAATGCAGAGAAAGGATGACGTCGAAAGCAAGCTAGGTAATGATGATTTCTGTGATGGTCTCTGTGTGCGTTGTTGGAAGTCAAGATGCTCTCAAACCTCCACCATGTCCGCTGCACTGCGCTATATAGTCAGCTCTCACTTAATTGACATGATAAATCACAATAAAGTCGGACAGAGGCCGCCGCTTTCATCAACGGCTAATCCCTCTTGCGCAATTACAAGTCAAATCTTGGAGAGACGCCATGAATATGGAGATGGATAATTAAAGTAACAGTCGACGGATAAGCTCAGTTTATGTCTTTAGACCTCCAAACATTTCGCTCCTGCCCCCTCTTAAAACCCCCTCCAGGAGTCATAACACCTTCCAGATAAGCCTTTCGCTTCCTTCTGTGATGCGCGCAACCCTTCAGCAAGCACCCCTAGGCGTAGCCTAAAGTCGAATGGGGGCAAGTTATAGTTTTGGTCTAGGCTCGCCAAGTTAAGTTTTGTTCTAAGATGGGTACGGGTTGTTGTCGAAACTTGAAGCATAGCACTCCTAGGCCTGAACTTTAGCAAAATAAATCCAAATCATTCATCGTTTTGTTCTACCTTGTATAAGATTATATTTTTGTTGAAAAAAATTGTAGCACCCGTTTGCGTAAACTTCAGCAAAATAGAGCCAAATCAAGTCCAGGTTGATATTTTTCTAGGATGGGCATGAGTGTTATTGATTGTACTTTTATTCATTGTTATTGAAAACAATGAATTTGTGAACTTGATATTGATATCGATTGTATAATATTTTGTAAAGTCCTCAAAATACACGTTGACTATGATAATATAAACAATAACATGTTGTAATCTCGAGAGCTTGATGAAAGCGTGAACCTAGAATAATGGAAGATTGCATTGTATAGTAAAACAAGCAGAAGATCATTCTCGCCACACATACGTTCCTCCAACTAAGCCACCAAATTAATTTATTTTTGAAAACAGAACCCCTTCATTTCGCTGTTTTCTTCACATTCAAATTTGATAGCCCTACTTATAAGTATATCAGCCTTGAATACTTAGCTTACTCAATAATATTGTAAATCAGCCTCAGCTCACTAGGCAGTGTGTCAATGCCGTTCAGTACTGCAAAAATATTTACTTTCTGTGATATTTTTATTTTCCCACTCCTCTGCTTCTTTCTAATTCAACCCAATTCCTTCTCCTTATTCCCTTCCTTCCAAAATTCTCTATTCTACCCATCAATATAAATATCATAACAAGTTCAATAGACATTTCACATTTTTGCAATTCTATCTAGAGTCTCTAAAGCAGCAAATACGAAATATTCTGTTTTGTTATCTATTATGAGGATAAAGTAATGTTATCTAATTATCTACTGTTCTTTTCCTCCTTATCACAATTTTCAAGCTTCTATATCACTTTCTCGTCCTTCCAATTCTCTTCTTCAAATTTATCGTCAAATGTCTCTCCTTCCCCTCATCAAATCCACCACCCTTCTTCCTAAACCCACCTCCACCCAATAACGAACCTCCCGTAACTGTGCTCCCCCCCCCCCCATCATCCCCTTTTTGTTTTCGAAGCCGTGGGGCCGTTTTAATGTGGGACTCAGAGCGGCAGATATGAATTCTAAAATTATATCTCTTGCTCTCCTTCTCCTACAAGGTCTCCTTGCCCGGCTCACCCTTTTCCAGGAGCTCCTAATAATCGTAAATATGTCAAGTGAGGATGGAATTAATGCTATTTTATCTGCGAATCCCATCGCTCGTGCTCGTTTTAATAGCAGACGCGCACACGCGCACGCACCGACAATGAGCCGTCGATCTTGCATCAAATTAGTTGGAGACGGGTGGGGGTGGGCTGGCAAAACAAATTTGAGGGGGACCGCATGGATTTCAACCGAAAATCAATATTGCTCAGGATGTCTGTTTGTTGTCAAGTGTATGGCTGAAAAATAGGGTGACACGTAAAGATGTAGAAATCGGATATTGTTTTAAAGTTCTGCATACGAACATTTTAATTGATGATAAAATTAGGAAGGAAAAAATTCAATGCTCCTAAAAATAGCTCTATAGAGACTTTGGAAGTCCACAAAGGTAATCCAGCTCTGAATAAAATCATTTTATACAAACACAAAAATTTATTATTAGATCTATAAAATTAAGAATTTATTGTTGATGGAACTCGATAATGATGATCGATTATTGATAATCAATCTACAATGAAGAACCGATACTTATGTTTCAGTTATGGCTGTTGCGACATTGACAAAAGAAAATTCAAAATTAATTGATTGACAGGATGTTTGAGTCTTGATACTTTTCATTAATTTTAGTGTTGATAACTTCTAAGTAATAATACTATTCTTTACGAGATACTTTTCTAGCATACTCTCCTCATCTGAATTTCAAAATTGAGCTTTTGACTTCACGAAGGATGTGTGTTTTTAAAAATGTGTTCAAAAACTGGAGAGCCGTGTTTATTACGTTCCAAGAACAATTCGCACAGATTTTCATATTATTGACAAAATGTTTTATTTCATTGTAATAGAAACTTAGAAATCGCACTAAAGTTGCTATAAACATTTTTAAAGCAGAAGAAATCTTGTGTGAAATAATATTTCAAATACATTATTCAACAGTCCAATGTGTCTGCATGTAAAAAATTGAAATAATTTATTGTTTGATATTTAATTGGCATTTATTTTTAAAGGTTCGCAGATATCCAGAATAATGTATTCTACAAGATAGTAAGATAGATAAGTTATTAAGACCCAGCTTAACTACTATATTACAAAAAGTCATCACAAAGTCTACTCCGATAATAATGATAGGATTCTACGCCTACAAACACTTCTCGACAGTTGAGAGTAGTATACAAGAAAGACGAATAGATGGCATCAAAGATGGGCAACAACAAAAAGAGTCCAACAGTGTGAAAATTGATTTGAGCTATTACTATCTTACCGATCACTGAATGGAAGCGTAAATGATGGAAGACAGACAGCCTCAATGACAGAGTGAACAGGCGAGGACAATCAGTCTCTCGGTGGGAATGAAGAGAGTGAGAGAGTGAGAGAGATAGAGAGAGTGTGAGTAAGAGGAAGGCGGAAGGATGAGTGACACAGAGGTTGAATGATACTCCACGCTAGAGTGGCGACGTAGCTTGTCATAAAAGAGCAGTAGGTTGCACCTCGCCACTGTTGCTACAGTCTGTCCAAGCAAAGAAGACATTCTGGCAAGACGGGAAAATGATTCCAGCCCGGTCAATATTGGTTCAAAAATTATCAATTTTGTCACAAATTATAGATCAGAATGTTTCCTACAATTTGAGACTAAATTAATAATTTTTTAACTGATATTCAACGAGCTGGATTCATTTTCTCATCCCGCCAGAATGTCTCCCTTGCTTGGACAGACTATAGGTACATCATCGTTGACGGTTAATTTATCAACAGCCGGTAATGGCTAGTTTCCTCCTACAGGAAACAGACTCCGCGGTAGTCCACAGCAGGATGATGATAATTTCCACGATCTGATCCTGTACCACACGTCCGTCAATGCGATTTTCCACAGTTGTCTCTCTTAATCACTCTCTCTCCCTCTTCTTTGCCTTTTGTCTATCTATCCCTATTCTTTTAGTTTTCTTCCTCCTCTTACCCTACATCTATTCCTCTTCCTCTTATGCTCCCTTTTCTCTCTCTCAGACTCTTTACCACTCTACATCTACCTTTATTTTTCGCCTCTTGTCTCTCGCTTTCTTTGTTACTATCTCCTATCTCTCTCTAATTCTTCCATTTCCTCTCAATCTTCCCTTCGCTCTCTTAACTATCTCCCACTCTACACCTCTCTCACTCTTTACTTTCGTTTTTTCTCTCGATTATGTTCTGAGATTCGTTGCGCTCTTCTCTCTTACCAAATCTCCCTCTAGTTCTGTATCATTAATCTCTTTCATCAATTTTTGACCGTTTGTTGCCTGGTTTGCTTTTTCATTAGAAATCTTTACAATAAGGTTCAAGGAGTGAAGCTTATAAATTGCTACTATCTCATACATAGTATTAATAAAAAATTATTGTAATAGAGTTCAATGTAATAAGAAGTGATGAAGATAGTGCATGGGACGTCATTATAGCCTAAACCAATTCTAACTTGAATAAATATTTTAATAAAACGCAATTACAAAAATGATCTATATGATAGTAATAATAGAACTGTGAATTTCTGAGAGCTAGTTATAAACAAAATATGCTTTATCATCCAATATTTCTATACAAATAAAAAATCATGTTGGTCTAGCCTCGATTCGAGAATTTTGAAAATAGCCTACATTTCCCTGAATGACAGTTAAGCAATTGATAAAGGTGATGTAAAAAAATATAGACTGTTCAACCAAAGAGTAGAGGGTCCACGCAAGGTGAGAGAATGACTCAAGCTCGATCAATATTGGTTCGAAAATTATCAATTAGATCAAAAATTGTAGGAAACAATTAATTTGAACTGCTATTAATACGACATTTATAACTCTTAGACGAATATTGTCAAAGCTGGAGTCATTTTCACATTTTGCCAGAGGCTTTTCATTGCTTGGACAGACTATAGTTTGGCACGTGCGATATTGTCATAATACGTTTGTAAAGTGAAGCGCCAGAGAGAATAATGATGATGATGGAGGATGGAAGAGGAATTGAATCAGTCAAATGATGATGATGATGATGGTGTTGTTGGCGATGATATTGACGGCAGGGGGTGAAAATGATTTCAAGGGGGGACGGAGGGGACCAAGGGGACCCATTAAATGCAGGGGCGACAAACAAAAGCAGTAAGCGGCCTAGCTGAAACCAAATCGGCGCACAATACTATAGATTGATGATAGATGGACAGACAGGTCGTGCGATTATAGTCTACTTCTCTCTCCCCCTTTCCACCTAACAGGGGGTTTGAGGGGGGGTGAAATTTATGTGGAAATTGGGGGAACAAGGTGGATGATGATTTCCATCGGTGGATAGAGTCGTAAACGATAGATCATGCATGTGGAAGTATATTCGACAGTGACGTCTGACTGGATTTTCACCTATGCACTGCCTTGATTAGGAATCGTTTTCCCAGTTTTACTGTCTCATTGCTGATCATAAATTTTTCTGAAATGCTTCTTCATTATTTTTCTCTATTCTGGTTGTTGATGATTCTACATTTTCTTCTCACTCGTACTTAGTTTCCTTAGTATTGCTTCTACCAATTCATTCAGTTCCAATACGCCTACATATTTTATTCTATTTATATACTTTTCAAGCACTCGAGATAAAATTTATCCTAGGTTATCCTCAATAATGTTCGTATTCAAACTTCGTTCACCTTGACCCTCTTTTAAAAGAACAAAAACTGATAATGAAAATTATTAAGCAGAAACCACTTCGCTACCCATCAGATCAGCTATACAATGAGTTCGGAGTGATGGATGCAAGACAGCTCTACTCCCTGGAAATCATTTGCAGACTACACAAAAAACCGGAAAACTTTCAATGGAGAAACCACAGTCATAACACAAGAAATAGAAACCTTCTGATCGCAAACGTTGCTAGGAAGGCAACATATCAACGACACTACAACCACCTAGCACCAAAAATCCACAATTTACTTCCTGCACACATCAAGATGATAGAACACCCAAGAAAATTCAAAGCCGTCGTTAAAAAGTGGATTATAACAACTGGAAGACATCACATAGAAAATATTATTTCTAACAGTATGTGAGCTCACTTACCCAAAGTATTCGCACCCCCACCCAAAATTTACACCTACTCTAGCACATGGGGTTCCCATAGTTGAATAGGTTAATTTCCAATAAAAATAAATAAAAAATTGAAACTTTATGAAAAAATGAAAAATGAAATTTATTCTCCTTTTGTACAACAAAAATCTTTTACACAATAAATTTTCTTAGAATTATACTGGCAGCAATTTTACATAGGCGCTTCCAGTGTCATGAATTATAAGTACATGATTTGAATATTATATAGTTGCTATTTTGAACTTAAGCATAGTATACTGCGGCTATTGCGGTACAAAGTCATTCATATATACAAAAATGAAAAATTAATCAGAAATACAAATAATATACAAGTGAAGTGTTACTAAATTTTGCAATATTGAAACAATAATCAAACTAAGTTAATTACATTTGAGCTGAGGAAAAAAGTATAAGTAGTAGCACATAAAATTTGGAAATTGACTGGAAAAACTAAAAAAACCATTATAGCTGAGGTACCTATGTGATGAATTAATTCTTAGGATAGAATAAGGAAAAAATTTTCAATTTCTTGATGATGAAATAGCCAGTCTTTTATTATTGATAAAAATTCTTTTAAATTTCTACTACTTCTACCAGCATTTGGTATAGTGTTGAAAAGTTTAGGACCAAGGTATAAGAAAGATTTTGAAAAAAAGCTAAAATTTATTCTAGGTAGTCTTGATGCTAGTTCTAATCTTCTTCTTTCTGAAAAGCTGGGTCTGAAAAACCCATCGTTTCCACTTCGCAAAAAGAAGATTCTCAAGACTTTAAAAACAAAAAGATGACGAAGAGGGGGAATACGTAGTAATTTGAACAAAGGAAACGAAATCTCTCTTCGACTTTTGAATAGTATGAGCCTAATAAAATGTTTCTGTAATTTATGCAGGGGACTAAAGTACACATTTGCAGCTCCTCCCCAACATACAATACCGTATTCTAATTTTGAATTGATTAGAGCAAAGTATACTGTGCGAAGTGTATTTGTGTCACATAGATTTCTCAAGTGATTTACAAAGATATTTATTGATATTTTTCTTCAGATTAGCTGTATGCGTTTTCCAATTTAAGGTTGAATCAATAAAAATACCAAGGTATTTAATCTCTTCAACTTGCTCTATAGGAGGACATTGGCATAATAAATCATATGTGCAGCTATTTAGATGGAAAATTATAGGCTGATGGTAAATTTTTGGTGCACGCAAAGAGAAATTAATGAATTTAGTTTTTTCAACATTATATTATTATTATTCTTTAATTCTTTAAACACTAACTCGATTTAGATTTAAATTGTACTCATTACATTTGCTTGCTGTTTTGTTCATTTTTGTTTTTTGTTTGTTTTTTAAGGAAATAAAATTATTATTATTATTATTATATTATTATTATTCTTTAATAGCTATTTATGTATTAGGAGCGTAAAGCGCGACTTTATCGCTCGCGCAAAACAGCTATAGCGATAGCGGAGCGTGATAATTTTGCAAGAGCGATAAAGAAGCTTTACACGCGAATTACATACAAAATTTTTTCTAAAACTGCACATTATAATAACCGGTTATATAATAATCAACTAATTTCATTTGTCAAATGGCATACAGTAAACTATTTTTAAATTTTTCGATTATTTTAAAAATAAAATGAATCGATCCAGTTAAACTCGAAAATTATAATCTATTTTTCAATATGATTATATGTTTTAATTATACTAAATAAAAAAAAAAAACAATTTTATGAACTTCAAAAAAATCAGCCAGGAATCAGATTCAAACCTGAAACCGTTGCAACAAAAGGTAATGAACGCCGCCCTACCCAACTCGTCCACTAAGATATTACGGAAGGTGGCGGAAATTAAGCTATATGAATTTGCATCTTTTTTGTTTCACTGACTGAAGCTCATCACAACACAGCTGATTAGCGAGTGTAAAGTAAATCTCCTGCTCATGCACAGTTGCTTAGCGAGCGTAAAGTAATTTAACTGCGCAAGCGCAGATGGTCAGCAAGCGAAAAAGTAGATTCTGCTCGGAAATTGGTTATTTTACGAGGAGAATTCAGTATGTAAAATCGTGTTTTACGCGCAGTTGTAGAAAAAAAATTTATCATATCCTTCCTTGTAAACATCTATTAAATGTTTTACAATCTTCCCAGTATGTAGTTTATGGGATGAACTACAGCATCTTCACATGAAACTTCTCCTATAGCCTAATATATTATTTCAACTATTTCTCTCAAGATTTTTTTATTTCCACTTCCACTCTCGTTTTCATACTTTTTTACGTTCATTTCTGATAAAAATAATTTGATTGATCTCGAGCAATATTGATTTCTCTAAGATTTTCTTGTGTTGTCGTTATAGCCTATTCTATTGGTTGATATTATATTTTTTAAAAGACTGGCTATTTCATCATCAAGAAATTGAAAATTTCTTCCTTATTCTATCCTAAGAATTAATTCATCACATAGGTACCTCAGCTATAATGTTTTTTTAGTTTTTCCAGTCAATTTCCAAATTTTATGTGCTACTACTTATACTTTTTTCCTCAGCTCAAATGTAATTAACTTAGTTTGATTATTGTTTCAATATTGCAAAATTTAGTAACACTTCACTTGTATATTATTTGTATTTCTGATTAATTTTTCATTTTTGTATATATGAATGACTTTGTACCGCAATAGCCGCAGTATACTATGCTTAAGTTCAAAATAGCAACTATATAATATTCAAATCATGTACTTATAATTCATGACACTGGCAGCGCCTATGTAAAATTACTGCCAGTATGATTCTAAGAAAAGTTATTGTGTGAAAGATTTTTGTTGTACAAAAGGAGAATAAATTTCATTTTTAATTTTTTTCATTTTTTGAGGTTGTTTGAATGTATACGTGACAAACTTTTTCTCCAAATTCAAAACTTGTTCAATCCAATTCTATTATCTTCTTTCCATCTTTATCCCTTCATCATTTTTCCACTCTCGAATGTTTCTATTCTTCATCACATTCCTACCTCCCAGTCCCACCCAATCTACTTCATCACTCATTCTATCCAACCAATAATACTCTGTATCACAATCCACTATTCCACCGGACTATCACATCACTCAGAAAGTGATTCGCCAGCTTTTCTTCATTGTTACTACAGTGAAATCCGTCCGTCGCGAGCCATAAAATTAATTTATTACTTTCATATGCTTTCGACGCCGGTCGTGTCGATGAGTGTGACATCCATCCAGGGATGATGGAGGGGGGAGTCGAGGGTTATTTAGGATGGGGGTAGGTTTAAAGCTGCCATAAATATGAGCGATTCGAAAAGCGCGCTCTAATCCATCATGGCGGCGGCGGTAGCCGGAGCGCGTTGCGATACAATGATGACGAATGGCGCTCTAATAAAAGCCATAAATATGTCAAAGCTTCACGAGTCGAGCATCAATCACGTGACATGACACGGTTCACGGCCAATTATTGTCCGCTGTCAACGGCAAAGCCAGCTAAACATGAGCGCGCATGTCCAGTTTTGGTGGTACGTAGTATTGTAGTGACGAGCACTTGCCGACAGATATATGTTCAGGTGGAAGGCTTTTGTTGGTTTGTTTATGAGTCGTGGAACAAGTTTGTGTGTGACGAAGAGGAAGTGAGGGTGAGAAATTGTAGGAGAGGAAGAGGGTTAGAAATTGTTGGGGAGGAAAAAGGAGAGAATGTGTTGGTGAGAAAGAGACAAAAAAGAGGAGAGCAAGAAAGTGGGTGTGAGATAGATGGAGAGTGAGAAAAAGATTCGAGTGATTGATGTAAGAAGCATGGAGGATGATCTTTTTTTTGTAGGAATTGAAGAGCTTATTAAAAACAGTAGTTTTTCAAGTTGAAATTATTGATTATAATAATACTGATCAATAAGCCTTGATTTTTAAACGAAAAAATGCTCTTCTCAACAGTTTGTATAGTTTTATAAGATATCAGTAAGCAGTGTTCAAACTAGGAAAAAAATACTGTTCCATTATTTCAATTTTCAAAGTGATATAAATGTACTTGCTAAAATGTAAGATAAATGTAAGAACTAGAATGGTAGTCTGTTCAAGCAAAGAAACATACTTTCAAGATAGAAAAATGACTCCAGCTCGGTCAATATTGGTTCAAAAGTTGAATATTTGGTCTCAAATTGTAGATCAGAATTTTTCCTAAGAAATTGATTGATCGTAAGAGTAATTATCACAATCCATCATCTTAGTTCATAGAAAAAGGGAAAAATTGCAAACCTTGGTAATTTCTGAGCGCCTCATTCACTTTTGAAGAGGATTGTGAATGAAAGGCGTATCTGGGACGACTGGATTGAAGAATGTCGTTTCACAGCTGGCGGTACTACTCAGCATGGAATAGAAAAATAATACAGTAATTGTAGTAGTACAGGAGAAATTCGGGTATTTGATAAGAAATAGTCACTACTCTGAACAATACTGGAAACAATCCGATTCTATCTTCTGTGTCTTGGGAAAGAGACTATTGTTGTTAGGATGTATTTTGACGGTGATTGAGTTATTACCGTGTCTTGTCAGGCGTAGTAGTCGCTGTGGTTCCGTATACAAGTGATGGACAGTGGAGGAAGGTGAGAAGAATGTAGAGGAGAGGACGATGGAAAAGATATAGAATGAGAAGGAAGATTAGGAGAAAGAGAACAAGATATATGTAACGAATAGTGACGAATATGGGAAATATAGGAGTGGAAGGAAAAAAAAATACTCAACTGAACTGAACTGTAAAATATAATTTTACTCCTATATTGTTCCGTTATAGGACGATTCAAAGTGTTGAAGGTAAAAATTTTGAAATCATTTTAAAGATAGAATAAAGTAGAGTTACAAGAGAATTGGCGAGCGAGTCCGCCGATTTGAGGAACAACATTTTATCCCCTCTCTCTTACTGTTTCAGCGCAGTTTCAAGACGTGTGTATTGGAATATATCATTCGGCAGCCGCCAAATTTTTGTTGAGTTCACCTTTTGTAGATCACCTTATTTCTAATCTGAGAATTGAATGATGAATTATTCACTAGCAAAAAGGTGATGTAAGTAGAGAAGTGTAAAAATAAATTAGACTACGATATGAGTTAAAAATCAAAGAATTCCACGTATATTTCCGATTCTAGTGTTTTTGTATCAATAACCATTGGAATTGGAAATTGAAGAAGAGAAAATCTACAAAAATTATATTTGCTGAGAATAGGGAATAGAACAAGCATATGAATATTATTATTATTCCTTAATAAGGAATTTGAGAAAGGCAAAACTGGAAGCAGGAAGCTCAGGACTCCATATTTTTTATCGTTAGGCCTATAAAAATTATAATATTATATTCCATGACACATTGAGTTTTCTCCAATTTTTTTAATGAAAAACACACAGATTATTTCAACGGATACACAGATTTCAATGTAAGATGGAGAAGGAAGATAAGCTAGATTGCTAGATAGTGATTGAAATGATAGCGAAGAGAAAATAATGATAAAGTAGACGTAGGATGAGATGAAGAAGAAGCAATAGAAGAAGTAGATTACTAAAGAATGACAGCAAAGAGTGAAACGGCGTGAAAAGATTAGCGGAGTCAGTGAGGTGTGGCACTCATGGGAAAACAGGAGCTGAATGCTTCAGTTCAGATCACAGAGAAGAGTAGACATCGTTTAATGGACACTGTCTAACAGCAGGTGGATCTATTGAGGAGCAACTGTTGTCCATATCAGTGAAGGGCTGGCTGGCTACTCTCTGTGAAGTTCAATCAACTCTCGCCACACCATGAATGAGTGTCTAATCTACAACTGTACTTGACAGGATATGTGATCTCTCTCTCATACTTACTCTCTCCCTCTTCATTCTTCGCTCTATCTCTCTCGGACTGATTTCAGTCGCTCATTGATGTAAGTGTGACAATATGAGTTCTGATGTGAGTTCGATGAATGGAGGTGTCTCAGAATGAGATTTGGTATGAGTAGGGGTCTAGATAATAAATGATGAAAAATTTGATGGAAGTGGATTTTAGCAAAAGTTGTGAGTCATTGGATTCTGATAATATTCACTGTAGAGAAGTGGATAGTTTTCGTTGGACCCATTTCTTTTTCCACATACCCATATTTTCTCTGCCAAACAAACTTAGAAAATATCTTTGTTCTATTGTTATAGCCTAATAATTTCACAATTTTCTGTTTCTACATGATGATAATAATGAATATGCAGAAGTGTCTTAAATAAGGAGAATGCATGAGTAAAGAAGAAAAATTATATGAAATTAGTATGCTTGCACATATATACTGAGTATAGGCTATAACAAGTTCATTTCAAGACCAAATTTCATTTTACAGATGCTGGTGAGATTCCAATAAATTGGAACTTAACACTACGCGTTTGACCTGGTCTTCAGCTTCGGGATAATTATTAAGAGGCTGCTCTCGCACAATGTCCTCATTCATAAGGTAACGGAACATTTTCATTTTTAAATTTTCTATTATTTTATATGTTTCAATCGATTATTATTTTCGTGAAGAATTCAAGGTCAAAAGTTTGGACGTTCCTAGATTATCTTAGTGACGTAGCACATTCGTCAATCTATCACGAAATAAAATCCAATATAACTCTATCAATGGATTCAATATTTTTTTGAAAGATGGCAATAATTTGAAGTAATAATCTTGTCAGTCGAAACAGGACTTATACAGTTCAAGGGTTGATTGAATAGATAAGCACTGGCGGCCCGTGCCCATGAGACAGGTGGAGTAGTACTATGCAGTAAAAGATATGGACATTTCACCTGTTTCTTGGGTACAAGGCGCCAGTGCAAATGGGATTAACCCAGATTGAGTTCTCAGTGTGGACTGTAGAATAACATCAAAATCAAACATTGAACCAGAGGTTGATTCGATCATGAAGAATAATTACGAACCGGAATACCTTGATATAGTATACTTACATTGATTGATAAGATTTTGACATTGAAATTAGTTTTCATAGTGAGAAAATGTATTCAATGAGAACAAAACTCCATTCTCATTTCGGAATGTTGCAACTCCACAAAGTTGCAAACCATGCTTACATCACACCGCTGTCAAGCCAAGTTTGATGGACGAGGCCTATTATTAGGCGGAGGGGGGAGGATTGTCAGAGGCGGGGTGAGCAAGAGGCGTAAAGCATCTCTTTGCCGCATAATTTGGCTCGTAAATAACTGGCGCGAAGCGTTCTAGACGCGCGGCATTACGTCACAAAACGCGACACCGCTACACGCGATTTGCGCGCTCACTCACGCACGCGCGCGCATTCATTAATACGAACCTAAACAGTCATTCACACACATACAAACAAAACTTGGAGCACACACTCAATCCCCTGTTGTAGTGAAAACAATATGACAAACAGCGTATAAATTATGATTATTATTTGAAACATCGGAGTGAGACATGTCAAAAATGCTCCAGGGGATCGTTGTGGTGTTTGGAGGGGTGGGGGAGGGGGGCTAACGGGCAATTTATGAGATATTTGGAAAATGTGTCTGTTGAGAGCGGGCGCAGGAGACGCGACTCGCGTGTTATTCTGATATATGGTCTCCACTGCTCATTTCTGCTGTACTTTAATGACGGATGTGAAATGCACGGAGACCTGGACTCACTACTCCAGTATTATGATTGTCTGCTTTTCTCCTACCGCTGCACTAAAATTCTCGCCAGTCAACATTTCTCATTCACCTCAAACTACTCCTACTCCTACTACTCCTCTTCCCCCCATCCTACTCCTACTCCTTCTCCTCCTTCTCCTCCGCCTCCTCCTCCTCCTCCTCCTCCTCCTCCTCCTCCTCTCCTCCTCTCCTTCTCCTTCTCCTTCTCCTTCTCCTCCTTCTCTCCTTACACCTATTTATCCTTCTTACTTATGTTCTTGGTCCTTCTCCTCTTCCTCTTCCTCCTGATTCACTTCCACTTTCGCCTTTTTTCCTCCACATCTTCGTCCTTTGCCTTATTAGTATTATTATAATTATTCACTTGCTCATACTCTTTATTTTACTTCTCCTCCTCCTCCATCTCTCACTCCTTTGCCAACTTCTACTCATCCTCCTCCTCCACCTTCTCCTTCTCCTCCTCCACCTTCTCCTTCTCCTCCTCACTACCCTGGTTGTTTTTTCTCCTCTTCCTCTTACTTCTTTCTTCTGTTCCACTTTCTCTTTTTCCTCTCCTCCTCCTCCTTCTCCTCCTCCTCTTTATCCTTCTTCTTATTCTTACTCCCATCCACTTTCTCTCACTTGTATTTACTTTAATTCTCCTCATCATCCTCCTCTTCTTATAGTTCAGCCTCTTCTCAAACCACTGACAGAACAGACAAATCAGCAGACCTCTAAGCAATCCCATCAAACCCCCCCTTCTATCTCCTCATTTCTACCCCCACCTCTCCCTAAAGAGTGATTGTAATGAGCTATCACCATTTTAGCAATGAGCTGTACTGTACCTATGAATCACCCCCCTTCACCCCTCTGAGTCATCAAAACCCACCCGCACAGGTGTAGTTTGTGCAATCTGAGAAGACATGTAGTCGCAATACACTTTACATTGTGATGGCGTGTCTTCTCAGCTTACGCGAACTATATGATTTCCACAACAAAAGGTGTGCGCGAGCTCTCTTGTCATAATTACTCTTGTTGTTGTGCGATGGACTTGTAATGTAGATTTGTGGGTTGGAATTTGGGGAGCTCTGGTTAGAGAATGAGGAGAGGCTGATTGTGATGTTGTTACAATTGTAAAATAGTTTAAATTATGAATTTCATGATGACTGCAGGAGTACAATGGTATTTGGATTATGAAAACTAGGAGAAAATAATCAATGCTCCAAATTCACTTAGCTGGATATAGTTGTCTGAACAGTCTGTCGTACTAATTAATTACGGTACTCTTCTATGAATACTTCCAGAAGGCCAAACTCATATTTATTTATAAAGTGTAGAAACTAGGAGGAAAGAGTTTTTCAATAGAAAAAACCTTCCAAACTGCTCTTTAGAGATAATATCATAGTCTTCCAATTTTAGAAAGTGAACTATATTCCATTTGTTAGATTGTAAACAACCAGATAGACGGGCAATGAGCAACAATATTATTTCGGTTCATTTCAAAAATTCTCTCTTGGACTTATACAAATATGCAGAACATATACGTATGTTGGATACATGGATATTAATGGAAGTTTACAATTTTCAAAGTCTGCTATTTATAAGTGTGTTCCTCATTAAATTTATAATTGTGTCTCATTCCAATTGAGTTAAACTTATAATTGAAATTGATTTGAAATTAATTCACTATTCTAAGGAAAACAATGTTCTGAAGTGGGCTTTGGCCTTTGATTGAAATAATCATAGAATAATTTTGAGCTCAAATTCCATTCCCTAATATTCCAAACGAGCTAATTTGATAGATCATCTTTGTTTGCTCAATCATCCTCCGTTGCTTAGCCCTATCTCGTAACAAATCCACTTCAATACCACCAGCCACTGTACTAAGTAATAAACAGTGATCACTCATAATAATTAGGATACTACGATTGTTGATCAGTAATGATGTCTATCAGCATCGTTAATAGAGCATGCAATACAATGAACAAGAGGATAACAGCTCTCAATGATCGTTTTACCCTTCTTAGCCCTCTACAATCTACATATTGCTATTTACATATCCCTAACATGGTGCCTGTACATGAATTCTCCCTTTCGATAGACACTGTAAAATGATCATCATCACATATTCTGTCCAGACAGAGAAGACATTCTGGCTAGATGGGAAATAAGTCCGGCTCGGTCAATATTGATACAAAGAATTGTATTTTTTTCAAATTGTAGGGAATATTCTGCACTACTATTTGAGACGAAATTTATGATTTTTGAACCAATATTGACCGAGTTGGAGTAATTCCCCCATCTTGCTAGAATATCTTCTTTGCTTGGACTGACTATATCTCTCGAGCTCCCCTCAAATCTCGTCGAGTATTCAACTGGAATACACACTTTTCCATCACTGTTATAGCTCGGGAAAGCTGAGAAGATACGCGGGTACAATATAGTTTGCATGATAACGACGTGTCTTCTCAGCTTACGAGAACTATAGTTGGTTGGTGGGGTCTTAATGAGATTTGAGCCGTGATTTTTATGACGATCCAGGAGTTGACAGTGGATCAAGCTGGACAATAGGGCTGGTGAACAGTAAGGGACGACGGATTTGAGAAGAAGGGTTGAGTTTTACATGGCGATGGTGATGGACAAATCCCTGATCGGTTATATTTTCTTTCATTATTCTCGTACTTTCAATGTCTGATATCTTTGTTGCCTATTCATATTTGTTTATCGAATTGATACTTGGAATTTTTCTTAGATAGCCAACTTTGTTTTAATTATTGGTTATTTAATACAGGGTGTTTCAGGAGGAATGTGCAATACTTCTCAGGCTGATTCCTTACACCAAGTAGACAATAAAGTTCCATGGGATTAACCCCCGAAAACGCTCTGTTACAGAGATAACAATGGCGGAAAATTGAGATTTTTCAAAATATATTAATTTTTTTTGTGTAAATCTTACCCACATCTCAGAAATGGCGATCAAAAATCGCAAAATCGCTACTAAACACAAATTCATCACTTGTGCTATGTTTTGTCAATTTTGCGATTTTGGTCGCCATTTCTGAGATTTGGGTAAGATTTACACAATCGCCGCCATTCAACTTTTTCTTCAGAATCCAACTCTCTTGAATTTCCATTAATAAAAATTCAATTTTATGATTCATTATCCAGTTATAAACCTTATTGTTGAAAAATAGCGTTTTCTAGCATATTTTTTCAATTATCTCAATAACCGTTAAAGTTACAAACTTGAAATTGGTTTCATTGAATTTTTCAGCTAATTTTACATGGGAATTGATTATTATTTTTAGAATCTAAGTGAAGCCTCTAAAAAATTAGAAAAATTAATATATTTTGAAAAATTTCAATTTTCCGCTATTGTTATCTCGGTAACACAGCCGGGGTAATAAAGTTTTGGGAGTCGGTCCCATGGAACTTCATTGTCTACTTGGTCTAAGGAATCAGCCTGTGAAGTATTGCACATTCCTCCTGAAACACCCTGTATAATATGTTTTATAAGATTTTTAATTAAATTACCTATTGTAAATTGATGTAACAATATACTGTTCACAAAGTGCTTCGTGAAGCCCTTGTCTGTGAACAGGAGTTTAGAAATGCGACAAGGTGAAGTGCTCACACTCACACACATACACACATTCCATCACCATTACAAATCAAATATATAGATATAATTGTATCGAAGCATTTCCTCTCTCCAATAATTGTTTTATATCATTTTTAGCAAGTTATAATTATGTTTCATTCACAAATTGTAAAAGTGGAGGGAAGTATCACCGGTAGAGAACAGGAAAGAAAGAGAGAGAGGGAAAAAATTACAAGACAAGACAACACAGTAATAGAGCAGTGAAAGTGATTTAGAACCGAGCTTATAGATATATAGCCTACATATAGTATTTACATTCAAGAGGTGGATGAAACCACCTAACTTCCTAGAATCAGCCATTATCAATACAAGAGTAAGCTTATTCATATTCAAGCTGTTTGATTTGTAATTTGTTTGCTGATAGAAATTAAGTTATGAATTAATCTCTTCTCAAAATCAGAGCGGAATAGTATGAGGGATATAATAAGGACTAGGAAAAACAGATGACGAAAAACGGACAGTTACTGCAAAAATATCGAGTAAGAGAAAAAAGGATCATGAAATCAGAATGGAAAGAACAAATCAGGTATACAATGGCATCTGTCCCCATGCAGAGTGATGTCAAACCCTCCTCATATCAACCAGCCTGCCATTTAGCGCCAAAAAAACCGCCCGCCAGAAAAAACTCCCGCCAAAAAGCACCGCCATCACAAAAGTGCTACCTGATTGATAAACCATTAAAAAAATTGGATCACTTATTAATGATGCCCGCTGGTCTGGCCTTGTCTCTATCAACCCCAATAGTACTTGATAGGTTTCGTTTTTTGACACCAGACGGCGCGATCAGTGACAGCGATTTTCGGATTTATCTGTTCGCCATCAAGGGGAGAGGTCTTCTGTTACCGTCCCGATATATCACTAATCATGTCATTGGTCATCTTTTTTCTCGTCAACCTATGCTCTGCGTGGACAGAAAAATAATGAATTTGCGCCTGAAGAGTTATTTTTGTGCGACATTGATTGTGGGGCTTGTACGATGGAAGCAATGATCCGTATTTCCTTCTTAATTATAATTATGGCTCTTTCTATTTCGATTCGATTTTATCGATTTTGAGATGATGTACAAAATGTTTGTAGAAGAAATGAATTTTGGAAATTTACACGAATTATCAGAGAAAAATGTATTGAGGAAAGAAAATAAATGAACGTTTTGGAACAACCCCATCTCACTCACTGCTAAGACTACTACTATTATCAGTCAATTTCTCATGGTGCTGTAATATAGTGGTATAAGTGAAGGATGTAATTGCAAGAAATAACTTAAACATAATGTGAATTGTTAGATAATCACTTTTTCAATCTCAATATAATGCACTGTGGACTTTCAATAGTTACAATGATTACAGTATATGGTACAATAAATAAATATAAAAAATTTAAACAAAATGTTGATTTCATAGCCGATTAAGATTGGAAATAACATCAATCTTCTCTCTCAGCAACATTGAATGAACCGTACCTCAATTCAAATTCTGAATCATACTTTCATTGACAAAAAATCATATCTTCCGGCTTGCTATCAATCTCATGAGACTTGGATTGGCGAACAATTAGTCACACGTTTTAAACTATCACGATTTCTCTAAATTCAACCAAAATCAATGCTTCATTTTTCATGTAACTGACATTCATTCTGGCCAAACATCGTTTACTCTCTGGCAGAAGTCATGCGTTTTTAATCACGTCATATCATTGAACCCCCTCAAACCATGATTTCCTCGCCGCCCTATAACTGGCGTACCGAAAAGTAAGGTATGTCTGCAAATGATATCTCCTGTTTGAACAAAACTGTAACGAATAACAAATTATGGAGCGCTTTCAGTTGCAGAAACATTTTGGAAATGTTCTTTCGCTCTGTCGAATCGCTTGATTTCTGTCAATTCAATTCGGTTGCAAAGCCCGCATTAATTTCGGATTGTACGTGATGCTAAAAATATGATTTATCAACGTTTGAAATATGTTTTGTTGTTTTTAGTAGGGAAAGGGTACTCTGGCAGTTTTCCCGAATGTTTTACGTTTCACTAATCATTTCCTAATTGCTGCAAAAATTGATTGTGAAAGGCCCACATCTGTATAAGTTATACTTTGCCCGTAACGTTTATATATTGCTCTCATATTTGGAATACAGCCGTATATATCTGTTTCATCTTTTTGGAGCTCATAAATGTCCGCATACGTAGCCATGGAATGAATTCCATTCTTGACGCTTTTCGTGAGGTCATGTTACGTCCACAAATAAATTGTAAATAGTTACAAATGTGATAAAAAAACGTGAAAAAGATTGTATAAATAACAAACATGTTGTAGAATCACCAATCTATCGCTGTTAGCTTGTGCTGATCACAAATAAAATCAACACATAAATTAAATGAAGTTAAATCAGAGAGGAATCAAATACGATAATTGATATTGCAATATTCAATGGAATTCCATGGAATACGAATAAATTCTGATAATTCAGTCTGAATCATTGTTACTATCTTAATCCATCAAAATTAGCAAGGCTGATTTCTGATGAAAACTTACAAGCTTGTTCTTCTGAATGGATTCAAGAGCATATTGAAAAACATGTAATTATTTACAAATTTTGAATGTAAACAAACAATACCCAGAGTGTTGGAGCACTATTATATGTTAACACCGGGAAAGGAAACCATTGACTCTCTGAAATGTAGGTAATATTTTAATATTATTAATATTATTTTTGACTCAACTTATAGAATACCTGGATTATGATAAATTGAACTTAGAATATTCAATAATTGAGTAATGTAATCACTCAGCTCATTCCCAATAAGGCAGCTATTCATGATAGTTCTTAAAAAATCATGACAACAATAAATGTAACTCTAACGTGTGAACCCCTTCTATTATTTGGAGGAGTTTTTCACTCATATCCTACTTGAGTTTGTTTTGCACATGAAATTCAAATGTATAACTGTCTTTGCGTTGACGGTAGAGTCCGATGACGAAAAAATGATATCTTCTCTATCCAACTGAATAGGAGAGGACATTGTGTGACAAAGATTACCAACAGTGTTATAACAGTATCGAACTTGCACGTAGTCTCTCATCAGGCGAGACAAGACGTGGCTTCAAGGGTCTAATTAAGCGCAGAACATACAAGTCTCGGAGGCACAGTTCAGCTGATAAGACGTCCGACCGAGTGCTAAGATGGACGGTCCTTCGGGGAGCACCTGATGCATACTGCAGACCGTGTCATGTGACCAATCTCGATGGTCAAACTCAGTCACGCTGTGACCAACTCCCATCAAACTAGGGACACGAAACTGCCCTACGGCTATGCTACTACTTCATGGCGCTTCTGATTACTCTTATCGAACAAGATGGCCTCCATAGTTCAGGTAGGCTGACTTAGAGAAAGGTAACTTAGAAATATAAATTAGAGAAAGGTAACTTGTAGACAGGACGACAGGTGACTTAGATACAAGTAACTTAGAGACGAGTTACTTGAAGACATGTAACTTACTCGTCAATAGAGAGATTGTCATTCAATAGATTGAGATGGTTTGTTTATTATAGCCTACATGAAAAGTAGGAATAAATTCAATATGATAGATTATTATAGTTTTCCTAATATTGTGAGGAAGTGGAAGTTAAGAATAGGAATCAAAGTTCTAGATAGTGATTAATCTCAGAAGAAAAATTCATATATTATAATATGACGAAATGGTAAAGTGTTTCGATGCTTGGAGAAAGTATGATTGAGGAAGCGTGACTAGTAGTGATTGACATTGAATAAATTCATCTCATTAAGGTTGCAAGAAACAGTTTCTATAGAAGAATGTACATTTTATATAGATGATATCATTATCTCCATCAATTCGATACCACAGTCAATTTTAAATTCTCTTCCACTGTAATTTTCATCATTGTGAAGATTCTTCGATAAATTAATAGAATATAACGCCTCTAGATGAATATTATTTCTGATATTAGAAATTAGAGCATTATAAAGGTTCTTAAAGAAACCATTATCCATGCCAACTAATGTAGAACTAGCCTATGGGGATCTAATTTAGTAGAGGCGACTTTAGTCTGTCCAAGCCAAGAAGGCAAGTAAGGAAAATGACTTCAGCTTGGTCAAGATTGTATCAATAATGTTATAAATTATTATATTTAATATCTCAAAATTGATAAAGCATTCCGATCCACAATTTGAGACTAAATTTATAATTTTGAACCAATTTTGATCGAGCTGGAGTCATTGCCAGAATTTGCCAGAATTTCTTCTTTGCTTGGACAGACTATAATGAGATGAGAATCTTTCATTTGTATTCACATGAAATGATGGAGTTGAAACTCATGACTGTTCAAGTGTTCATTCTCAATTCGAATATCAAAGGATATTCAATTTTTAATTTTTAAGGACATCCTTCCCGTAGCCACTGAACTATAAGAGTCTTGAGGGATGGAGTAGAGGAAATATGAAAGAAAGAGAAAGATTTATACATAGAATGAGATATTGACAGAGTGAGAAAATAGCAAAATGACGGAGAAGGAATAGGAATCGGACGTTGAGAGGTGGCAGCGCGTTCGCGAAAAGTAATGAATGGTTTAATTCAGTCATACCTTGGCGGAATGAGTTACGGGGCACCCACCCCCACTGCCCCCAACCGCCCCCAAGGCCACCGGAGGCATTGTTAAGATAAGGTGACCCAGGGGCGGAAAGGGGCGGTTTATGGCCGGTTGTGGGTGAAGGGGGTGGCATTGTGTTTTTCGTAGGCAACTGATGAAATTTAAAGCATCCATCGTTCTTCCCCGCCTCTTCTTCTTCTTCTTCTCCATCATCCTCCTATTCTGTCGTTCTCTTATTCCTTCATTCCTTATTCTTTCACTCTCAACCTCATCTTGGCTTCCCATCACTGTTGTTCTTTTTGTTTCTATTCACCTCAATTCTCGTTCACGTGTCTCTTGTTTCATTGCTTATTTTGCTTTTTCTTTATTGGGTTTTTGCTTTCTCTCTTCATGCGCCTACTTCTTCTCAGCTATTCCTTTTCCTTCCTTCATATTCTCCTTATTTTATCCTCTCCGTTTTCTTCTTTGATAATTATTATTCAATATCTTATTTCTATTTCTTCATTTCTGAAATTTTGCCTTTCTGAATTTTTCATTCCATTATCGTTCCCTCAATCCATCTATCCACAGTAGTTATTATCAGGTTCTTTTCATCTCTCGTTTTCTATCCCCTATCATCCACTTCCTCTACATTTTTTTATATTTCTCATTTTCCTTAACGTTTTTACAATCCTGATCAACTTTCCATCATTCTACTCTAATTTTATTTTCTTTCCAATCAACTACTTTTTCTACTTCTTTTTTGGGTCTTCTCTCCTCTCCTCATATTTTCTTGTTTTGTTTTCTTCTATCTTCTACTTTATTCCTTTCTTCTCCCCCCCCCCAATCATCTTCTCCTTGACATTCTTCATCTCCTTTATAGTGTTCACCTCACCTTCTTTTTCTTCTCAATCCCTCACTGTTGTCATTTTCTCCAATTCCTCTCTTTCACTTCTCCTCATTTGATCTTCTTCTTCTTTCACTTTTTCTTCTTTCACTTTTTCTTCTTCCACCCTCACTCATCCCCCATCTAGAGGGGGGTTGTGGAGGGGGAGGGAGAGTAGATTTCTCCGACCGACAGTTCCGTGGCCATAAAAGCAATAAAGGGCCGCCATTGCCGTCGTATTCGCGGACTTTTGGTCTGAGGGGGGGTGATGAGAAGTTAAGGGGTGAAATATCAAAGAACAGGGCTGAAGGAGGGCTGAAGGAGGTCGGGGGGGGGGCCTGACGACGTCCCAGTGAGTGCCCTGCTGGCGATTTATAGACGCGACCGACAAGCGCGCATATATTTTAAGCCGTTGCCCGCCGTATGAATCTGACGTGCCCCCTTGCACCCCCCCAACACCTTCACCTCCCGTCCTCCACGAAAATAGCGCGCATAATTTGCACCCCAAATGAACTCCTCTCGTAGCGGGGCTCTGGACGACCCGGTCTTTCTTCCAAGTGCAAAAAATTCAAAGGTTCTGTGACGTGTTTGGGTCTGTTGTCATCCTAAAGAATACATGTTTGGATGGAAAAAATTGAAAAATTTGTAGTTTCTCACTTATTTATCAGATATATAAATAATCTATAGGATAAATTAATCATCCAAAATAATCTAATAAATAATAGAATAATGATTAATTTTTTTACCTTTTTCTTATTATAACATAATTATTTGGAGATTGATAGATAAAAAATTATTATGGTTTTTATTTGAACGAATCATATAATTTTTGGTCCAATCAATTTATTCAGTCCATCTTTGGATGATTTGAAAAATTAATTTCATTCTGTTGGAGAATATGGTATTATCTTCGTTATGTTATAGCCTATTCAAGAAATACTGTGTGAAAACCCTTTCTGGTTTGGTGCCCATATAATGAACATTATCATCGGTTGGGACGTTGAACGGTGGAACCTATTGAATCTCTCCAATATAATACTTATGGGGAAAGTATCCATTGTGAGTGTTGACTGGTAATAAGGATACCTTAAGAAAGTTTGATAGTAGAATTTCCTTTTTTGTGAATGGTCAAGATTCTTGGCCTGGGAAACGTTATTGCTGACATGATTTTCCCAACTTAACAGTAGCCTATTCAGTTTTCTTGTAATGAGTTTGTAAAGATGGTTGTGAGCTAGTGATCCATGTTTGAAAACTTACTTTTATTTAATTTCTTTTTCAATTTATGAGGTGAGCATGTGTTCATGAACATGTATTAACAATGAATTACACAACATGTATTATGTATTAGGTGCCATTACCAATGAATTACTAAATTGAAGACACAGTTTCATGTGAGATGTTGTACATAATTAAGGAGAAAAAAAAATTCCTATTGTTATACTGACAAATTTGTGCTCCTTGTTTGAATTACTAAATGAATTAAGGAAGTTCAATTCAAAGAAATCCAACAATAAAAAAACAGCGCCTCTTTCTACGTCAATTGCTGGATAGACTTGATAGGTTGAAAACTTGAGTTTATAATGAAGGAAGGGACTGAGTAGATTGCATGTATGTGTGGGTGTGTAAGTGTGAGATAGTTGCATAGTGAAGCAGCAAACTGGCACAGCGAAAAGGGGTGGCCGAGACCATTTCCACCCTTATAATAATATTAGCGAGTGAGAAGAGAAACGACGTAAACTGCTGTGTTGGGGGAGGGGGTGAAGTCCACATATACATCCCCCCAGCAGGCGTCCTATGACGACCCGATAAGCACCCCCCTCGCCACCCCCCCACCAGGCACAAAGGCCTAATTAGCCATAAACTGTCTGATTTATAACGGCAGAGAAAATGCAAATATGAAATATGAAAATGAAGATGGGTGTAATAAAAGTGATATACGGTTCTCGGCAGAGCCATTCTGTAGTAAAGGAGCCATGAGTCACTCGTCAGTTTTATGCTAGGACGTCCATCATCGCTATGACAGGCTTCATGGCCTGAGCGAGAGAGAGCGCAGATGCTGAGTCGGGAATTAAAAGGGGAGCGAGAGAGTGAGAGGGTGAGAATAGTTGAGCGGGGGTGTTTGGGGACTTGGCCAGTAAAAGACGAGACGGTGAACTGAACCCTGGGTTGCTTCTACTCAGTGAGTTCCAGTTAGTGGATGGTGAATCTGTTTTTCTTCTTTCTCTAGTCCCATTACAGCTTTCTTCTTCTTCTTATTCTTCTTCTTCTTTTCTTTCTTCTTCTTTTTTCTTCTTTTTCTCATTCCTCCTCTCCTTCTCTTCCTCCTTCTTCTCCCGCTCCTTCTCCTTCTTCTTCTATTTATTATTTTCTCCTAATACTTTCTCTTGATCTCTTTTCTATTTTTTCAACTTTTTTCTCCTCAATCATTCTTTTTCCTCTCTTCTTCTTGTTTCTCAACTTATTTCTCTTTCTCTTATAATTCCATTTTTTCATATTTTCACCATCTATAATTATATTCTCGCCCTTTATTGGTAGAACAGAGTGAGCTCTACTATATTATTCAAGCCTTATCTACCATGTAGATTAGCCAATCAAATTTCCTGTCCAATGCCAGCGTTTTCAACATAGCCTACAATAACAAAATCATTGTTTCTGTCTAGGTCACATCCACTTTCTAGGTAGATCACATCCACTTATGAAAATGGTGCTAAATGCAATGATCGCAACATTCTTTGAAAATTTCTGTATCACTAACCTTCCTGAATCAACATATTTGAACAAAATTATAGGATTTGGTACTAGTATTTTAGCTATTTTTCATCTTCCCGAAATAAATCACTTTCATCTTTCAGACAACTTCAATCTTGGAGAAATGGGAAGGAAACGGAAGGCAGAATTTTCAGAGATTATCAAGAATAAGCCTTCAAAACTTCTTTTCTGAGACGACTCTCTTACTAAAATTTACTGTAGCTTGAGAAAACAACCAATTTTATTTGGAAATTGTAGGAATAACATAGCTGATGAGTCATTCCCTAATCCCAAAGACCGCTAATCTCACCAGAATACTTTCCTCCTTAGAAAATAAAGTTTTAAAGATCGCCATCATCCTAGTCTATTGGAAGATTTTCTTCGACTATTTTGGAAGAAAAGGATGACGTCGAAACCTGCCGATAACAAGTGCGGGACACATTTTGTCGCTAAGCGACTTTGTGTTGCTAAGCGCTGTCTCTGCCCAAGACTTTCCATGATATACGACGACAGTCTTGTGAAGTTGATTTTGATTTAAAACAGTGGAGGATGGCACACATGCACGCACGCACGCATACATGTGTGACACGACAACCAATCACGGGCCCGCTATTTGTCTGTCATTCGTGGTCCCAAATTTATGGCCCACTATCGCCCGGTGGTGACGAAGCTGTGGGTTTGGAAACAAGAAGAAGGCCTTCAGACGCCTTCTTCTTCTCATCCTTCTCTTTCTCCTTGTCCCGCTCTTTGTTTTGCTCGTCAATTTCTTCCCTTTCTCTTTCTTCTCCTCTTCTTCCTCTTAGTATTCTTCTCTATCTTACTATTTCCCATTTTCCACTCTTACTCTTTTCTCATACTCCAGGTATTACCAGTTTTTACCCGCTCACTTTTAATCACTCTCACACTCACTCAGTCACTGTCTAATTTATATCAATTCTCTTATTCTTTTTCTTTGTTCTCTTTCTGTTTCTCTTTTCATGAATTGTTTTTCTCTCTCTTTTTCCATCTCTTTCTTCCCCTCAAAGTCTCATTCTTCCCTTCCCGTCTCTACTTTCTCCTCTCTCCCCTTCCTGTATCTTCTCTCTTTCTCTCTCCCCGTCACTCCATCTTCTGTCCTCATTCTCTTCTTCTCTTTTCAATTCATACCTACTTATTCTCTCTATTTCCATATTTTTACGCTTTCTGTCTTCCTTTTCCCTCTAACTCACTCACCATCTCTCTATTTCTCTTCTCTGTCCTCTCTGTCTTTCTTTCCTCCTCTCTCACACTCGCTTATTTCTCTGATTTTTCTTCTCTCTGTTACTCTCTTCAACTAATACTCACTTATTCTCCTCTACTTTTCCATTCTTTCTCTTACTTACACTCACTTATTGTTCCTCTTTCTATAACCTTCTCTTTCCAATTCTTCTCTTCTTATCCATCTCTCTTTCTCCAGTGATACCACGTTTCAGGCCAGACCCATGAATCTCTCATCTCCTCAGATTCTTATCTCAGATGTCATTCTCACTCGACACAATGTCTTTTTAGCTGCTTCGTAATATATTGTTTGGAAAATACTGCAACGTGATCAACCTTGGAATGTCGAAATTGAGTTGCAAAAAACTCACACGGATTTCTCACTTACATACATGCTTAAGATGTGTGTTGATTGGTTATTATTAATTTTAAGAATCAAATATTCATAATATAATATCATAACATAATAAAATATTCATATAATTATGAATAATATACATAATATACATAATATTCATGGAAGTTTTATTCTGAAAATGAAATATATCCTACACTGGAAATATACATGATTCTGAAATTGTCATGTCATACATTTCATTAAATTGCTTTTTATTTTAAATAATTATCGAAGTACTTTTTTTGAATTATTATTTCCATTTTTTATTACATTTATAACATGACTTAGAATTTTTAGAAAAAGCATAAGAGAAGAACGAAGGAGAAGAAGAAAAAGAAGGAGAGGAGAAGAACTTGAGGGAGTAGAAGAGAGAGAAGAAAGGGAGAACTAGTACAAGGAACGGAGTACAGAAAAAGAAGAATAGAGATTACCACCCCATGTTTGAATGTGAGGTACCGCTTCTAACTCCCTCTCCTCCTCGCTCCAAGTTCTGATTTCTGTGATAGTTTCTTCAAAAACACATTTTAATGATGTAATGAAGTAGCCTATAAATAGAAGGAGATATCTCAATCCTTCCACTGTCTTTTCTTCCAAGAAGAGGGAGGTAGGTAGCCCTCAAAACTCTTTCCCCCTTGGTTATATATACCCCACTAGTCCAAGACTCTTCCTCCCCGAAAAGTCAAACAGATGTCATACAACTCGAGAAGAGTCTGAACTGAAGAGCCTGTCCCCCAATTCTGGAAGTCACCTTCCATCAGTTGAAGGCTTAAATCGGCGTGCTCAAACTATCACCTCACTGTGTGTTGTCCAGCGAGTGTAAACTAAGAAGATCCGCCATTACAATGTGAGGCGTATTGTGACGGCGTGTCTTCTCAGCTTGCGCAAGCGATAGTGGTGGTGACGTTCGACTCAGTCAGCAAAGTGAGTGTCGGTGTTTTGCGACGTCACAGTGACGGACTGACGTGTCACACTGATGCCAGCACTTTGTTCCAAGTGCCGGACCCCTACCTGTCATTGGACAAATCGCACTGTTACATCAGCTGACAAAATTGTTAATTCCTCACCGAATGACAATTAAATGACACCTGGATTCTCGTCCTTATACCGCTGTCAAACTATCGGTGTCTCTTACCTTCTCTCTTAGTCGCTCTCTTCACTTTTCGGTTACAATTCTCTTCTTTTTCAGTTATCTCTTGATTTTCCCTTTTTCATGTCTTCATTTCGCCCTTGGTGTGAGATTTTTTCTCTTAATCAGTTTTCTTGAAACATCCGTATCTTCACTTGTCTTCAAACATGATTTATAAAGACGAATAGAAATACCCTTTCAAAATAATAATATGGATCTGTGGTGAATAGTTAAGTTTTCATATTGATACAATACTAGTCTCGAATTAAACTTTAAACTTAGGGCTATTCAAAATAATTGATAAATGAAATGGAAAAATTAAATACCTTTTTTAAAAAAACTTTAGAAGTATTATTAAATGGGCTTGATCCCGAAACATGTCTGTAAAAAATAATACTTCTAAAGTTTTTAAAAAAAGGGTATTTCTTTCCCTTTCCTCTTCTTCATAATATTTCTCTTTGAAATTCATAAATTACTCTTTGAATATTTCACTCAATATGTTGACGAAAATGAAACTAACAATATTCAAGAACAATATAGATGAATACAGGCATGTCAAATATATTTGACAATTTATCATATTTTATGATAATCGAGTTCGTAAAATGAATGATGTTCTTCAGTATATTTTCCTCCTAAAGGAAAAAATCCACTTCTGTGAAGATGCTTCACTTCAATTATTATCAATTCTCATCACTCCTGTATTCCTTATGTTAATTGAAGCTTCTTTTTCTAATTTAAACCTACAATAATTTAACCTCCATTTCAAGAATAGAAATAACCAGCTTCAAATTATTCTATTTCGACAATAATTACATACACCAGTCGAACTGAAGCCCGCCCTTAATCAGCACCCAATACTCGTTGCAATGCCAGCCTCTCGAAAGTTGGGATCGGCAGCCGTTAAGTTGGACAGATAACGATAGATAGCGCTAGGGGTGCGGTGCGGTCTAAGCAATTTAGAGGTCTTTACAAGTGCTGATAGCATGGTCGCACAAGTCTCTGGTGGATTACTGCTCCAGAATCATGAAGATGTAGCTGCTCTGAGTCCGAGGTCACCTGGAGCCCCACTGATATAGTATTTCCAAGCAGAGAAGACATTCTGGCAAGATTGGAAAATTACTACAACTCGGTCAATGTTGGTTCAAAAATTATAAATTTAATCACAAGTTGTAAAGAATTTTTGCTGTACGATATGAGATCATATTTATAATATTTGAACGAGTATTGACCGAGCTGGAATCATTTTCCCATCTTGCCAGAATGTCTTCTCTGCTTAAACAGACCTTACCAACGATAGCCAATGGTTTTCCTCACCAATCACTAGGTGGCACCACCGATATCTATAGATATAGGCTAACTAAAGCCATCGAACTGATACAGGCTCCAGGTGCAAAGAAAATATTTTGGCAAGAAGGGAAAATTAATCCAGCTCGGTCAATATTCATTCAAAAATTTTCAATTAAGTCTTGAACTGTGGAAGATATTCCGATCTACAATTTAAGACAATATTTATAATTTTTTAATCTAATATTGATTGAGCTGGAGTAATTTTCCCTCTTGCTAAAATGTCTTCTTTGCTCGACCACACTATTATACATATCCTTCTTGAACAACCTCGTATATCTGTGTATCTAAAACTATTCTACTGATATAAACAGTTATATTCCTCTGTGATATCTTGAACCTAGCACCATCCTTTTCACCAATCTCTATCGACTCCTCTTTAACGTGTCTCTTAGACGTGTTTCGGCCACTTTTTACCGCCTCCATAATTCTACTTGTTTTATGCTTTCTCCACGTGTCTTCCTCTTCTCTTTCATCAGTGCTTCCCTGGTGAATTGCTGTGAGGTCGAGGAGTGAAGTTTATCACTTATAACTGCCGTACGTGGAAGGTTTCAATGGAATTGAGCGGGTTATTGATGGGTGATTGTCCGTGAACGTAATATTTTTTATTTGAATGCAAATATGCAATTGGGATCTCGTTCTATTTTATAATGATATTATCTTTTTTATCAAATTTGTATTATTTTTATAACGTATCTTTTATATTGTGAATTTTTTCCACTAAACAATTTCGTTAAAGTAATAGGAATATAAATTAGGCTATACCTAGGCTAGCCCTCATCTGCTATCACATTATATTACGAATTGAGAAGTTGAGAACATAATTTTTCATGAACTATTCATCAAAAGATCAATCATAATTGAGTAATAGTTTCATTTCGACAGAATAATGAACAGTTCATAATAATTATTTCATGCTGTTTATTTATTTATTTATTTATTTATTTATTTATTTATTTATCCTGTATAGATTTTCAAAAATTAAAAGATTCAGTACTGGAAAAATGTGAGGTTTCGCATGCATTTCGAATTCACAAGAATGGAACGCATGAAAATAAAATGAAAATGAAATGAAAAAGTTTTATTCTCAAAAAAGCAACATGTTACAATCACTTGAAATATATTGTACAATAATTTCATAGAATAATACTCCCCACCTAAAAAAAAGTCTGTGTGTTGGGAGGGTCGTATACAAAATATACATAAGTTTACAAAACACTAGAGAAAAATGTATACGGTCTGTAATTTTATACTTATTCGGCTAGAATCACACAATAAAGTAAAATAAAAATCATGAAATGTGAACAAAGTTTTTGTTAATCAATTATATTTAAGCAGAAACAGTAAAATTTCTAGAACTTTTCAAAGTTATCCAGCAGTATTGGAGTAAAAAGTAATAGGAAGATTTTCTAAATTATAGAAGAAAAGGCAGAGGAGAAACAATAATTTACCCTAAATATAAGGAGACCTAATTAATTCTTCACTGGCCTCATTCCCAATGCCGAGCAGCCACATCCCCATCGCTTAAAGATGGCAATGCTGACCCCCTCAGTGTGCAATATATCCCAGGGTAGATTACGATAGAGGGAATGAGCCAGATAAAATGAATTGGATGAATCTAGATGATGAATGAGTCTGGGAATCTGAATTCCAACGTGTACCCTGTTCCTAGTTGGATAGTTGTGTTCAAGGTTTGTGAATATAGTCCTGTTTTTAAATATGTGAATTGCTAAATTTTTAATGTAAAGTTGCCGTATATCAAGAACAGGGAAATCTTGAAACAGGAGATTTGTGGGATATCTTGTACTTTTCTTAAGAATTTTTTCATGATAGCCTTTTGTGAGACGGCAAGAGGCTTCAAGACAGCTGATGATGATCCACCCCATGCTAGGATGCCATATTCCAGGAGTGACTGAACACACGCATAGTAAACAGTTCTGCACTGAGCCACAGTCAGCACCCGACTGATCTGACCAAATGCATAGAGAAACCTCCTTATTCTGGTTTTTAGTTGCTGGATTTGAGGTACCCAATTGAATTTATCATTCAAGGTAACCCCCAAGTATTTAAATTCTTCTACACACTCAACAATACTGCAGTTACAGGTGACTGACTGTGGCTCACCACAGACATGCAAGCACAGCAGCTCTCTCCCCCCTGGATCGGCATCCCCTCTTGTTAAAAATTGGCAAACATTTAATTCTATTTACATTTAAGGTGAGGGTATTCCTGTCCAATAAACCAATGGAATAAACCAATGTGAACTGGAAGAGCAGAGTTCCCCCTCAACACCCTGCACCCATAATGGTTGCCATCTCGTCAGGTCTAGAATTATATTATGAAATTATTTCATTGCATTATGAAATCATAGATTACATTTTATTTATAATCAACTGAATTGGCAACGCTGCATCAATTCCCACTGGACTATTTCCATGCGTTTTACTCTAGCTATGGGCTACTCCCTTATTATTCTGCAACATAGAAACCATAACCATCTATCAATTCTCAGACCTTAATGTAACTATCGATTGTATGAAAAATGGCGGAAGTAATTGCCCTATTCCAAATTCATGATTTCATTGCGTTTTGGTTATGTTGACAAAAAAATCATATGTTTTATTATAAAAATAATTTTTGGTACATTTCATAGGTGGGCCTACTGAATGTTTACGAAGTTGACAATGGATTACACTCGCGTTTTGTCTTGTTTTATGTTAAAATAATGTCTCATAATTTCTTGAAAATGTAATAGTTTATTATGAATGGGTCGTCTGTGTTGTGTTCGTGATTGTGAATATCCAACTATGATAATTAAAATCATATTTCTATTTTCACGCTACCTTATAACAAACTCTCAATGGACATATTGGTTAGAAAGGTTTTCATCAAAATTTTGAAGTGAAAGACAGTTCGATAGTTTGTATTAATAATTTTGAAGACCGTTTTATTGTTGAGGAAGACGTTTTTCTTGTCATAGACGATGAACTAATTGGAATAAAACAAGAGAAACCAAAATTAAGAAGTGATTCATTTCCTTAATTTTTCTCAACCAGCCGAAATACCAAAGAAAAGGACCCCCAATCTGTGCATGTTCTGTTAAAAATGTGTTCACGAAGAGATAAGGATAATTCCATAAATTAGTGAAATGTCACTATCTCTGATTTTCAAATAGCATTGCCATAAGGAATTCGGATTTGTTTTTATTTATATTGTTGAAATAGACAATGTGCTTTTTATAAAAGTGAAAGACAAAGTAAATGTGACCTCAGTGATCTCCTTGTGTAACAGTAAGCTGCAAAATATTAAATGATAAGGTTACAATCAGGGGCTAATTTGTGACTGTACAAACCGGTAGGCCTAGGCCGTACCAGTACCTCTGAGAGGGTGAGGTAGAGTGAATAATTTCAGTTTTTTATCCAAGATATGTGAAGTAATGGTGAAAAACACAACTCAAAAGCTTAAAGAACACTCTAAAAACACGTCTTGAGGAGTAAATATTTCATTTTTGAATGGATACTGGAGTGTACAGAATAAGACAATAAGATTTCTCCAACTTGCCAACCGGAGGAAAAAATTAAATAAAAAAAGTAACTGGAAATATTAGTGGAAAGTTTCAGAAACAGTAAGATAGTTAAAATGAGCAGCAAGTGAATTGCAAACATGTTAGGAAAAACTGATTGGAATTTGAGTGTCTTGTATTCATATTTTTCACATAATAATAAGTCAGATTCTAGTTTGAAATTCATCATATTGTTATGATTTTTAATTTTGTATCGGATATTTTTTATATTGTAATATCATTATGTTTAACAATAAAAAATATGCTATTTCTGTCTTATTACTTCTGCAGAATAGCAAGTTGAACTATTGCTATTACGCTTGGCTAGGCCCATATTGCCGCCATCTTGTTTTGTACATTAAGGTCTGAAAATTGATAGATGGTTATGATAGAAACATAGCTTCTACATGGGAAACATACGAACATTCTTACTTTCCACGTTCGAAACATGGGAACATTCCTACATTCTAAATTTGTCTTAGAACATAATATTTATCCTTATAAGAGAGATTCTTACATCTTTTTTTTACAACAATCGTATTTTTTATTAAACCGTTTTTTCATCGAATGATAAAATTATTTGTACTCGAATACATTATTGCAACAAGCCACTAACAATACAACTCGAGCCAGCATTGTTCCATGTCAGCCATAGTAAATCGAGCCCAGCTAATAGATTTCTAGAAAGAAGTTGAGCCGAGCTGAATCCGAGCGAATCGTCCGGGATTTGTCAATAAATTTAATGGCTTATTTTGATGTTTGTGCAACTGTCGTAATATCAATCAGAGCCCAGTGACATTGTAGGAAGGACTTAATGGAATGACATTTGATAATAGACGGAGTGAAGGAACGGGGCTGGCTCGCTGTAGGGACAGAGCTATAAAACTTCAATACAAAGTTGTATTGCGGCCACTAGTTTATTGGTCTGTTTACTCGGGCTCATTCTACAACTAATTCCATCAACTACAAGTCACCAGCCAACTCCCATATCATTCTACCACTTTTTCAATCTCATCCTTACTTTTGTTGTCTTCTTCATCTTCTCCATCTACTTCTCCTTATCATTCTCCTTCTTGTTCGTCCTCCCCTTCATGTTTTTCCTTCTTCTTCGTTCTATCAGTCTAGTTCAGTCTGTATTGACTACATCCTCCTCCTTCTCCTTGCTATTGTCCTGTATTCTTTCTCTCCTCCTGCTATTATTATTATTATTTTTTCTCTCCTTCCAATCTTATTTCTCTTCTCTTCATAGTTCCTTTTTATAATTGTTATCGTTATGTGAGGTTTCACATGCATATCGAATTCACAAGAATGAAACGAAGAAACGAATGAAAACACCGAAGAGAGAATTAAGCCATTTTTAAGCTCTCATTACAGATCTAGTAAAAACAAACTCGAATCTTGAGTTAGCCTAGAGTAGCAACATACTAGAGTGTTCGATTCCAACCTGGAGTAGTATTCTAACCCAAAGGTGCACCAGAGATGAAGTGCACTATCATTTTACAACGTTATGCTGCTACAATCTATGCTGAAATCCTATTCTCAGGATGAGTATGGACATTATTACTTGGAAGTGATTAGAGTTTAATGAATGAAAATTGTACAGAGAGACTTGATGCAACATTACCAATTATTGTCTGATTATGAAATGATAATGAAATTATTTAGCTGATTATGAATTTTCATGCATTCTACTATAGCGAAAGGCTGGCATCTTGTACATTTCGATTGTACTCGATTATTTGTGAACAATAAAATGGAAAGAAGACGGAATAAAAAAAATGGAGTGGAGACAAGTGAGAGGTTGATGGCGAACAAGTCGCTTACTGATTTAGTATTCGCCGAATGCCATCTGTCTTGCATTGCCCAGTGGACAGAGGACAGTGGACAGTCAACTATGTGGCACAAGACTCCACTTGGCCATCAATTTATTTTCCTGAATTCCATTCTCGCTGTTCCGACTATTGTCTTTTTACTACTTATTTCGTCATTCTTTATTGCCACCTACTCACTAATCAAATTCTTCAACATTTCTTTTTTTAATTTTCTTCTTGATCTTCTTGTCGTTTTTGTTCTTGTTCTTCATCTTCTAGTTTTTCTTGTTATTCTTGTTCTTCTTCTTCTTTCACTACTCCTATTCCTCTTTCTACTTTTTCTGCTACTTCTACTTCTTTTTCTATTTCTTCTTCTGCTTCTTCTTCTACTTATTCTCCTACTTCTTCGTCTACTTCTCCCTCTTCTTCTTGTTCTTGTTCTACTTTTTCTTTCACTACTCCTATTTCTCCTGCTACCTTTTCTTCTACTTCTTCTATTTCTTCTTTTAATGTTTCTTCCACATCTTTCCTATTCCTTTTTCTTTTCCTTTTCCATCTTCTTCTTCTTCTTTTTCTTTTTCTTCTTCTTCTTCTTCTTCTTCTTCTTCTTCTTCTTCTTCTTCTTCTTCTTCTTCTTCTTCTTCTTCTTCATCATCATCATCATCATCATCATCTTTCTCTACTCTTCCTCCTTCTCTTTTCCACTTACCCATCATCTTTTTTTCCTTCTTCTCCATATTATTTTCTCTTTCTATTATTTTTATTCTTCTTTATCTTCTTGCTTTCGTTGTAACCAGCTTATCTTTATCACACGCTTGTTCCTTATCAGCTTCTGAATACTTTTGATCTGCTTCACTTTATTCAAATACTTCTCGAGCCCTGAGTGTAATTCTTCTTGTTACTCGGGCGTCTTGGTTACTTTTTTACTTATTTCGTGATTCTTTATTTGTAATTGTGCTTGTGATGCTTCGTCGACTACCTTGCACAATAAATTATACTGGTAGAGTAGATCTAATTGAGGAACAATTGCGATTTAGTATATAAAACACATGAAAATCCCGATTAATTGCACAAAAATCCATTGCCTTCAACCACTGTTGAGTACCGATACATTTTTCATTTTTACCAATACAACATTTCATTAGGTTCACTTGATCAAAATTTAAAAATTTCTCCAACGCAACAATAAAGCTATCTTCACACCATTGTTGTATAATTGTGAACATGCCAATCATAGCCTACTTTGTAAGGTACAAGTATGAGAAATCAATTTTTTCATCTGTTTTACTATCCTATCACATTCTTTCGTACCATATTTGTCAAAGCATTGTATTAATTTTTCCGCTCCTTCCCTTTTTGTAGCGTTTTTTTAAGTTTTAAGAATCTCAGGTAGTCTCACAATAATAATCCTCTTCTATTAATAATGTTTTCATTTTGAAAATTATCACATTCTCATCTCCATTATTTTGAGTGAGCTATTCACGATCGGAAAGTAGTTGGAAATAGATCCGTGTAATAGCAAATGTCAAAACTGGTTAATCCCCTGTGAACCTTCTATACTCCCGCACACAAATTTAACTTCTTTGATCTCAAACGATATCCCTATTCCCGGATTTGACATCATGTAACGAGAAGTATCTCAATAAGAATCCTTCTCAATTTATTTATAATACATCCACGTATTTATTACTTTTAAAATAGATAAATCCAAGTTTTTAGTCTGTTTTCTAGGCATGATACTTTTAAAGCAACTTTGTTTCTCGACTTGATTGAGATTGTTGTGACTAAACCAGTGATGAACATCTGGAGATTCGCCTGTGTTCTAATTAAATGAAGGTTAGAAGCGTGTTAGCATGGAACTCTGCCAGCCTCTAAGCAACGACTTCATGCATGCTGCTCTGACGTTGAATTATTTAGAAATATTTTCGAAATTATTTCTGGAATCAAACATGAGTACTTTGTATTCTGTTTTGTTTATCTTTTAAAATTTTGTCTAGACGAATTTATAGATCAGCATTAAAACAGAAATAACGGTTTAACACTCCTGGATTAATACTATCTGAATTCAAAGTAGAAAATTACATTTCACTTCACCCAGTACGTGCTGTCACCTACCGGCTGAATTTAGAAACTCGTTTTGCTGTTGACCAATCAGGAGAAAGTGTACAGAGCTTGAACCTTGAACGGTTTTTGATGTTCTTGAAATTGGGATTGTTGTTTTAAACGATAAACAGTATCTTTGAAAAGTACCTCTATCAAAGACTGAAAATTTCACGTGTTCCGGTTAGAAAATTGGGAAATATAACCAGGCAAATTGATAGAACAACAATATTATTTAGAATAGGAAAACATATACTCATTATTGAAGTATTTCAAAAACAGTCAAGACGTGAATTAAAAAGACAATTTGAAGACGATTATAGTTTGTTTTTTAAGTATAACTCAATTTTCAATAAGCCATCGAAAGTGTAACAATAATATTTATTGATTCATTTCGCAGATTTGTCCGATTACAGGACATCTAAAGTTGTAGGATTGTCAATCTCCCACATACTCTCATCCCATCTCCTTTCTTTTCTCATCCGTTCTACATCACCTTACTTTTCTTGCTTGCTTCCGACCATTCATAGACGTCAATCGAGGTCTGTCTCTTCTTTCAACTCTCTCCTGAATCTTTCTCGAGAAGGAGTTGGTAGTAAGAAGGAGGTACCTTTATTACTAAATTCTCTACCACTTCTACGGGTCTTCTCTTCTTACTTCTCCTTCTCTTCTTATTATTCGTTTTCTTCTTATTCTTTCTTCTCTTCTTATTATTCCTTTTCTTCTTTATGCTCTTTTTCTTGCCTTGTTTGTCGTTCTGTCTGCCATCACTGTCTGCGACTGTTTGAGTCATGGTAAACTGGTTGTAATCACCTCGTATGGCTGTCACCTTTTTCTCCTCCTCCTCATCTTCCTCCTCCTCCTCCACCACCTCTTCCTCCTCCTCCTCTTCTCTTTCGCGAATGAGGAGTAAGAAGACCAGACAGATCACTTCTCATTCTGGTTCTGTCGAAAGATATCAGTGATGAGACTGTCCTTGTCGTCTCCCAACATGTTTAGAGCACTTCTTATAAAGTCTGATTACCTTTTCATGTCGTCTGTATTGCCGGCAATAAATTTCTACTACCCGAAAAGAACTGTCTGCGTTTTTTGTTTTATTTGCAAAAACGTCCGCCAGTCGATTGCAAGTTGACTGTGATGGGACGTGATGGCCGGTTGGACTAGTATAGTCTGTCCAAACAAAGAAGACATTTTGGCAGGATGGGAAAATAACTCCAGTTCGGTCGCTATTGGTTCAAAAGTTATGAATTTGGTTCCAGATTGTAGATCAGAATGTTTCGTACAGTTTGAGATCAAATTTATGATTTTCAAACCAATATTGACTGAGCTGGAGTCATTTTCTCGTCTTGTCAGAATGCCTTGTTTGCTTGGACAGACGATAGCAATGAGCTGGATCTTTTGCAGTTTATATGGCATGATGGAGGATTTTGGTTTGAGAACATTCTTTTTGTCTTATTTCTAAGATATTATTCTTCATTCATCGTATGAATGGTATGTGTTCAGCCGCCATCTTGAAACTCTTAAATATGGACAAAATAACCTCAAAAAAACAGAATGACGTCATACCATTCATACGATGTATTACTGTGGATGGTGTGTGTGTTCTATAGACTTACCAACTACCCTCCACCCTCCAGGCTCCACCCACAGGCAGTGCAGCATCAGTCTAAAAGATTGGTATCATGAATGAGCCAATAGTAACCATATGGAAAGGCGAAGAACAGATATTAAATGTCTAATAGATTATTACTATGATATTGAGGTTGATAGACTAATTGAATGGAGTATTGAAATACATGAATATTAAGGACCCATTATAGCCTACTGTGAAGTTAATAGCTACTTGTGAAAATTTAGGAATATTCCTGATCTTTGCTTGTTACTTTTAATATATTCATGTTTTGGTGATCACATTATTCATGCAATCAGTCCTGAGTAACAAATAAAAAAGATGAAAGATCATCTCATATCACAAAACTTAACTCATCCCATACTGTCTCATTTCATCTCATCACTTATTATCTCTTTCTAAGGTTGATCTTGTACAGAGGGCCTAGAGTACTAACTGTGAGCCATAATAGAGGCAATTTTTTAATTCAATTCAATTCTCATCATCACTTGCATACAACCTTCCTGTATTTTGTGGGCATCAACCCCGCAAAAAGTTTCTCAATAGCAAGTGAATACTATATGTTCAAATAGACATTTAGGTAAGATGAAATTAAAAATGACCCCAAGGATGTCATGATGAGTTAAAATTCCACCAGAATTGCATCAAGAACTGATCCGTAGAAATGACATAACAATGTTATCTTAGGCTTATGATTGAGCTAAATTGACCTACCATCAACTTCAATCACCTCTTAACAGCGTTCATCTGCTAATCTCCTTAAGTCATGATAATTGATAGGTTTCACTTGGGTAATACAATCAACATTGACATAGAGGGATTACACAATCCAATAATTAACAAGACATATCAAATTAGGGGGAGGTGTAACTGGGATCAGTTTTTGAAATTGATAATTTCAACCATTAAGTTAGAAATGAACAAACCTTATGAAGCTACTCTGCTTTAGAGCTTTTCTGCTGAACCATCTCCAAAAACGATGTAATGATATTGATCCTGGCTGAAATGGATTGTCTGGTAAGCCCAACTCAACAGTCCACTTCAAGCAAAGAAGACATTCTGGCAAGATGTGGAAATGACTCCAGCTTGGTCAATATTAATTCAATTATTTGAAATTTGTTTTCAAATTGTAGAACAGAATGTTTCCTACAATTTCAGACAAAATTTGAAATTGTTGAACCAATATTGACCAAGTGGGAGTCATTTTCCAATCTTGCCGAATGTCTCCTTTGCTTGGACAGACTATATCAGCAATGAATGAAAATTGATAGGGAAAGCTGGTCATCCCATCGCTGACACCAATAATGGATCAGCACTGAAATGCACTTGTAAAACAACACTTGAACAAACAAGATTGGTGCTGACTGGTCTTCATAACCTGACTGAATATCAACTGTCAATTAGCAATCATGTTGGCAATAACTCCAGTTATTGTTAACTCCTGTTAAATCAAGTCAACAATAGCTACTGACAGACCTGCAATTGGATAGCTGTTTCCATCTATTGTCAGAATCCCCTGTTAAAACGTCACTAACTATGATGAATGTAATTCAGACATACCCAGAATATACTAAAATACTGGTATATTCAAGCCTACTTTGACAACCTACTTAGTGTAGCAAAGAAATCATCCTGGTAAGATGGGAAAATGTCTTCATCCGGTCAATATTGGTTCATGAGTTCTGTGTAAAATTGTAGAGCACAATGTTTTCTACAAAACTTTTAACTTTTAAACCAATATTGACCGAGCTGGAGTTTTTTTCCCATCTTGCCAGAATGTTTTCTATTCTCAAACAAACTATACTTATTTTGATGAGATAGGACATTCAAATGTGACGTTCCTTGAATTATTGATTTACAGGGAATTTCTATTGAGATAGGTTCTTGTTAACGTGTCTATGGCTTGAAAATGAAAATAGCCTAATGCAATAAGTGGAGCTAGAATTTGAAATATACATAAACAAACCACGCACAATACAGGATGATTACCGGGAAACGCATGTTTTTCAAATAATGAGAACTGTTGCAAATCAGAGTAAAAAATGCATTTATTAGTGAAAACACAGTGTACACAATATGCAATTTGTAAATAAAATTACTTACAATTTATTGTTTTAAAATCACATCTCTAAGGTGGTCACCTGCTGCTTGGATACATTGTTGAAGGCGTTCTTTAAAACTTGCTACGGATTTTGCTAACATGTCTCTAGGAATGCCGTTGATTTCCTGGCGAATAGCTTCTTTAAGCTCCTGTATTGTTCGTGGTTTGTTTATGTACACTCTAGCTTTCAAAAATCCCCACAGAAACAAATCTGGAATTGTTAGATCCGGTGAGCGAGAAGGCAAAGTGACATCACCAAAACGCGAGATCACTCTTGTAGGGAATGTTCGCCGAAGGAATTCCATACTAATGCTGTTGTATGTGCTGTATGTGCTGATGTCCCGTCTTGTTGGAACCATACATTACGTATCTCTTTACGTTGACGGCGCAGTTCTGGCAAGAAATATTCTTCCAACATATCCAGGTACCATTGTGCATTCACTGTAACTGTTCTGCCATCGTTGTCGTCAAAAAAAGGACCAATGATCCCCTTTTCACAAACTGCACACCACACAGTCACATGTAAGCTATGATGAGGTCTCTCTGCCAGTATTTGAGGATAAATCGTAAATTCTGTTTATTTACTGCTCCGTCCAAGTGGAAATGCGCTTCATCACTCATAAGGATAACTGCATTATCATTTTCTTCCAAAATTTCACTCATCCTGTTAAAATGCTAAAAATTCTGTACGATGCTCAAGGTTCCACATTTCGGCTAGCCTACAACTGAAACTGAACGCTTCCCCCTCCACAGCGCTACAACTTCCGGCCGCCGCCAAATCTATTGGCAAAAACACATTGGTATGAAAGAACAGGCCTCGGTATTTCCAACCTGATTTTCTTTTAAATATAGTCCAAAATATTAGCTTATCATACAATAATATTGAAATTCATAGTGAAATCTCTCGATTTCAATAAATTCAACAATCATTCGAATAAATTTACAACATCAGTGAATTATAATTATTGTAGAAACAAAATTTTAAACAACAGTAAGGAGTTGGCAGCAAGGACATAGTCAATTGGACCATCAACCCTAAAAAAATTATGTTACAAGAAATTCCAGCTATCACTTCGCTCTCAGGGATACATATTTCAAAGATTTTTTCCATTCAACTATTGTTAATTGTCATGAGATTTTCCATTTTGTACAGTTTGGTCTGTGTCTGCTACTCAAATAACTTGAATATTGCATTATTTCTTAAGTTTTAGAATTGTGACAGATACAAAGATATCAATAAGCGTGAGTTGATCTAAATTTGAGTAGCTTTTAAAAACTCTGTGATAATTTGAAATCATGCAAAATTGAATTTCTCTTGTCACAGTCCAATCAAGAGCTCGCTTTATTCCACAACGAGCATCACGAAATTCCAATTGAACAACTAGAATCATCTCTGGAAAGCGTCTTTGATATGTTTTGCAGGCAGCATTTGATTAGTACGAAATCAGAGCACATCTGTTGGTGAAGGACGTTGAAAATGCGAAGACATAAACAAACCATGTGAAATCATAATCGTTACGCCACAGAATATTAACAGGATTAGCAAATCTGCTGTCATCTTTTCCACCGATCCTTCTGTTTTGAGTTTGCTTAGACTGTGAATCATCTTTTCTCTCTCTCTCACCCTCTCTCTTTCTTTCTATCCCTTGCTCTCCTCTTGATCTACTTCTTTGTGTTATTCTTTTTCTCTTTTTCAACCTATTCTGTGTATTTCTCCCTCTTTTTCTCTTGTTTTGCCTCTTTTCCCTCTCTTTTTCATACTGTTATTGGAATTTTCTATCTCTCACTTGTTCAACGAACTCTTACTCTTTTCCTCTCTTGATCTTCTTTTGACTATCTTCTTTCCTCCACTCATTCTCTTCTCTCATTCATTCTTTCTCTCGAAACCTGAATGAAATTTCAAAAGCTATTTATGCAAGTGACACGAGACATTGTATCATATCAGATTCTAAGCTGTAGCCAATCATTTAATTAACTTGCTTTATGTTTGTTTTTGACGTTGTGATAATTCAAGAGTCAGATGAAAGCGATAGACGTAAAATGTGTGGGATAATTGAAAGGGCGGAAACAAATATTTGTAGATTGGAAGGTAACGGAAAGTGAAAATGTATGCATCTGTACTAATGTTTGTATCATTCAAAGCTTTTCTGAAATTTGATTTCTGACTGGAAGACAATTTAAGCATTAATGTTGACTTACAAGATGGATAAGAAAATATTTTTCTACAGGAACCATTAACTGCCTGAATAAAATCTATAAATATTTATCGTATATTATTTACTTAGAATATTTACTTATAATTTCTTTAGAATATTATTTGGGAAACACTACATCAATGATTATCAATGGTGATCCATATAGCAGAGTTCCTATCAACACTAAACAGTGAGAAGACGTCATCAAGAAGGCTTACCAGTTGTAAATTCAAACATTATCAAAAAAGACATTGTCACATTTAATCTAATGATTTCAAGCAAATCATCATTTTACTGAGGTCAAGCCCTATTAGTTTTTATTCATTCATGATTTGGCCGTTACGTGACGATATAAATCAATATGCATAAAAAATATACATGATTAACACATGTGATTGATTAAAATACACTAGGCCTACCAAGGAGGTTCAAGTGTACCTCCTTGAAGCCTACTTATTATATGGAATTAATTTGTTATTTGTTCAGTTGCATTTAAAAATGACTATAATTGGTTGAAACATGTCATGCATTGAAAAATAATTCAAATAGGGTACTTGATAATTATTTAAAATAAAAAACAGTAACTTATAATGTATATGATAAACTTTATCATGAAATCAAATAGAAACTTATTGACAAGACGCCTGATCATACTCAAAATTTTGAAGATTAACAATGTTGATCTATATTTTTTATTTCAATTCTACATAATATGTAATTCTACACATTCCATTCTCATCATCTCAAAGAAACCATCCAGTTTCTCAAGCAATCTCCCTTGAAGTGGGGTTGTTATTAGATTTACTCCAAAAGTAAGTACTACACTTCCGCTCTATATTGCGAATACGATGGAATCATCTCTTGCTGTTGTTATCTCACTTCAGTGTCCATGACAGAAGGTAGTTTAGTTTCTAGATGTATGCTTGAAAAAATCTTGTCTCTGTTTCTATTCAAATGTGAAAGCTCTTTACTTGAAGGTTAGCATCTGGGTTCGATTACGGTTTTTTATTAAAATAATACGATTTGTTTGTTACGATTTTATTGTAACAATGTAATCTCTTGGAAAATACATTATGTTTTCGTTCTGTTTAGCTCTCAACATCAGAGGTTGTTTTCGTATTTATTATTATCACTTAAACTCATACTATACCACAGAATAATAATTCATCATTGACTTGAATGTAACCTCTTTTTAAATGATAAAGGTACCGAAATATATCGTTTATGCACCTCATTAATCACCCTCGCAATCCACTCCATTACCCACGCACAAGTAAAATTGAATACTTATGTGGGCATCATCCGCAAAGAAAAAAATTCAGCGAAAAGATGTTTTGGGCTTTATTGTCTGTGTGCTCACTCCAATAAGTATAATGTAATTCATTGAATAAATATTGAATTGCATTTGAAGAGCGATACCGTATCACAGAACAGGGAAAATAATTCTCAAAATACTACATAGTCATGCAAATAATAATAGCTGATTGAAAGTTTGAATCTCCCGTATGAATTTATGGATGATAACTTTGGCAGACATACCTGCCTATTACATGGGAAACCATAGTTGGTTAGGTATTATTTCTTCTCTCTTTTCTTCCCAGCACACCCAACCATGAAGCCTGTGTTTTTGTTCAATGTGTCATTGTTATGTATATTTGTTTTTGAAATTTATTGTATTTATTTTGTCTTTTGTGTGTTTTAATAAAATTGAAATTGAAAATTGAAATTGAATTGAAATTATTTAATATTGACTGAACAGGTAGAGATTGTCCTCGAAAGTTGCATGTATTGTATCAATGCATTTAGCACAGTACAGTTTTTCATAATAAGTTGTGATATCTATCGCATTCTTCTTGGCCAGAGCTATCTTGTCCCCCCCTGCTTCCTTTCTCATCTTGTCCACCATCCTTGTTCATCTTGTCCTCCATTCTTGTCCATCAAATTGCAGTCATCTTGAGATGGAGTTTGGCTTAATTAAGCCGCTTATCAGAAATCGCAGATGGCAGCACAGTCGCTCGTGGCTAGCGCCTTGTCCCCGACGATTTATGACCGACTGAAAGATTTGTAGCTTGTCTTCTTCTTTCCTTCAAGTCTTCTTCTTTGTCTTTTTATTAGTCACTAGTGTCTCTAAGATGCTGCTTGAATTTTTCTCTTTTCTTTATCTTTTACTTATTCTTGTTCTAGTTTTTCATCTTCTTCCTATTCTTCTTATTCATTGGTAATTTTCATATTTCCTTTTCCGTTTCATTCTCCTTATTAAATCCTTGTGAATTTTCCAAAATCCTTATTGTAACAGTGACATTCCATTGCAATTATTAGTGCATTATGAACACGTTACGAATTGTGTAAAAAAAAGATTGAATTATGAGTTGAATAGCAAGAACAAGAGGGGAACAATTCCCGTATTGGTTTGTATTCCCTATTGGTTTTTTGTTGTATTCCCCATTATACCCGTTCTTATTTCCTATTGGTAACAAATATATATTCCTGTGTTTGTTTCTTCACTAGTGATGATGTAGGCCTACTTGATTCCCATTTTGAGCATCATAACGATAAAAAAGTGATTTTAACACATTTTGTGAGAATATCCATCTATTTCTTGACATTAAGAATGTTATAAGAATGTTATAATCTACATCCATTGAAGCATTTATTCTATTAAAATACAATATTAAGTAATAGAAAAACATTGATTCACAATTTTTCAATTCATTCAAATTTTTCATCAATTCTAACTCACATAATTCCAATCCTTTCCAATATTTCGCACAGAAGCTATTCCCTGTATCATTGTTTGTCACTTCAGATGGGAAGTCATCATAATAATTATGATACTCATAATCATCCAATAATAACCTTGATATAGTCAATATTTATTGACATAATGATAAGAAGTGATGAATCATGTATCATATTTTTTGTTGAGAATTAACGATGCGATTGAACTTGTCTTTCCCAATCTTCATATGTATTGACTCCCACCATAGAATAATAGACCTCTATTTTCATAATAGACCCTCTCTGCATAGCCCATATCATGATCAAATGATTTTCAGAATAAAAATCCCCAAGCTCCTCATAAAATTTCTCTCATTGGCTAACAAAGTCAAGACTCATATATTAGATTTATCACCTTGAGTAGGAAACTACGATGTTAGAAAGCAATTGAATAAATTGGATCAGGCGAAATGTTGGTTCAAAACAGAGTTCCACGGAAGACAAAAACTCCTTCTCCTATCATGATAATTAATTGTATCAGGGCCGATGATTTACTGATTGGAAATGCCTCATTGATTTCGTATGATTGGTGGGCTCAAGAGCTGGGGGAATAGAATGATTTTAGGAGGGAAGGCTGAAGGTTAAAATGGAAGAGAGTGGTTGAAGGAGAAGGTGAAGAGGGAAAGGGGAGAGGAAGAGAAAGAAGGGGAAGATTGGAAGAAGAGATGAGAAGAAAAATTACAAGAACAGAAGGGGAACAAGAAGAAAAGGATAGTGGAGAAAAGAAGAAAACGTTCAAACTGATAGAAAGAGAGAAATTCTCGTAGTGTTAGTTATATTTATTGAAATCAATATCTGGACTTCTGTCTTATATGTTGTATCATATGTGGTATCACGAAATATGATTATAATAATAATAATAATATTCGTATAACCTGGCTGGCTCAGGTCTGGTGTCAGAGTTTTCAGGTCGCTCCTGATCAATTTCAGGGCCTCTGACATGACCTAACGACTGTTTTTAGGCAGCCGGGACCGACGGCTTAACGTGTCCATCCGAAACACGGGAAAGTGGCCTGAGAAAAATGTCTGGTTTTACCTGGGTTTGAAGCCGGGACCTTTGGGTTGCAGCGCCAGCACTTAACCAATACCTACTAATACATCAGGCCCCACAACTGAAGCTCTAAAGGACTATGACGTCATATTATGTAGACCTAGGGCTCTATCAAAAGGGGGTAGACGCACGGTCCGCCATTCTGTGGTCAACTTTTAGCGCCAAATTTAAATTAATTCAATTCGACAGTCGAACATATGATTAATGATAAAAATGATGTTGAAAAAAATACTCACTTCACAGACCATTGAATTTCCAGTCTGGCAATTTTTAAGTCAAAATTTCAACCTGGATTCATCTTCCTGCATCTGGCAAATTTGTATTTTTTAAATTTCAGTTTCATGATGAAAATAGTTATATTTTTTGCAATTTGATACTAAGCAATATGATCCATTTTATATGACAAATTAACCTTCAAGATTCCAAAACAACAACTTTCATTTACTCAACTTGATAAACATCTGATGATCGCCTCTATCATCAAAAATATTTATATGAATTCAAACCTGGCGCTAAAAGCTGACCACAGAATGGCGGACCGTGTGTCTACCCCCTTTTTATAGAGCCCCATGTAGACCGACAAAATAATAGCTCTAATGTTTGTTTACTTTTCCATTCCATCACATTACATGTGATAACCAACAAAATACAAATTCCATTATTGCAATATTTCAAATTTATAGCATTGAATAGAGTTTGTTCATAAATTTATCCAACTTTTTGTGAAAAGAGGATAAGCTAATGGTGGATTAGAAATTTCAAAACATGGAATTTTATTGATTGTTATTGTTTTTATATTTTCCGGAAATGAGATTTCTTTTTCAAAAGAAAAAATTTTAGCCTGAAACAAAAATGAATCTGAAGAAAACAATCCAATCCTACAGGAATTTTCAAGGTGAGTTTTCTTGTTGTTTCTATTCTTAATTGCTTAAAGATGCTCTACAAAAGCTAAAAAAAACATACCGTATAGGGTATATTGGAATTTTCTTTAAAAAATGGAAAAATTAAGTTAAGATATGAACTACAGATCAGAATAGTTTTGTGTTGAAGCTAGTACTCATACTAACCTTGAAATGAATTATTTTGTTCACAAATCAGAAGTTAGTTAATTTGTGAATTCTAAGGAATAGTTATCAAAATTAATTATTTTCTCTTCATCTTAAAAACTATAGCTCATAAGTGAATTATTCATTTTCAAAATATTAATAAATAGATATTTGATACCTTAAGTAGAGAAGAACTTAATCTATCTCTATTTTCTGTATTTGTAAAACCCCTCTTCTAGTGAACATGATGTAGACAGAACATAATTTTGTAATACAACTGAGGTTAATATAAATTTATATATCTCAATAAGCAATTAATGTTAAAGTACCTACTGCAAGCCATCAAAAATTTAGTTGACTTTTAATGCTTATAATTATTTGTTTCAGGAACCGGGATGTGAAAAAAGCTTTGATGAAAAGGATATCATTCAAGAAGTAATAGCTAACAATGAAATGACAAGAGCTGTTGTGGTTACTGCCTTCAGTCTTCTGTGCTACTGACGACAAGTTTTGATTTTGAATTCTTATCAGAGAATTTGTGAACAATAATATGGTTAAACCAGACAAACATAATGCTGAAGACAGTGAGGTTTACAAAAATTTTCGAAATTCAAAAGTGAATTAAGAAAAATGAAGTGTTGAAAGTGTGAAATGTTAAAAACTGAATGTTGTGAAAGAGTGTTGAAACTTGAAAGTTTACAAATACAATTATTCAAATATTTACAAACTTGTTCAAGAACGCATCAAAGTGTCTATCTATACAATCGTTTCCGGTTAGTGATGCATTGGAAAAAAGTGAAATTTGAACTATGTATCATAAAATTTGATATGTCCACTTGAGACAATATGCATATCAATGCCAACTTTCTATATAATATGAATAAAGTGGATTAATGTTTTTACTGATTTGGATACAAATTTATCTGTTTGATGGTCTCTCTGTGCCTCTATCACAGATCTATTTTTGATTCAAGTCCTTGAAATCCTCTTCCCTCTAAAAGAGTTACCTCTGATTTTCTGGTGGGGTTGATATTCTCTCAGAGGCTTATCACTCACATCCACCGATCATATTAATACTTATGATAATTACATATTAATTTATTGTATTGGACAAACATAACATATCCAAAAAAATCTAGTTACAGCAGCTTATATCTTATTGGTGCCATTCATCAGGGCTAGTTATTTAAAAAATAATATATTTATACAGCTTGCCATTATTCTGATATTGTATCAATATATACCTAATTTTAGTGAGGTGAGTTGGATTTATCAATAGCTTTATCATTGAATCAAACACATAGACAGTCAACGGAAAGATATGATAGCTTTAAATAAATTGATGCTTTTGTGGAATAAAGTGCTCAAATTCCAATTGAATACCAGTTGATAAAAGACAATGTCTTTTATTTAGAGGTAATAAAGCATTTTACTCATTAAAAGATCGATGCAGAAAGCAAACTTGGAGAGTTTACAGTTAAAAGATGGGAAGCTATACTGTGATTTCATTGGAAATCGGTCTACATGTTATGACGTCATTAAATCAGTTGTGGGGCCTGATGTATTAGTAGGTGTATGAGTAGATGTATTGACTTAACTCACTCAGCTACGCCACCCCCGATTATTATAATTGTTTCAGAAAAGTGGGAGTTAGGATGCAAGAAGGAACTGTCATAGGATGTGATTACAAATCAATGGCGAAGCTGGAAAAGCAAGAAAATTTTATGTGAGGGAGTGCTGTGACTGTAAAGGAGATCGTAAATGAACGGATTACCATGTATACTGTAGTACAGGGTATAGTGTAGTGTACAGTATAGTGTATAGTATAGTGTATAGTATAGTGTATAGTATAGTGTATAGTATAGTGTATAGTATAGTGTATAGTATAGTGTATAGTATAGTGTATAGTATAGTGTATAGTATAGCATATAGTACAGGGTATAGTGTGGTGTATAGTATAGTGTATAGAATAGTGTTTTTTATGAAAATGGGAATATAATTATAGATATTATATAGCTGATAAACGTTGCCAGTGATCTCCCTCCTACTGGTCATTGCTGTATTGCGCTTACTGATTAACACAGTTCCCCTATGGTAAACTCAACTTCACTTTCCATCAATGCTTTAGCAAATCAGTTTCTTGCTTTTTCATTCTTCTAGGTTATTTCAAAGTTTTAAATCATTCATATCGATCCATCATTTCGCAAAATGCAATTATTTGCATTGAAAATCCTAATATTCGTTCTGAACTGAATTATCACAAAAGATTGAAGACATCGTTTATTTATTCTAATTACTAAAAAGGAGAAAAAGAAGGAAAAGAGGAAGAAGATGAAGAAGAAGAAGAAGGAGAAGAAGAAGAAGGAGAAGAAGGAGAAGGAGAAAAAAGTAAAAAAAGACGAAGATGTAGAAGAAAATAAAGATGATGATAGGAAAAGAAGAAAGAGAAGTTAGATATGTGAGAGAGAAAGTATAAAACAAGTGCTAGAAGGTATAGTGCTGGTCTGGTCATCACGTCGTATTACTTTGAGTTGCGTTACGTCTCCATGGCGACAGGCGAGGAGTCATGTCCACATGAGATGCGTGTCCTGTGAGAAGACGACGATGGGTGCTGAGTGACCAGTGAACCCCCCTCACCCCACATTCACACTTTCATCCCTTTTGGGGGAGGGGGTGTCTCCTAGCAACCAGCAACCGTCAACATCTCTTTATTCTGCGACTCAGTGTCTGCCCCCCTCACCATTCCGTAAAGAATGTGTTAGTGGACTTTGACACCTTGTCCCCCCCTCCCCCAACCATTGGTTCTGGAAATGAGGGAATTCTGACGTCACATGTTGTGAGTCCAGTCTAGGAATATGCACTGTCTCGTCACTCAATGTGAAAAATCGATGAATTCATCTTCTGATATAAATTACAGAACATAGACTCAAAGATGTTTGAAACGTCACCGTACTGTTAGTACCATAAATTCCGATTTTTCAATCGATGAAGCTATGTGAATCGCAATGAACCCTTTCAGTGTTCGTAGTCGATTTCCAATGGTTTATTTCTATTAATAATAATCGGAGTTTGTACTAAGTTTATAATAATTGATTTCCAATGTTATAGGAGAGAACTATAGATCTTAGTTCAATTTCAAAACGGAATCAGTGGGATAAAATGACTTTATTCAATAGAGTGGGTACAACGAAATTCCTTTTGAAATTAGTCAAATCATTTAGTCTAGTTGAACATTTGAAAAATAATTCATCTCGTTCAATAGCTACGAATATTTCCTTCAGGTATTGTTTGTATATAACATCCTATTTTGAGTATCACCTTACATGCACTTTTTTGGCATGCAAAGAATTGGCGAGCTACTTAGCTGACGAGACTTATAGTTCCTTGTTATTCCATTTTTCTTATGAAATTATAGGATTTTCCATGGAGGAGGTATGTCTGTATAATCAGTGACTTTTACTTTTACTACTATTTTTTGATGAAATAAAGTAGTATCAGACATTAACATCGCTCTTAAAAATCAATCAACCATCAAAATCTTTCCCCCTTTTCCATTCACTTTATCAACCATGACTTTTCATCATCCCTCTCTCCTTCCTCCGCCCTCACAACTGATTTCCTCAGATTGCTTTTTGCTCAAAAAGGTGAACAATAGACATCTTCGACTGGCAAACAATTGACAGCGACAGTCTTTCAATCGAGATCGAGAATCAGCATTATGGAAAAAAGGAATCACAATGACGAGTGAACGATTACTTGAGCAATCTTCAATCTTTTCCTCCAACTTATTCTATTACTTGTCGCCTTTGTCTTTGCCAATAATCTTTCAATTTGTCACAGAAAAGTCGCGAATGCCTTCTGCAGAGCAGCAACAGTTCTCATTCAATCCTTGCAAATCATTTTTTATTAAAATGCCTCTAATCCAATCTGGCTGCCGCACCAAATTCTTTTTGTGTGCTCTCTCATCTCAAACAATTCAATTTAGATTTTAAATTCGTGCCACCCTGTGAATGAGAGCGAAGATCAGACGAGCCGGTCCAACAAAAGATTGAAACAATTACTTTTCTCTTTGATGATTTTCGGTGCAGATTGAAGATAAAAATGTAATATCGGCGTACTGCATAAGACTGCTTCAGTGGATGACTTTCTGTTTTCACCTTCCTCTTCCCCCCTTTCCCCTTCAACCCCACGGAATTGAAAATGATGTGCGTTCTGTCTCTCAACAACCAATTAGGGAGGATTCATCTTTTTCATTTCTACCTAGATTCCATCATTCGCAACTTCTCATATTTCTCTTTGAATCATTCGCAACACAGTTTATACTAATTCACGATATCTGCTTAATAATTGTTTCAAAGTAATATGATGAGAATTCTTTCAGGATAAATATGAGAATTGAATGCTTCAACATACTGTAAAGAATAATTGGCATCACTGTGATTGAAGACAGGCATTTCATCAAAGATGAATCACCCTTGTATTTCTACAATAATTTCAAATTTCAAATTTATTTATTTATTTATTCTTCGTACACTTTACATTGATTATATATCAATACACTTTACATAGTATTAATATTATGCATACTATATTATACATACTATAATATTATACACTTTACATAGAAATACAGATTTCTACAATAATCAAAAAGAGCCACGTGAAATCAATTTCAAAATTCTCTTATTTAAGAACACTATCCTCTACATGTTATCATGAGTCTTATGAGATGATGTCTGTCCCCGTCAGGAGAGGTCTAGCTCATATAAAAATCAAAATTATATAAATTAAGCGGTGGCAGTAGCTCAATGGGAGTTTAGGTAGAAGAAAATACTCTAGAAATGGGAAGGGAAGAAAATACCATACTTGTGTCTTGAAGAGTCTTGGGTCTTGATAGAGAAAGTTAAAAGCACTTTATTCTTCATTGTAAATCAAGCAATTTAAGTAGAATAATACAAATGATCATCCGGTAATTGTTAATGAAATAATAATTTATTTAATGTAGAGATATGATGAAACTACGTTTAGTTTGTATTTCAAACATATTCTTAGTGAGAATTCTCACTATTGTTTCACATAAAGGATTTTCAATAAAAAACAGTGCAATAATACTTGGAATGATTGAATAGTAGAAAACTGATAATTAGTATTACTGGTCTTCGACTCCTTGTGAGAGTAGGCTGAGAGAGATAAAAAATATAAGAGTGTAGTGGAAAGCATATTTTTAGTGGTTCACCAAGAGAGAGAAGTACAACTCATTGATGGTGGGTGATAAGAGGGGGAGTAGAGAAGTTTATACTCTTGGACATTGAAGAGTGAGGAAGAAGGGAAGACCTTACTTGAAAAGGAATGAGAAAGAAGAGAGAGAGGTGGGAGAGGAAGGTAGAGGCATGGTTTAGAAGATGTTTGGGGGGTTTCAGGGTTGATTTGAAGCCTAAACCGATGCCAGCAGTTATAGAAAGGTGCCCGGCTTCCAGTAACTGGACCATAGCAGCCAGAACTTGGCTGGCGACTCACGTCCAATCGCCAGTAATTAAACAGCTCGCCTCTTCCAAATTGAATCAGGGACACCAGCTCCCCCTTCACCCCCGACCACCTCTCGAGGGGCGCCGCCAATTGGTCGTTAGACGTGACATCCATCTTGTAGGGGCCAGAAGCATCTCAAGATGCCCAGGCCGCCACTGAACTTAACCCAATCATAGAACAGGCAGCGGCAAACCTTCATCGTTCGATGTCCAATTATGAATTATTTGCTGAGCTGGCTGTATTCTGTGCAGGGTGGTGTTGGATGTGGGGTTGAGTAATGTGTGGTAATAATTATTGAACGTGAAGATACTGATGGTAGTCGGTTGAGTGTTGGGAGTAGTAGGTTAGTAGGATGAGCACATAAACAAAGTTTTCAATATTGGGAAATTTATTCTAGATCTAGATTAATCCCAGTAATTTGATTTCCTCCTCGATACTGTATTCATTGTACACTGTAGATCTTCATTATATACAAATTAATACAACTTGAATAAGTCAAAAATTACACAAAAATCATTTTATTCAGAACCATACTAGAATTTTAATTTTGCGTATTTATTCATCGATTGATTAGACTGGAATTAATAGTTATAGGCCTACTTATTGGTTGGAGATGATAGCATGTAATAATGTCCTCACGTATTCTACAAATGATGATGAATAATAAGTCCGAAACGAGTTTATGCAGGCTACCTTCGTAGCGCTTCAAACAAGAATTTTTTGTCAAGGAAAAGTCATAAATAAATATTGAGTGGGCATCATCTGCAATGGAAAGTCATAATGATGAATTAACACTCAAGTATGGTTATATTATACAAACTGATTTTTCTGGAATTGACAAAATTTGTATTCTCACTAATTCACCTTATTCTGATGAAGCTCTATAACATATAAATATTTGAAGGAAGTGTTAATTCAATACAACTTATTTCTACTTCACTCTGAATTTTTTTACACAACACTGCAGTCAAAATAGTTCAGAGTGAAATATTTACCAGCAGTTCGTGATGGAAAACAAAATAGATGCGTATTGTTTTTACTGTTCATATCAAACTCCAACTCAACTCTTTGAACTAGTATGAAACTCATATTATTTGTTTGTGAATACTGTATTATCACTTCCCAACGATCTAGGTACAGGTTTGTCAAGCTAGTCAGATTCATTCACGAATATAATCAAATAATTCCAAGTAGAAACTATTCCAGGTTCAAAGTTCTACAAAATTCAGTCAGACTCCTGTTGGTCCTTGATTAAAAACTTGACGAAATCTGTTCCGCACCTTAAGAGTGAAGATTACATCCGCAAAGTGGGACGGCGCCTTCTATTATTAATTTTGAGGTCCGACATTGTTGAGAGACATTTGTATGCCGTCCTCATTTGGCTTAGGGATTAATATCAAGGGACACCCAAGTAGGGAATAAGAAAGGGATGGTCCTTCAATTGAGGATGGGCGGGGGTGGGGGTTGTTGGAATTAGTTAATTTAGTGGTGGCGGCTGAATTTTTAAATTCAAAACTTCTCCAATTTGGCAGAATAGGTGAGCAAGGCCCGGTTGTTATGTTCTGTCCAAGCAAAGAAGACATTCCTGCAAGATGGGGAAAATTTCTCCAGCTCGGTCAATACTTACCAAAAAATAATAAATTTGATCTTAAATCGTAGAAAACATTTTGCTCTACAATTTGGAAGAAAATATAATACTTGAACCAATATTGACCGAGCAGGAGTCATTTTCCCATCTTGCCAGAATGCCTTCTTCACTTGGACAGACTATACTTCACCCTTGTCTGCTGCTGGTTTTCATTAAGTTTTATTCCACAATTGACCGTTACTTTTCTCTTCTGCAGTGCTTCATTTTGTTTCCTCATACTCAAGTTTTCACTTCAATTTAAATCGAGTTTCTTTTTTCTGAACTTTTTCAAACCACACACTCCTACTGTCATGTACTGGGTAGTCATGTATCTAGTTTTATAGAAGACACAATAAAATGTAGGCTATTCATATCATTATTCATCTCTTAGGACATTATTTATTTCTCAAGGAAAACTTGAACATCATTACTAGTACTAATTCACATTTATCTCCGTATTGGTAATACATTATTGTTAACAGTCTACAAAATTGAAGCAATTTTTTAAAACTTTTATTGGGACTAATCTTTATAGCTCCTCTGCTTTTTTCAGATAACAAAGATGCATTTAGCTTTGTAGTAGAGGTTTGAAAAATCCTCTTAATCCAAAGCTGCATACGATACCCGGAGATCTTGCAGGTAGGGACTTCTTATTTACATTTTTGTATCTAAATAAATAAATAATTTTTATTGTTTGTTTGTAAATTAATAGATAAATAAATCTGTTACCCTTCAATAGGTTTTGTATCAGATTACGATGCAACTTAATTATAGTTTGCCGCCCGCAGTGGGCTGTGGCGTCACACTCTACATTCCGCTAACACTGCCTGGTCAGGGTTCGAGACCCAGTAGGCATGGCCATTTTTCACCTCATCAATCACCTTCGCACTCACTATCCATTACTGACGCAGAAGCTAAAATGCTTATGTGGGATCATCCGCAATAGAAAATTTGGATCCGAATGGGATAAACTGGAATTATCAAGACAGATGATTGATTTTTCAAGAAACAAAATCAAACTACCAATACTTCAATACTTCCAGATATAGTCGTACCTCGGAAGGCTAACATTATTCGCTTAATAACACAGTATTTATTCATCAATTATCATTTCCAAAAAATCATATCCAAATTATAATGACAACAGGCTATTAATAATACAATAAATTAATCAATTTCCATTTTTTCACTTACAGTATTTTTGTATCTAACAAGTAAACAATAAAATAATAAAAAGCTCATCTCTGCTTTTAGAGATATTCTTTGATAGTAGGAAGTGGGGAGTGTTGGATTTCTGACCCAAAACTCTATTGGTTTTATAACAATGTTGGATGGTGTATGATGAAAAGCTGTCTTGATTGATAAATTAAATTTCCAATGTAAGTTTTAAATATAATTCTACGCAGTAAAAATTATTGTTCTATTCTATACTCATTACTTATGACAGATTGATACTTCAACTCCATCTTCACTCTTCCATAATAACATTACTATCTTTTTTTTGTCGGCACATACAATATTCTTAAAGCTGTCATGTATAGAGCTGTAATGGGAATTCCTAGTGTTCTGAAAGATTGGGATGGTTGATAGGAATATAAAGAAGGCTTAGAATGAGAGGAGAAGGAACCGAAGTGTGAGGTGGAGGAGGTGCAAAAGGCGAAGAAGGAGAAGAAGCTAAGGTAGAGAAGAAGAAGGAGGAGAAGAAGGAGAAGAAGAACAAGAACAAGAAGAAGAAAAATAAGAAAAAGAAGAAGAAGAAGAAGAAGAAGAAGAAAAAGAAGGAGGAGGGTGGATTGATGTTTCAGGGAAGTGACGTTGAATGACAGGTGATAACAGCAAAGTAGACGTGACGAGAAAAAACATGCAGATAGAAGAAAAAGATAAAGAAGAGGGGGAGGGTGTTTCGATTGAAGAAGGATAATGGAAGATGTGAGGAAAGAAAGGTGATACCGAATATAGAGCGATTTTTTCATTGGGTTCTTTCAGAAAAATGGAGGATGTTTGAGTTTTAGAGCTATTATTACTTCCCCAACTGCATAATGTATCCAAAGTCGAAATTGACATGAGTCAAGTCTAGTGCATGCTCGTATTATATATTGTATATTGTCAGGGAGCAATTATCAAGGGGCTAATCGTACTGGAAATACGTACTAGAAATTAAAAATTACTTACGTGAATTGTATACTCAAATATTTATTATTTCACAAACTGATTTCATTTGCATTTTTTGCGATTTATTTGTAATAATTGCACTGCAATACTATTATTGAAATGCACTACAATTATTGTTTATTGGAATTGTGGTTAGAATGGCTCTCGCCAAGTACTGAACTGTCAATCACGTTATCATGATTAGCAACCCGGTGTCTGTAACCCTTAGTTTTGAAAATTGTCTGTGATAACAAAATCTGCTCTTTCCTGCCCTTTTATTAGCTATTTATTGTATTTGTTTGCTCACTCATGTGACAAATTTATTTTTTGCTTGATTTGAAATTTCTTTCTCTGCCTCACCTGTGAAGGTCTTTTTCCTCAAGTACATGGCAAATTCCTATTGGATAATTGCATTACTGAGGGTCCTTTCTTTTCTCTTATTGGCCAAATCAGGTCACGTGGGTTTTAGTTCTTCTAGAAACTTCTAAATCCTAATTTCCTCCTTGAGAATTTTACCTCGTGGCAGACGAGAACCTACCCTTGAACGAGAAGGACCGACCAGGATCCCCTGAAATTTTAAAGCTTATATTGTAAATGTTTTAAATTTAATTATTTGTTTGAGTTCCTATTTTCGTTAATTGTCCCCGTTGAGTCATTGTTCCCATGTAAATTTTCTCACAATAAAAAAGTGCTTGTGATAAATTGGAAACCAGTGAAAGTCACCGCCAGTGAAAAGTGTCTGTGATATTCAAGCTGAGCTCAGTGCTACGGTATATTGGTGAGCAATCTACAAGATTTTATTAAACTTTCCAAAAATTATCAACAGCGTCAATTCAAATTAAGCCTATTTAAATATTATTGTGAATGACGAACAAAGACTTTCCTTTAAATCACTGTGTGGACCTTAGGCCAAAGCCTAACAATTCAAGAACTTACAAACGGAAATTAATAATTTCATTATCAATTTCAATTCAATTATTTATTCTTCTGTTAATGATTTTCGAGTTCATATTTCTAAATTTGTTAATAAATCTTAGTCTTTGTTCAAACTGGTGTTATAATAATTTGTTCCCACTCAATTATCGCCAGGTATTAGATACTGTGACATACTGTCATTTATTATTCAAATTTCTGGTCTCAAACTCGACGGGTGAATTGAATACCTTAGAGTCCCTGAGAAAAATATCGAATTTCATATACTGGTATTTCAATTATAATTTATTATTTCAATTTTCACCCACATACTCGACAGGTGAATCAAGCACCCAGGGATCCCTGGGGAATATTTTCAATTTAATTACCTGTGTATGAATAATACCCAGTTCTCTATAAATTTTATCTGAAATCAACTGATTGATAAAATCAATATACTAATCTCAGTGAATTTATGCTTGCTTGTTGTTTCATTTGATAACGACTCCATAAATTCTTTTGGAATTCCATTCAGCCGGAGAGCTCTTAAAAAATTTAATATTACTTCAATCATAATTAAATATTTGAGGTATCTATCCTCGTTGAAATTAAGTAATTATATTGCGAGTTCCCGGGTGATTGAAATACAGGGTGTTTCAGGAGGAATGTGCAATACTTCTCAGGCTGATTCCTTACACCAAGTAGACAAAAAAGTTCCATGGGACCGACCCCCAAAAATGTTTGTTACCGACATAACAATGGCGGAAAATTGAGATTTTTTAAAATATATTAATTTTTCCAATTTTTTAGAGCCTAAAGTGAGGTTCTAAAATGATCAATTCCTATGTAAAATTAGCTGAGGGATTCAATGAAACCAGTTTCAAGTTTGTAACTTCAACGGTTATTGAGATAATTGGAAAAATATGCTAGAAAACGCCATTTTTTAAACAATATAAGGGTTATAACTGGGAAAGGAATCATAAAATTGGATTTTTTATTGATGGAAGTTGAAGAGAGTTGGATTCTAGAGAAAAAGTTGAATGGCGGCGATTGTGTAAATCTTACCCAAATCTCAGAAATCGCGATCAAAAATCGCAAAATTGACAAAACATAGCACAAGTGATAAATTTGTGTTTAGTAGCGATTTTGTGATTTTTGATCGCGATTTCTGAGATTTGGGTAAGATTTACACAATTGCCGCCATTCAACTTTTCCTCTAGAATCCGACTCTCTTCAACTTCCATTAATAAAAAATCCAATTTTATGATTCCTTACCCAGTTATAACCCTTATTGTTGAAAAAATGGCGTTTTCTAGCATATTTTTCCAATTATATCAATAACCGTTGAGGTTAAAAACTTGAAACTGGTTTCATTGAATTCCTCAGCTAATTTTACATAGGAATTGATCATTTTAGAACCTCACTATAGGCTCTAAAAAATTAGAAAAATTAATATATTTTGAAAAATCTCAATTCTCCGCCATTGTTATCTCGGTAACAAAGCGTTTTTGGGGGTCGGTCCCATGGAACTTTTATGTCTACTTGGTGTAAGGAATCAGCCTGAGAAGTATTGCACATTCCTCCTGAAACACCCTGTATATTCCTATTGTGGAGGCGTTAAGGATTTGAGAGACTATTTAAATTTAAGTAGTGCTAAGTTCTACTGGGATCATCGGAGTCATCTGGATATCAGCTCCACGAACGTCACCAATTCTTCAAATAATTCTTGGTCGGAAAGTGGTCAGGAATTCGCAAATAGAAAAACATTTGCGAATTCATTATTTGCCCATCATTCGGCTGAGAATTGTTTTTATTGTGTCAGCTGCTACGGAGGGAGTCGTCCTACACCAACCAAGCCTACCGACAGCATCTTGCCAAATTAATAAAACTATGGAATTTACAGGTTTTATTAGGGATTCCCAAAATAGTCAGTTACAATATCTAGCTGGTCCTTGAGTACGTTGTATATACATAGTGTACGTATGCATGTCTGGCCTCAAAGACACACATTTCATAAAACTTTAGAATCTAAACATACACTTGAGACAGACTAATTGGAAGTGAATGTATTTCACTAACATGAGAACTGGACAACTTTTTATCAAATTCGTCCCATTTGAAGTCGAGTCGAGTGAAGTATAATGAAAACTGCTTCGTTGCAATAGTATAAACACTTTCAAGTATGTTGAAGATCAATGTGTGAACCAAATTTCTGTAGCAGAGACCTTTATATCTGGTACGATAATGTTGGGAAAACAGATGAGAAAAATCATGGGAAGTGGAAGTGTAGGGAGAGGGCCAAAGTACGGATGATGATTGTGGAGAAGGAGAAGAAATGAAAGAAAAAAAATAGAAGAAGAAGAAGAAGAAGAAGAACAAGGAAAGTGAATGACAAAAAGAGACCAATCTCGGTTGATCATTATTACTATGGGATATTTGAACACTAGCGCCATAGCATTTATTAATCGTACACTGACCTCTCGACTACTTTGTACCAAATTTATGAGCTTTACTTCCACCAATGACAAACTCTAGTATGCTTATACAATTCCAGTTCACATACTAGTTAGCCTAATGTCAGCAGGCATACTTTAGTTTGAATGTTTATGAAGCGCTGATTGCATTTCTGTCTCATTTCAACTGTGTAGACAGAGATTATGTTACAAAATGTCATTGCTGTGGGTTGCTTCGTTTGTGACTTGTTAAAGTGTAAACACTTCACAGTTTCTGGTACAGACTGCTTGGCTGTGGAAAGTGGAGGAATATCAATTACTTTTTATTCGAAAAGTAGGCTGCTCGGTTATTCGATATTCAGTTGAGTGACATTGCAATGTGTTCTGTTTTCAGGCATCAAACCTGATTTCTTTGTTTCACATGTTTTATTTGCTTCATCTACGCTCTTGCTCAATGATTCTTGATATTTATAACAATGATGGTTTTTCCTAGGAGTATTTTAGAATGATGCTCAAGAGTAGTGATAAAAGCATACAAAGATATTGATAGAATTCATCAGAGTTCAAAAGTTCTTTCAAGTATGAAGGGAAGAAAATAGAAGCCAATGATTTTTCTGACCCGAAGTGGACTTCTGTTGAGCAAATTGGAATCTTCATTTTGATTTTAATTGTTTAACATATAAAAGTACGCTGTGATAATTTTGATTTTTTTTTCATCAGTATTATTACAAGAAATGTTATTTCACCTCTCTACTCTTAATATGGGTTTATCTATCAATATGTGTTTACTATACTAATACTCTATCAATATGGGTTTGATGAAAATACACGCGAACACAATAGTATTGATATTATTAAGGATATTATTATTATGGGGATTCTACCGTTCTCCATTCTCTCAACAACGTAAAAGTTGTATAATTTATTGTACCTGCAAAAATATACTATACTCGTACACATATTCATTCTCAAAATCGTTTGTACAACAAATGACAGTATAGCAACACATTTCACTTTAAACATGATTGTCATGAAAATGAACAATAATCTGCGAACACCTACATATTTGTATACAGAGTGTTTCAGGAGGAATGTGCAATACTTCTCGGGCTGACTCCTTACACCTAGTAGACAAAAAAGTTCCATGGGACCAACCCCCCAAAACGCTTTGTTACCGAGATATCAATGGCGGAAAATTGAGATGTTTCAAAAATAGTTATTTGTGTAACTAGTGCTCAAAGTGGTAGATTGCTGCATCGAGTGGAAAAGTTTATTTACGAGCCGAAGGCGAGTGAAAAAAGTTTCTCGAGTGCAGCAAGTACACTTTAAGCTCAAGTTACACATTACATTTTTCCTACAGTTACCATAAAATGTGAAAACAAATTTAGAGGGGTGTTGATTCAGAGACCTGTAACATAAACTTATATTATATGATCTCACTCAACTGATTATAATACACTATATACAAATGGACTAATAGAATGGACTGATAAAATAAACTGACTTATTGGACTGATCAAATTGACTGATTGTACTGAAAAAAATTAACTAATAAGATGGACTGGAAAAATGGACTGATGGAATGGACTGACAGAATAGACTGATGGGATGAACTGTCAGACTGGAATGATGAATTAAACTGATGCAATGGAATGATGGAGTTAACTGATGAAATGGACTGATGAGATGGAATAAAAAAATTAATTTATGAAATGGACTGATGGATTGGTCTTACAGAATGGACTAATGAAAAGAACTTACAGAATGGACTGATGAGATGGACTGAAAAAAATGAACTGACAGAATTGACTTATGAAATGGACTGATAAAATGAACTTATGTAATGGACTGACAGAAATGGAATGATGAAATGAACTGATGCAATGGAATAATGAAATGGACTGACAAAATAGACTGACGAAATGGACTGACGAAATGGACTGACAGGATGCACTTATGACATGGACTGACAGAATTTACTGATGAAATGAACTTACAGAATGGACTGATGAGATGGACTGAAAAAAAGGAACTGATGAGATGGACTAAAAAAATGAACTGATGGAATGGACTGACAGAATAGACTGGTGAAATGAAGTTACGAAATGAATGGACTGATAGAATGGACTGATGAAATAGACTGACAGAATGGACTGATACATTGAAAGTACACAATCCGCTAGTTTTGGAAACACATATCCAAAAATTTCCTCTTCTGTGATTGGTTGAAAATCTGGAAAGTCCAGATTACTTCACGCACTAGTGCGTAAAGTATTTTATACACTCGTTTTAGAATGGCCCATTCTAGAAACTTTATTCAGTGTGTAAAGATGCACTCTTATAGCTATCTGTGGGAAAAGTATATTTATTTCGTATAGTATATTATATTTAGAGCTACTGTGCTTATCAAAGTTTTCAAATAATGTAGATCTCAGTACCCTTTTATGATTTCTCCAAATCATTCTTACATTCTTGAAAACTTAAAATGCATTACAATTGAATTCTAATGAAGTTATTCCTGATAAATACATAATCCAAATAGAGTTTTCTTTCAATTTTTAAATCGAATTTTCTTTTTCAAAGCCAAGGAAATAATAACACATCGAAGTAGCGTACGTGCATAAAATAAAGACGTGAAGAATGGAGACCTCCTAAATTACACAGATAATTCACGCTAGCCGAGTTATTATTTTCAGCGCATCTGATGCGGAAATGAAAGGAGAAACCAACGTACAGAAGACGGAAATAGAAGAATCAACATTCTCTTTTCTTCCTCTTCGCTGTTGAGGGTAGTTATCCTTGCGACTTTGTTCCGTTGAAGAGTTGTTAGGATAATGGGAAATGGGTCTAACTGGCTGTCATCTGGGTTCCACTATATAAGGTACACAATGTATAGTGATAATGTTATTATACGTCTACGTATTACGCCTACAGACTCATAATGGATGTTATAAAATCAGAAAAGAAACCATTTCAATAAATCAAATTAATATGCGACATTACGTGTTTACCCCTGGCTGGGGTTGTGGGTGGGGGGTGGTGGAGGTCCGATAATTCTTGGGTTATTTCAGAAGGGTCTCCTCCTGGACCCTGTCATAAATCCAGGATAATTCCCTGCACTCACGGCCTGCGACTGTGAGATGGGGCATCCTTAACCCCCCACTCCTTCCTCAAAACATAAATTTAGTGCGGGAGGGGTGGGGGTTGGAAGAGTATCACCGTCACGGGTCTACAACACTAAACCCATTTTCTCCGCGGATCACTCTTGCTCCTCCAACTCGTCCTCTTCTCCTTCCTCCTCCTCCTCCTCCTCCTCCTATCTCTCATCTCTTCCTCCTTCACACCCCTCCCTTCCACATTCTCCATCCTTGCATTTTCCACGACTTCTCTAATGAATTACTATCCCGTGTTGTAAGTCTGTCCTAGCAAAGGAGGTATTCTGGCAAGACGGGAAAATAACTCCAGCTCGGTCAAAATTGGTTCTAAGATCATAAATTTGGTCTCAAATTATAGGAAACATTTTAATCTCAAATTTGAGATTGAATTTTCAATTTTTTAACCAACATTGACTAAGCTGGAGTCATTTTCTCATCTTGCCAGAATGTCTTCTTTGCTTGGATAGACTATACCCTGTGATTTAAAACTGTACCGTCAAACCTTGCTTCCACCCTCTCCTCCTCATTTTCCCCCTCACACACTCACATCTTCCCTTTGTTTTCTTTGCAATTCTTCCTTCCTTGCATAGTCTGGATGACGCCTTTGTTATAATCATCACCATCATTCATTCACTTTAATCGTATTTATCATAAAGGAATGAATTATGTTTGTTGGTGCTGGTTCTCCTTTTTGCTGTTATCACATTTGAATTATGTACATGCTGAAAACATTACTGCTGTAAGATTTGTTGGTCTTCGATTTGTGGTGGTGGAAGCTCTTTTGTAATCATGAATAGATAATTTACTTCGATGTCCAATTCATTGTTCAGATTTTGATAATTCTATGATGAAACTTATTGGAAATTTTTCTCTTGATTCGAGGGTATCTGTTGATATTTTAGATCCCATCTTGAGAGTAGGCCTATTCGTATTTCAATATGTTCGATTTGGTTAGCAAATTGATTTGATTGAAGGTTAGCAGTTAATTAATTAGGAGAAGGAAAATATTTCTCACTTCTTGAGAGATGGAAAATGGTCATTGAACATTTGAACAACACATGAAATTTAGTATGATACTGCTTGTCACACAACACTACAAAAATAAATTAGTAATTTACAAATACACCTAGCATAGATTATTAAACTCTTCATAGATGTAATGATAATTTTATATTTACATTGTTTTCATTTGTGTAAGTCTTGTTATTTATGCCTTCAACAATAAGTATTGTTTACCACTTCTACTGTATTATTTTAAAGGCCCATACGCTGGACCTATCAATGGAGAATTGGGAGGTTGAAATAATTAATTGGTTTCACCCAAACCATTCAAATAACAGTTTTTACTCCTTAATATCCATGTAAATTTGTAGTTCACAGATACTTAGTAAACTAATTAATCTTGGAGAATATGTACCGAGACCCGAATGAGTTGTATGATATAAGTTATTGAGTTGTTGTGGAGGTGACAATTTTTCCAGTGTCTTCAATCAAGTATAAAATCGTGAAAGTTTTGAAAAATTGACAGGAAAAAACTAGAAACAAATGTATCCGTATCCTCTGCAATTCAATCAACAACTATATCTCTTAAATCAAAACATCCAACTTACAAAACTGTTTAGAGTCGAGAAAGCTCGAGAGCCATCACATGAATCTCAATATTGTTTTGCACTGTCAACATCAACTATCCATTTCCACTTTTTGTCGTGTTCTGGACTACTTTTACTTCCCTTCCCCCTCTCTTCCACCCTGTTATTCAGCCTTCACTACTTTTCATCCTCCATTCGTCTCCTTTTTTGTATCTGGAAAGAGAAATCCGAAAGGGGTCAAAAGACAATGATCTACCTTTCACAGTGGGGACAGAAACGCCCAGTTTTTTGAAGCCTTTTGCAACTAAGCAATTATATCACACAACACAAACAGACAAAAACGCCAGACGCATAACTGTGAATTATGTGTATGGGACAAACTCAGGGCAGCCCTTAAATAACGCTGTTCTTTTCGCCCTGGTTGGGATTGAGACAAGGGTGGTGATTGGAAGTGTAAGAGGAAGAGAAAAAAGAATACGAGGAAAGGGAGAAAATGGAGAATGGATAGTAGAGTAAGAAGAAGAGTATGTAGAAGAGGATAGAGAGAAGTAGAAAGATGTGAGGAGGAGGAGATGGAGTAGCAGATGGACAAGAAATGGGAGTAGAAGAATGAAGGATCGGTATAGGAGGGAAAATCATGAAAAGGAGGAAAAGAGATAGAAGAATATTGAGTGGTGAGTGAATTGGGGAGTACAAAGGGGAAATGGAGGATTATTAGGGATTTGAGAATAGGAGGATAAGAGAGCGAAGAAAATTATAAGGAGACTGATAAGAAAGAATTGAGAATCAATCAAGAATTGATAAAAAAGTTTAAAAATAAAGAGAAAGGAACAGAAGAAATAGAATTGGAAGAATAAGCATTATGATGTGGAGGATCAAAGCTTTAAGGAGAAGAGAGGGAGCTTGTAGAAAAGCTGAAGATGACAAATGAGGATGTGAAGAGGATGAATATGAAGTGGGAGAAAGAGTGGAGAGGAGAAACGATGAAGGAAGAATAGGAGAATGAGATAAGAAGAAGTAGCGGAAGAAGAGGAGAAGCAGAAGAGAAGGAAAAGGAGTATAAGGAGAAAAATATGTTTCATAAGTAAAATCAGGAATAGAAAAACGAAAATCAAGAAGTGAAGAAGAAGGAGGAGAAGGTGGAGAGAAAGATTAGAAGAGGTGTAGGTAAGGAGGAAGAATAATTTATTGTGATCAGTGATTGAAGGAGGAGATGTAAGTGATGATATTATTGGAGAAGACTATGGAGTAGTAAGAGGAGAAAATAATATGGAAGAGGTAGAATTGAAGAAGAAAGAGGTAAAGGAAGAGGAGAAAAAGAAGACGAAGAAGAAGGAGAAGAAGAAGAAGAAGAAGAAAAAGAAGAAGAGGAAGAAGAAGAAGAAAAAAAAAGAAGAAGAGGAAGAAGAAGAAGAAAAAGAAGAAGAAGAAGAAGAAGAAGAAGAAGAAGAAGAAGAAGAAGAAGAAGAAAAAGAAGAAGAGGAAGAAGAAGAAGAAAAAAGAAGAAGAAGAGGAAGAAGAAGAAGAAGAAGAAGAAGAAGAAGAAGATGGAAAATAAGAAAAAGAAGAAGATGAAAAATGAGAAGAAGGAAAACGGAAAGGTACAAATAGTGGACAGAAACCAAAACGACTATTCTTTCTAGGATGTCGTTGCTGCAACTACCGTGAACGAAAACAGATTAATCAAGGCTGTTAATTCTTTCGATTTGCCAGCGCGCTCTCTCATGTCCAGCCGTACTTTAAGTTTGGTCGGAAAAACCTGACAAGCTCTGGCTGGTCTTGCTGCCAAAATACAACGAATACCTTGTCATAGATAACAGTAGATTACATTCATAGTTTTTGTGTTTTCTCCTATTTTCATTTACTTCTTCTGTAGCCAATAATTATTATTGTTTCCATCTTTGGATTTGAGTCCCAGAACTCCCATTCTAGATGACAACAATAAAAAAATTATTTTGTGGTTGTTGAGGTGATATTGCGGTAGTCATTCAAAATCCACCATCTTGAAGATAAAAAAAATCTTGAAGATGAAGCTCAATGATCCTCATCAGATTAAAAAATTGCTCAATTTTTGCCAATTTTTACATTCAATGTTACACATGACTTTGAATTATTATGATACATACTACAATTTAAGCAAGAAGACTAAAAGGTCTTGTATTGTATTGAAACATTCATGGTTTATGATTGCATTTATCGACCGTACGTAAGTGAGGTCTAAGATTCAAGTCGACGATTTTGCATTTGTTTGTATGTATGTTTGTATGTATGTTTGTATGTATGTTTGTATGTATGTTTGTATGTATGTTTGTATGTATGTTTGTATGTATGTTTGTATGTATGTTTGTATGTATGTTTGTATGTATGTTTGTATGTATGTTTGTATGTATGTTTGTATGTATGTATGTATGTTCCGCATTTACGACTGAACGCGGCAATACATTCCAATGAAATTTGACAGGGATGTTCCTCTTGAAACCGCGCGTCGATGTATATGTAAGGTTTTTTGACAATTTTCATATTAAGGACGAAAAAAGGAAAAAGGATTGAACTATTCTCTGATATAGGTATACTCCATAAATGATTTGAGAGTATATTATTATGTTGATATTACTAAACATGTGATATTATGACATTCATAATAGAAAGATTTTCAAAAATTTCTACTTCAGATGATATTCTTTCATTGCAGTCAGCTGAGATATTTCAGATGAATATTAAGGTAAGTTTTTCTTTATGCGAAACGGTCAGACGGTCGACCGCAGGCTAACAACAAGAGCTGTGATTGGCTTCAGCTGTACGACTGCAGCCGAACGTCGGACCGTTTCGCATGAAGGAAAACATTATTACAATTATAGAGACTGATGCCCTGTTTTCTAAGCACCCTCAAATTTTGACGAATCGTGACGAACTGATGCCGACACAGAGCGTGACTGCATTGCTGACCAGACTTCCTCGCGCCGACTTTCGGAATCGAAACAATCTCAACGTACCGTGAATACAGATAGTGCTTTTATGATGCAGGGAACATGGGTGTGTTCGTGAGGTCTACCGTTCACAGAACTACTAGTTGTATAGTTCGTCCTAGCAAAGAAGACATTCTGGCAAGATGGGAAAAAGACTCCTCCTCAGTCAATATTGGTTTGAAAATTATAGATTTGGTCTCAAATTGTACAATTTTGTTTGAATCTATATTGACTGAGCTGAAGTCATTTTTCCATCTTGCCAAAATGTCTTCTTTGCTTGAACAGACTATAAGATCATATTATGTAACAAACTGAACAATCAAATCGATATTAATAGACTTCATTGAATAGTCTTATACCATAATATTGTGATATCACGAATAATTAATGTAATAGTCATTAATGTAAAAGTCCAATACAAAAGTCTTTTGTTGCTACTAGAGATTAAAAGCAATTAAACCGCGGACGAACAGCTACAGAGGAATAACTTGAAAGAGTGGAATGAAAAGATGAAATAGTAGAGAGAGAAACTCAAAAGAGATCGAACCCTGCCTGCCAACCAAGGAGTCACCTCAGTGTGAGCCCATGTGGGTGTACGTTGTAGGGACGTATGGATTACGATAAACGAAACAGGATATGACATAAATATGGGGCTTTGCTTGGTGGGGGGAGCTGTCCAGGGGGGGGGAGGTCATCCCTTGGAGCAATCCAATCTGGCCAGAAGGGCTCTTGACCGCAAGAAGCCGCACCAATTTTCCCCGCCAACGGTCATTGTCAATGGGCAGATCCCACAGAGGTGCTCTACTCACAATCCGCAGGAGAACTTCTCCATTCTGTCACAGCCAAGACTTCTCGCCCGCGTCTACAGCAGATTCCAACGGAACTGGCGGTTAACGAATCACTAATTCTGAACTTCAACTCTATCAGGACTGTCGGCGAGCGTTCTTCGACAAAATTTCGAAAAGAGTGCGACTTCAGCAAACTGTTTCGCTCTCACAGATCACTCTCAGACTCTCCTGAAAGAGTTGAGCCTGGTTTGAAGAAATTCACCATCCGCTAATTTTGTTGGAGTCTTCTAGATTTACATCCCAGTGTTGGCTACTCGGTCACGCTTCAGGGCGTCGTGTCGACTTTTTCATTAAAGCTGGAAATGTGTTGTGATGAAGGCTGGTGAGTTGGAGAGTTTTGTGATTTTGATAAGACGGTTCGTTTCTGATGTATGGAGGATTGGCGATTGTGGGATTTTAGGTAATACGGCTGTTTTGAGGCTCGTGTGATTGAAGGAAGTGGGCAATTCTTCGATCAATGGAAAAATAGTTGAAAATCTTAGGCTATACTTCATTTGTTTCAATAAATACATTTGTTAGACTCAAGCTATATTTACTGGAGAACGAATGTTTTTCTCATTCTAGAATCTAAGAGAAATTGGATTGGAATTTTAAAAGGTTATTTTAATGGTTTTTTTAATAATAGGCTAATGAATTTATACATTCTTTAAAAATTTGATAAGAAAATAATAGAACAGAATAACTGCCTTTATTTTATGATCTGAGAGGGCAAAGGTGAGTTGCAGCCAGCCTCTCCCACACTGTACCCTCTACTGATAAATTAATAAACTGTATTGTGCTTTTATAATATGGGAATTATTTTTTACATCATTTGAAGTATTCATATTATTGGTGCAAACGTTTGTTGATGTGATCAAGCTCTTCCATTATGTTAATATTGGTCATGTTATATGCATAGTTGAGAAAACGATAATACATAAGCAAATCGTAGAACTATAATCTTGACTTACCTCTTATCTAGTCTCTGAAAAAGAATTCCATACTCTTTTTGATCCATATTGTGTTGGTTGGATGCTATGAAAAAGTTTAGTATATGAGTGGACATGATCTGACCTTCAGGTCATTTTATATTCTTCCACCTTTCTACTTGTTGTTTTCGTTCTACTTCTTACTTCCTTGCTTCACTATATTGTTCTTCTTTCTCGCTCTTATCTTCTTCTGCTCTTACTTCTCCTCCTTCTCCTCATTCACTCTTTGACTCATGATTATCCTTCTCTAAGCCATCTGTTTCACTTCCATCTTCTATTTCATCTCCTTATTCTGTGTTCTTCTTATTACGTCACCACTCTATTAATCCTGCTACCCAATCACCCAATCTTCCTTCTCCCTCTTCTAGTCCTTATTTTCTTTTCCTCCTCCATCCCTCTTTTTTGTACTCATTTCCTCGTTTCAAGTCTATCAGGTCTCCCACTTTCTCTTCTTTCTTTCATTTTTCATCAGTCTTCTTCATCTTATTTGGCTATTCTTTATCTCCATTATTATTCCCCTCTCATTATTCTTCCCTCTTCTTTTTTCTCTTTCTGCTCTCTTTCTTGCTCCTTCTTCCTCTCTCCTGCTCTCCTCTCCTTTTTGTTTTCTATTAGATTTTATTTATTCGTTATACTCATCTCAGTCTTCTTATTTTCTTCAGTGTCCATCTCATTCTGTTCCTTTTCATATCTTTGCTCTTCTCTACAATTTTTCTCTTTACTCTCTTTCCACACATCTTTCTCCAGTTCTTCTTCCATCACTATGCCTACAACGTCTTAAATAAGAGCAGCAAAAGTGCATACATGGACTAAAGTTCGCGCAAACTGAGAAGACACGCCATTACATACATTTGCCATTGTAACGGCGTACCTTCTCAGCTTGCGCGGACTATATCATCCATTCCATCCGCTATCTATCGCATTATAGCTGTTTGGCAGCTAAGTTATATGTATTGTAGAGGCGTAAAGAAGCGTGTCACCCAGAGAGGTTTAGCGTCCACTCTATAGCATACTATGCAAATTAGTCTAATTATGTGACCGGACAGGCCAAGACATACTAAACTCTAACATTTTATGCCCAACCAAACATGTTTATTGGAAACATGGCACATCCATGACTCCACCAACACTCCAACTATCTATTCTTTGAATGGTTCACCTCATCTTATTCTTAGTTATGTTATCTCTCTCTATTCTAGCTGAGTATAATGCAAGATCATTATAGTAAAATCATCAGTTTTGGATGTGGATTTATTTATAATGTGTATGATAATTTAAATAAAATGATTCTATTTTCGAGTTTTCTAGTATGTTCCAAAACATAGATGCTTTCTCAGTTTGTGAACCTTCTTCCAGAATATTAGGCACTGAATGAGTCGGTATTAGTCGTTTTGCCTTTCAATTAACGTTTCATTTGTTGTACAGTGAGAACCAAAACCGATTTTCAATAATTGTTTTGATTGTTTTTTTCCAAAGGTATAACAAAGTTTCCTCTCATGGTATTGTTGAGGAGATATTCTTCAAGTTGTTTTAAAATTGATATTCTTCCGAGTCTGATGATATTTTTTCCCAATATCAAATAGTAATTGAATAGTAAGACCACTCTTACTAACTGTCAACTGACGAGGTAAAGTATTCACAAGGTTTTTTTTAACAATTGGTCATGATATAATAATAATGAAAGGTCATTCTAAACAATATTCTCAAAATAATGGAACCCACTCAATTTAAAAAATCCTCTTTTTGAATCTAAATAAATCTAATAAAACACTCAGGCAAAGGCCTAAGGTCTATCATTTGCGCATAACCGAACATTGTAATAATGGAACATAATGAATCATTTGGTTGGTTTTGGATAAAATTAAATTCACACAGTACAGTGAAGGAATGGATGATATCTTGTACCGTACCACTGGCGGCTCGTGCCCACGAAACAGGCGAAGTGCCCGTATCTTTTACTGTACAGCACTTCGCCTGTTCCGTGGGAACGAGCCGCCAGTGCGGTGACCGTACATAGTATTCGCGAAAAATACTTTTTATATAGTTGTGAATAACTACAATATTCAAATTGATCTGAAAATACAATGCCTTTTCAAACAGTATATGTGAATAATTCTGCCACTATATCATTTGAAATTCTAGAGTATCATACACTGGAGAAGTACACTTTCATCTACTACATTATAATTATACACAGCGTGAACTATTAAATACGTGAAAATCACCTACAGTGTTCCGTTCAGGCTCTCATCATCATGAGTAAAGCACTATCAGAGCCGCGCACATTTCCACGTCCCGCGCTGGGCTGCAACCCCAATATAATACAACGTTTTGTTACATACACCACGTGTGTTATTTGCGCGCCTTTTTTATTCCCGGCGATTTTTTCGTCAGTCGTTACTTTCCCACCAAAACGGGGTTGAGGTACGTATAATAAACATGCCGGGAGTGAGCCGAAAAACGTTATTAGAATGACATGCACGAGCATGCGCGTGTGACAGGCGCTTGTCTGAGTGAAGACAGATAAAAAAATCATCAGACCTGTCACATAAATGGCGTGAATTTACAATCGACATACAGTTTTATTGAGCTCATTATTTTTATCCCAAGTATGAGCCTCAACATCATCCGGGGATGGAAGTTGATAATTTGAGTTCATCATGTTTAAACAGTGGCGGGATGTGGTTGAGGGGAGGGATGGGGTTGCAGAGTAAGCGTTACTTTCTCCTCTCCTCTCTCTTTCTCGTTCACTTTTATTCTGACGGCAGCCAGAGTGAGCAACAGCTGTGATAAGAGGGTAGATAGAGCACGACTTGTGCGCTCTTTTAGACATTATAACTCAGACAGAGAGAGAGTGAGCGCGCTCATGTAACAGTTACCGGGTAACGGGTAGTTTAGATTAGCCGGTTATTTAATATGATGGTGGCATCACTTGGCCCCAAGGAATATACTATCAAATCCCACCAATATATCCAACGCTCATCTCTTATTCCTCCTCTCTTTCTTTCTCTACCTTGTCTTCTACTCTTCCTCCTTCTTCTTCTGTTTCGTCTTCTGTTTTCTCTTCTCCTGTTCCCTTATCCTATAAAGCTTAATCAAACATTCTTATTTTGTCTCATCTAATTTTGTTTTGTTCTCTTGTATAATAATAATCCTCTGTTCCTCTATACATTTAAATTCAATTTTTAGTTTTCATTTTTACTGATTATAAATCTTTCTCATATATCATTCTTATCGTAAATGCTACTATTCTTCTGGTTGCTTCTACTCTCTGCTTCTGGTTGTTATCACGTCCCCTCTCCTCATATTCCTTTCAATTTTTCTAGTTTTTCATATTCTGATCTATTTTAATTTTTTATTCCTTCTCACCTTTTTCGTAGCTATACTTTTTCACTTTTTCTATTCTCTTTCGCCTACTTGTCTCTCTTACTACTTCAACTTCTTTGCATAATTCTCTTCTTATTATCTTTTTTTCTTTTTCGTTTTCTTCTCCTTCTTAATCTTCAAATCCTATTTCTTATCTTTGTAAATGTACTTGCTTCTCCAATTTTCCCTTCTTCTTAGTTTCCTTTCTCTCCACCTCTTTCATCACTTCCCACTTCATTTTATTTTTTCTCTTCATTTGCCTTATTCATATCTTTCATCATCTTCTTTTTCGTATTATTCCTCTTCGTCACCTGTCTCCCAGTCTTTCCACTAGTTACTAGAATACACACAAAGACAATCAGTTCCCCCCTCAACACCTTTTCCCTACTTGAACTAATCATCTCCTCCCCGCCCCTACTACACACACTCACTGACATTGGCATACACCACGACACTTTATTCTGCCATTTTGCTTAAACTACTTGAAGCTACTTAGCTTCCCCATACACCACCCCGGCAAATATATATTACATGAACGTCCTCTGCCAACGCCAAGATACCGTCAGGTTTTCCTCCTCACTCCATCTCATCCTCCTCCTCCTCCTCCTCCTCCTCCTCCTCCTCCTCCTCCTCCTCCTCCTCCTCCTCCTCCTCCTCTTTCTGCTTTTCTTGTCCTTCAGCGTTCAGTAATTACCGCAGGAGAAAATTACCATGAGCCAGCGTTGCTGGCATATTTTTTACGCGCTCAAAAAGGTATCATATCTTTGGCTTTCTTATCTGGTGACGTCTGGGCTCTCTCTTTTTTTTCTCTCTCTCTCTCTCTCTCTTCCTCTTGTTACTAACCTCTTGCTAGCATATGGGAAATGTTGTGCGTTGAGTTTGTTTTAGAGAATTTACGCCGTGCTAAGCGAGTGAATTAGACGCTTTATCCAAATTTGATCAAATTAGTGCTATTCATTTAGATTAGAAATTAATCAACTATATTATTTATAGATTTTTAGAATCGGAATAAGTGTAATTCCATAATGGAATGAACAAATCATTCTCCTATCCTAGTTAGCCTATCATAATACAAATGCTGTGATTTGTATAATGATATCAATGGATAAATGGTGAATGAGATAATTGACCGAACGTAAGTGAGGTCTAAGATTCAAGTCGACGATTTTGCATTTGTTTGTATGTATGTATGTATGTTCCGCATTTACGACTGAACGCGGCAATACATTCTAATGAAATTTGACAGGGATGTTCCTCTTGAAACCGCGCGTCGATGTATATGTAAGGTTTTTTGACACTTTTCATATTAAGGACGAAAAAAGGGAAAAAGGATTGAACTATTCTCTGATATAGGTATACTCCATAAATGATTTGAGAGTATATTTATGTTGATATTACTAAACATGTGATATTATGACATTCATAATAGAAAGATTTTCAAAAATTTCTACTTCAGATGATATTCTTTCATTGCAGTCAGCTGAGATATTTCAGATGAATATTAAGGTAAGTTTTTCTTTATACGAAACGGCCAGACGGTCGACCGCAGGCTAACAACAAGAGCTGTGATTGCCTTCAGCTGTTCGACTGCAGCCGAACGTCAGACCGTTTCGCATGAAGGAAAACATTATTACAATTATAGAGACTGATGTCCTGTTTTCTAAGCACCCTCAAATTTTGACGAATCGTGACGAACTGATGCCGACACAGAGCGTGACTGTGGCCACTGCATTGCTGACCAGACTTCCTCGCGCCGACTTTCGGAATCGAAACATTCTGAACGTACCGTGAATACAGACAGTGCTTTTTTGATGCAGGGAACATGTTCGTGGGAACATGTTCGTGAGGTCTACCGTTCACAGAACTTTCACAGAACTACTAGTACGAATGATTTGAATGAATGTTCACACTGGAGAAAATGACACAACAAAGTACAAATATTGATGGAAGAATCCAATTTTTCTCCAATTGAATCCATTGCGAGTGGAGTATATTTCCAGATATTTGAGGTTTGGCACTTGTGAGATTACATAGCTTGTGAAAATTGTGAATTCATAGATAATGAATTCCATATTTTTTAGTTTTCACCTTCGTATAACTCAATCGTAATTTCTGATATATAATAGCCTATATCAATTGTGGAATTTACGAGTATTCGCGTATTATATCCTATTTAAATTCCTTCAATAACAATCAGGATCCAATTGATACATAATCACAGACTTTCGTTCCAATATCTATCCACATAATAGCCAATTGTTTATTAGGACTCATGAGGCTCAGATAAAACTGCAATAATAAATAACTGATATTTTAGCCCATATTTTCAAGCGTTATCAGAAAAGTGAGGCTTTCCAATCCGAACCAATTATCTCTCAAATGAGCAATCCATTATAACTGGTATGGTCGGTATGTGTTATTCATATTCCCCTCATAATAATATAACTGTGATTATTTAAAAATCACCCGTTTCAAAACTGTAACGTGAAAGAGACTGCATCAGATAAATTGGTTGTTTTTGGATTATCAATGAAGGACTTGCGGACTTCCTCTAGGGGGGTATAAATGAGTATAAGCTCTGGTAGGTTTGTGATGTCAAAGTTATAGAACCCTTGTGTAATAATAAAACGATAATAATTTGAAGGTTTTGAAATTTTGAAGTAGCATTATGAAATAGGTAGGCTATACGGGAATCAACCTTTCAGGTTATAATATCTAATAGTAAAATTATTGTCATAATGATGATAATACTTCAGTAAAACTCAGCTGAACTGAGTTCAAAAATGAAGCCCCTATCCTGACACCATAACTGAATGCTATTGTTTATTGGTTAGTATCTCAAATTTTTTCAAGTGTATTAATCATTTTTCCTTTTCATCAATCCATTATTAGTCCATGCTCCCATATATTATAATTCATAATTGAATCCATATGGAAGTATTTATTGAGGCGATTATTGGATAGACAAAGTATTGAAAGATGGTACAGAACGATAGGTGAATACAGGGTAAATGTAGTTGAACCACTCGATAATCGTGGTAATCGAGCCCCTTCGATTCTCCGTCTGGGCATGACGTTTTGTAAAAATCCAAACACATATTCGTATTTTATTCTCTGTTTCAAAGAATTTACAGGAATTCTAGCTATCAGAATGCTCTACAACTACAGTATAAAAATATATTAATAGTGCTTTGATCGGTATTGAATTTCATCACAGATCTCAAATTGATATTCAGTTTTCATCTTTCTTCATTCCGCATATTTGTACTCTAAATTGAATGAATTTAACTTACAATAATTAGTCGTATACGAATCAAATCAGCTTCTATAACTCAATACATCCCTTTAAACATGAATAAGATTGGATATCGATAATTCAATCAAACACTGATTTATCTTACTATTTCTGTTGACTCTCAACATTTTATCTTCTGTTGCAAACAAATCTTTTTTATCACTGACCTCCATCACTAAACAGAACCAGTCTTTTTCGAGAAGCCATTCATCTGTGTCAAGACTTAACCAATCGTCAATGTTGAGAACAGTGCTGGTAAGAAGAAAAAAACTCCATTTGTGAGTGAGAATATACGCCTTGTCGTCCATATATCCATCGTTTGCTGGAGAAGAGTATAAATATTTCCACTGTTGAGGGATACACGAATATTTAAAGTAGGGGCAGATGCTCACTCACTCCTCAGCCTTACTCGCTCTTTCTCTGTAAATCACTCTCTCACTCTTTTTCAGCTTATCTCCTCCCTACTTGTTTTCTGTCTCATGTCATTTAATTCCATGGTATGCTTTCTTTATCCTCCACCCAGTTTCTTCTCAAAATCTTTTCCTCTATCTCATCAATATACCTTCACACTCTTTTCCATATTTCTCTGTTCGTTTATCTCTCTATCAGTCATCACTATTTCTCTTTCTCCTGTATTCACTTATTCTCTTGCCTATTCCATTTTACTCTATTCCTCTACCTCTCTCTCAGTTCCCACAACAATTTCTACCTTTCATATCCACCTTTCCTCACTACTTATAATTTTAAAAAAATATCCAGCTTATTTCTATCTCTCTCTTTATTTCTTCTCTACTTTCACTTTTTTCTGTCTCTTTCACTTCTCTCTTTCTCCTCTTTCTTTCTCCTCTTTCTTTTTTCATCTAATTTCTCTTCTTTTCTCCCTCTTTCTCTTTCTTTATCTTTCTTTTTTCTTTTTTAATTTTTTTCTCTCTCTCTCTTTTCCTTTTCCATCATCTTTTCCTTTCTTTGTCTTTCTTCCACCTTATACCTCAATTTATTCATCTTTCTATTTCTTTCTTCCTTTTCTTTCTTTCTTCCTATTTCTTTTCCACCTTTTCTGTCTCTCTCTCTCTTTTTTTGTTTTATTCTCTTCTTCCACTCTGTTCATATCTCTCTCGCTCTCTCTTCCCTTGGCAGTCAGCACATTTCACGAAGCTGTCGCGGTAAATCCGTCAACGTGTGTGAAGTATGCTGACTGACTGGGAGCAGCAAGCGGCTGGCTGGTTGAAGCTCGAGTGCCGTCGACGATTTATGAATGAACAGCTTCCTAAAAGCCGCTTCTTGATCTAGAACATACTCTCGCTGTTTGACACCACCGAATGACGGCTGTACAATTTTATTCCTACTTTTTCTACGTTCCTAACTTTTTTATTTTATTTTGTTGATTTTTTTCGATCGCATTGGATTTATTTGTATTTTTTCATGGTGTGCTTGATTTTTGTTGATTGTCGGATTAATTCGTACTTTTTCATGTTGTGAGACCTACTCAACTAGCTGCACAAGAATACAATTATTAAACTTGACCTCTTCAAATCACTTTGATGTCATTGTTATTTTAGACTGTCTGAGCTAGTATAAAACTGTATGGTTTGAAAGTTTCAAATATAAGTTCAAATATTTTGACTCTGTCATCTTTCCTGAAGCATTAATTTTGATACTTGTCGACTAAATTCTTTTAAATATCCCAAAATCGAGAATTTAGTTTTGAAGCAGATCAGATAACATGACATCAATCTCATTTCGGTCAATATGTTTTTTTTTTTATTTGGGAAAGAAATAGTTTTTCCTGACGATTCCAGTGTCTTGTAGCTTATCTATAAATATGCTACGTATGCGTATGCGGTATGGGTGAATTAAAACCTTGAATTTATTTGTAATTTTATATGTTTTATTGTAATTATTGAATATGATTGCCGTCAGCAAAAAATACTAAGTAATAGAGGCTATTGAGTGACCTATTAGCTCTATTATGTTGTAACATTTGTTGTATTTTTCCAACTAGCCCTGCTCAACGATGCTCGTCCTAGCTGTGTGTTTAGTTGTTTATACTTGGTGTGCAATATTGTTGGGTCGAACATCATTCTGTATTGTGTTGAAGAGTGCGTGAAGATGATTCAACTATTTGATTATATTGATTTTTCAAGACATCAATCATGTAAAGGCGGCTCATCCAAAATCTTTAATTATTGTGTATTGTTTATGAATCGATTCGGTTTTACAAATTGGTTCTTGAATACTGCACTTAGCGGTTCTCACACAAGTGAAAAGGATATGAGACTGAAGAACACTGTGAAAATAAACATTTTTTTCAATTTAGTTAGTTCTCATCGAAGAACAGTTCTACATAAAACTTAATCACATGATATTTCAAGTGATCTTGACAGCATTACTCTTTACAGACTACATTTAGAGTTATTTCTCCAAAACAATGTTTCACAGACCTCACAAAGCTGGTCAAAACAATTCCTAGTATCCCTAGACTTCGACAGATATAGTCTGTCCAAGCGAAAAAGACATTTTGACAAGATGGGAATATCACTCCTACTTGGTCAGTATTGGTTTGGAAATTATGAATTTGGTGTAAAATTGTGGATCAGAATGTTCCCCACAATTTGAAACCATAATTCTAATTTTTGAACCAATATTGACCGCACTGGAGTCATTTTCTCATCTTTCTAGAATGTCTTATTTGTTTAGACAGACTACACAGGGAAATGTTGCACGCAACTATCTCACAAACTCTTCCCACTATCGACAGTTCAGTGGTAATGACGGAGACTTGGAGAGCTTTTTTGAATTTATACGTCAATAAGCCTTACAATGTTTCTGGAACTATCTCTTGAACTCTTCACTGGTATCGACAGTCTATGGTAATCTGTCCAGTGTCCAAGCAGAGAAGACATTCTGGCGACATGGGGAAATGACTCCAGCTTAGTCAATATTGGTTCAAAGATACTAGATTTGGTCTCAAATTGTAGAAAACATTTTGATCTACAATTTGAGAACAAACTTAGAGTTTTTGAACAAATATTGACTACGCTGCCATATTTCCACATCTTGCCAAAATGTTTTCTTTGCTTGGCCAGGCTATAATTACAGACACTTGGAGGATTTGTTGAATTTATGGCGGACGACTGTCGCATAGTATGTTTATTTCACGCACTTGACAGTGCGTGTGCTGGATAGAGTTGAGTGGAACCAGATAGCCACAGTTCCAAATCAAAGGCAATATTGTTTCAAGTTCAAACAGTCTGTCCAAGCAAAGTATACATTCTTGTAAGATAGGAAAATGACTCCAGCTCGGTCAATATTGGTTCGAAAATCATAAACTTGGTCTTGAATTATAGGAAACATTTTGCTCTACATTTTGAGATCACATTTATAACTTTTGAATCAATAATTATTGAGCTAAAGATATTTTACATTCTTTCCAGAATGTCTTCTCTGCTTGTACAAACTATACCAGCTTGTCTGTGGAACAGCTACAATGTTGTATTTATTTAGGCTACAGTGAGAAGTACTTGGACAAGTTATTGCGGCGTTTACTGTAAACAAGTTAGGGTTTACATGGTTGGAGAGACTGGAGATGACATATACTGGTGGATAGCAGATTGGAGGAATTTTGAAGAGATAAGATAACTGATATTGAATGATTTTAAAACATGATGACAATAAGAATAGATAATAAGCTCCTCAACAACCGATAAGGGGAGTCAGTAACAGCCAAGAGTGTCCTAATCTGAAATGAAATTTATTTCCCGAAAAAAACATACAATACGATGTATCAAAGTACAGAATTCATAATGACAAGAAAAATATTACATGATTTGGTTATTATAGAAATAATAACAAAATAGCTTATATATACGATTTATGCTATTTACTGTACCTAATCCATGCATTTATTATAATTAATTTGAAGGGATATAATATCTGCATAGGTATAAACAAACATGTGCGCAGATATGATAATATCAATTAAATATCTCAGTATATCAATTATTATTAAAAAAGCTGATTAAATCTTAGATATGTAAACTACTCGTAACTAATACCAATAATATTAACCATCTCCATAGAGTGGACGGATAAAATTTTAAAAATCTGTGTAAATTATTCAATATAGTGTTCTTATGCTAGCTAGATTCCGATTTAGACAACATTTTTGGTGTAAATGATATTAGGCCTATTAGAGTATTAATAATAGACTTCGAGATTTATTTCTTCGAAATTGTCTTTTTTTCATATTGACAGTGATTTTCATCTGGCGATGGAATTTTAGGTTATAGGACAAAAAGTTGCTAATTTCCTTCAAGTTCAATCCACTTAGATTCTGAATCATATCATTATTTCATTAGAATGTCACAGAGTTCATTAAAATTACTATTATCACGAGTATATAAACCTGAGTATCTAATAGCCATATTCAGTTTAGTAACTCTGAACATTTTAAACATAAAGAGTAGACTGAAAGTCATTATGAATATCAAAGAGAGAAAACTGCGAGAGAAATAACGGAAACATCAGGTAGAATAAATTAATTTGTACAGATATAAGGAGATTCCTCAAGAAATGAACAGAGAAATTCGATATTATTACTTTGGTGAGTGAAAGAGAGAAAGTAATATTAAGTTACGATTAAATGTTGTCACTGACAAGCACGCGTAAAGAGGTTGCTGAGTGATTATGCAAATGATGTGACTGTGACATGTGACGTGTGACACGGTGTCACAATGTCACAAGACGATGTCGCGTCACCATTCAAGACGTCACTCACTCATTTCCTCTTTCTCCCTCCAATTCTAATTCGTCTCTTGTTGTGACTCTTTAAGAAGCTGTCAAAAGCATGTCAAACGCAAAATAAGCTGATTACACAACCGACTAAGTGTTTGGTGTCTGAAGAAGGGTGTGGAATGGGAAACGAATAGTGTGAGGTGAGAAAGAAAGAGAGAGGAACTGGATGGGTGAAAGAAAGGAGGGAAAGGGTGAGAGGAAGAAGGGAAAGGAAGAAAGAGTTAGGAGGGGTGGAAGACGAATTATTTCTAAGAGAGGGTACATCAAGAGGGAGGCCAAGATGAATAAATGTATTCTCGTATTTTAAAGCTGCTTTGAATTACTTTATGCAATGTTTAATGGATTTATACTACACACGTTGCAATTCTTCGAATTCAAACTTTCATTTCCACCAAAAAAAGAGGTAATGAACAAGATTATTCAATGAGATTTTGAACATATAAACAAGATAATAGAAATTCTCAAAATACAATAATAAAGCCAAATATAAAAAATGTAATGCAAGAACAGAACCCTCAAATTTTAAATAGGTCACAGAACTAAAATAGTTATATGCACTGGCGGCTCGCGCCCACGAAACAGGTGAAGTGCTCGTGTATTGCTGAACAGTAAAAGACACGAGCACTTCACCTGTTTCGTGGAATGCCAGTGGAATGCTACTTGAAAATATTATACAGTAGGCTAATTGTAGAAATCTCGAGATAGGTTGAAGTCTTCGATACTCAACTTTATTTATGTAATTCATTGTGAAAATGTCCTTGTTTCTTAAAGGAAACGTTGAAATTGTACCTGAAATAAATAATTATTCTCCGAGGCCTGAATTTCCAATTTCAATAAGGTACTTGGTATGAATAAGTTCGTACTCATTTCTAAAGTAATTCGAAGCTTCAGTATAATAATTATCGATACAATATAAAATGAGCATTTCCATCGTTATCACCGGAATAAATTATTATCTTGAGAATGTGACAGTTGATGAACAGAAATATTTCCAAGTTCAGTGAACGAAGCACACAAATTGTTTGCTACCCAGTACCTGCTGCCATCTACGGCGGAACTCAGAACTAAATTTCAGTCAACATTTTGTCCAATCAGAAGAGTGGTAGGCGGAGCTTAGACATTCAATAGCACTATTAATTTAGTTTCATATCATATTGAATCAGTTCACCATATCCATCTATAGCATATAAAACTCTAAAATAAATCGCATAATACGTTAGTTAGTACTAATATAGTGAGATGGAGAAAACGTAGACAACCTAGTAACTGCTGCTATCTCACGGTGGAATTTAAAACTGCAGATCAAATTGTTTGAAGGCTAATCATGGAATAACAAACAATTGCAGCTTGTTGGTGTTTTATTTGAATAAAAAAAATAATTTCTTCTTGTTTGAGATGTTCATCTAATTATTATTGGTATTGTTCAATAATTATTGAGTTTGTTTGATAATTATTGTTTCTTTTTCCAATAATAGATTCAGTCTTTGTTTAGGCCTATCTTTCTCTCTAATGAATTAATTTTCATTTTTATTGTCATTCAAATTTTAATGCTTGCTTAATCGTTCAATATCTGGTACCGAGCTTTGCTCTGCGGCCGAACTGTTGAATCACATAGGCTAAATTTGTTATTGTGAAAACAAATAAAAATTGATATGATCATCTCTCACAATTTTTTGGCATGAATATGTGTTATAGACTTGAATGTAACTCCATTTACTCCAGCTGGATAGTTTTTGGTCAGCTAACAATAACAGCCATTATACGCAGTACTTGGGATTATGCCTGAATAAGGAATATTTTATTATTTTATTAATCCTGCCAGAGAGTCTTCCCAGACATGAGACCTAGTGCAATCTTATTTTTCCATCACGGTTATATTACATTTCAAATTTCAAGGAAATCGTTAGAGCCGTTTTCTAGATCCGTAGTTCCACATACAAACATACAAACATACAAACATACAAACATACAAACATACAAACATACAAACATACAAACATACAAACATACAAACATACAAACATACAAACATACAAACATACAAACATACAAACATACAAACATACAAACATACAAACATACAAACATACAAACATACAAACATACAAACATACAAACATACAAACATACAAACATACAAACATACAAACATACAAACATACAAACATACAAACATACAAACATACAAACATACAAACATACAAACATACAAACATACAAACATACAAACATACAAACATACAAACATACAAACATACAAACATACAAACATACAAACATACAAACATACAAACATACAAACATACAAACATACAAACATACAAACATACAAACATACAAACATACAAACATACAAACATACAAACATACAAACATACAAACATACAAACATACATAGATACATACATACATACAGAAATTACTCGCTTAATATAATAGGATTTAATTGATTCTTTTCATACTCAAAATTGAGTGACCCAGTGTCTTATAAGATCTTCAAAGCTCTCTATGCCATTGAAATTAGGAAACAAGTTATTCCTATTATTTTTTGTTAAATTTCCCTCTTATTTTCGGTGATTGAAAGAAATGTCAGGTTACAGGGTTGCACTCTGGTTCTGATTACGAGGAGAAAATTCATTCTTCCATAAATTTCAACAGATAAAATCAACTTCAAATGTACCTTGGACTGATGTACACAAAATATAGTACTGCGATATAATAAGTATTCATTACACATCAATATGTGTGTAAAATATTCAATTCCATTTACATACGGGGTCTGCCGTAAGAAACTGTATTTTCTCATTACAAAATTCAAATCTGTTGCCACGTATGATTTATCGGTGAGACACATAAAAATTTCAGAACGCGACGTTTAATTTATTTCTCTTTTCCGTTCCTGATGACCAAGAGGTTTGTGAACTGTGAATAAGAATTCTTTAAAGTTATCTATCTTCAAAGTCAGCGTGATGCTTGATGGCTTGTGTTGAAAACTGTGGAGATATGTAATAATTTATGAAATATTCACTTTGAAACGTACTGCTGAGAATACAACGTCTCCATTCTCAATTTCACTTTAAATTCAAATGTTATTCATGTGATTAAGCGAGGTCGAATTTCGTATTATGATAAATGGTGGTGTCCAATCTTGCTGCTTGAATGCTTTAAAATTTACGCGTTTGTTTTTGGGATGGTCATCTTTATTCATCTTAGACTTGTGACTTAGCTCATTAATAAAATATATTTTTGGCCAAACTCGGACTGTTTGATAATTGTCATTTTACTCCAATAGGAAAGGTGTAGTTTGGAAATTTTATGGTATTCCGCATTCTTGAGAATGGAATAATAGAGAATGTAGGTTTGTCTGTGTTATTCGATTTCACGTTCAGAAATTTTTCCAGGTTTGATTCCAATTCACGTCTTGTCGTATGATATTTTCCATTTTCTAGGTTTTTGATTTTTGAATTGCAACCTTCAAAGTTCATTCATTCCTCGATTTCTCTATCATTCATGAAGATTGAAAATAATTATTCATCATTCATCATAATTCGCATACATTCATGATATTCAGTTTGTAATATTCATAACTAAGTGATAAATCATTCTTATTGAATATTCTAGTTTCTCATGTATTGTTCTTTCACAGAAAAATTAATAGAATTATCATATTTGAAACCACATTATCTTCTTTCAGTATCATTTGGAAGGTCCCACTAAAGTTTCATATCTTATATACTAGGCATCTTACCAGAATCTTATACATTTCTATATAAAAGTTGCTGAGTGATAAGAAAATGGGTTATTAGATTCGGTTCAATCAGATGAACAAGTTCCATGATGGCCAACACCAGGCCGTAACACATTCATGTTCATTTTGTGATCATTAGTGATCTCCAGTTTTTGATGCAATTGTTCAAGTTCGGAAGGGTTCAAAAAATCAGCGTTATATTAATGACTAGTCGGTATGCTCGCTTCGCTCGCCTTCTCCGCCTAGCCAGGGGGCTCCACCCCCTGGACCCCCGACAGTATAGGCAGTGTAAAGCCGCGTATCGACAGTCCGAGGCATGTGCCACGATTACCTCGCGGTACAGTCTGTTGACGCAAAAAAAGTATGAACTCATGGCTGAGGCATATGTGTGATCTGCAAGTTTTGTAAGGCCGTTATTACACGATAATAGTTCTATAAGCATATCTGATCGGAAAGAGATGAAAATACCAAATCATATTCATAGAATGGTATGATCATAGAACTATTATCGTGTAATACCGACCTAACCAAAAATGCGAGCACGCGAACAAATTGACTAGCGCCATCAAGCGGGAGACAAAGCAACTAAGCTCTGACAATTGATAATTTAAACTTCGGAGGTTAGTTTGTGCTCAATTAGTAGTTAAAAATGTAAGCCAATGTTTATTATTGCCGATTAGAACCTTCTGCACCCAAATAGAATTCTCAATCACAAAAATGCATAGGAATGGGGTACGATTTTGAGGTTAGTTTGTAGAATTGTTCGTTGTGCTTTGCGAGGCAATAGGCACTGTTCGCTGCGAATTGTGTGCAGCGTTTGCCTCGCTGCTAGCAAACCCGGTATCGACAGTCCGAGGCATGTGTGGCACATGCCTCGGACTGTCGATACGCGGTATAGTATGTACAAGCAAAGATGAGAAAATCACTCCAGCTCGGTCAATATTGGTTGAAAAACTATTGATTTGATCTCAAATTGTAGATCAGAATGTTTCCTACAATTGAGACCAAATCAATAATTTTTTGAAACAATATTGACCGAGCAGGAGTAATTTTCTCATCTTGCCAGAGGCTCTTCTTTGCTTGGACAGACTAGATAGTAGACTAGTTGTAGTACTCTTTTTTTGTGTCAACAGACTGTACAGCGAGGCATTCGTAGCACATGCCTCGGACTGTCGATACGCGGCTTAAGTGACTCGCTTCGCTCGCCTGCAAAACCTCCATCAGTGTCAGCTGAGACAAACAGGCTCGCTTCGCTCGCCTACAAATTCCGTTCAGAAGGGATTCGAAATTTATTGAGCAAAGCATTTCTACACCTAATCTGGACATGTTCACCTAATTTCAACATTATCTGCCAATTCGTTCTATAAAAATCTAAGAAAAACTCCAAAAAATAGTAAAACGCTAATATTAAGCCTAACCTTGGGAAGTATATCGGAAATAGTTTGAAACTTGACTGAATATCTTCCAAATTAGTTCATCTATAATCTCGTTGAACCATTGAATTTACAGTAAGGTTTAGTCGTATCAAGTCGTATCAGTGTCAGTGAGTCAAACAGGCTCGCTTCGCTCGCCTGCATAACCTCTGTCAGTGTGAGCTGAGAAAAACAGGCTCGCTTCGCTAGCCTGCAAATTCCGTTCAGAAGATATTCAAAACTTATTGAACACAGCATTTCTAGACCTAATCTGGATTTGTTCACCAAATTTCGATATTCTCTACCAATTTATTCTCGAAAAATCCAAGAAAAACTCTGAAAATTCCGAAAAATAGTAAAACGCTAATATTGAGCGTAACCTTCGGAACTATATCGGACATAGTTTGAAACTTGATTCAATATCTTCCAAATTAGTTTATCTAATCTCGCTAAACCATTGAATTTACAGTAAGGTTTAGTCGTATCAAGGCGCAAGATATGCAACCCGCAACACATCTACAATTTTGAAACTGGCGTAATCTTGAACGGATTGCAAAAATATTTTAACACAACATTTCTAGTATGTATGTATGTATGTCTTGCTCAACAGCCCATGAGCCAGTCTCCGCAACCAATTGGCGGCGCAGAACACCTCTGAATAACATGCAGTTAATCAGTTAGAGTGTAATTCAACATTTACTATTCCTCCAGAGATGAAAACGACTGACTGTCTTGACTAACGACAGTCAATCTCCCAAAGGAGGGTTCATTCTAGACGTTATCTAAACCTGCCCACCAAATATTAACATTTTCTACCGGTTGGTTCACGAAAAAATGAGGAAAGCCTCTAAAAACTCTTGAAAAACTAAAATATGTGGCGTATCCTTGAAAAGTATTTAAAATCCATTCTTAGCGCACGTCTAAACGTCCTACAGAACATGCCTTCCAAATTTGAACGCATTCGGTTCAGTGGATTTTCAGTTCTGGTGATGAATGAATGAATCAGTGCCATTGTGTAAATCTTACCTAAATCTCAGAAATAGCGATCAAAAATCGCAAAATTCGACAAAACATAGCACAAGTGATAAATTTGTATTTAGTAGCGATTTTGCGATTTTTGATCGCTATTTCTGAGATTTGGGTAAGATTTACACAATCGCTGCCATTCAACTTTTTCTTTAGAATCTGACTCTCTTCAACTTCCATTAATAAAAAATAAAAATTTATGATTCCTCATCCAGTTATAAACCTTATTGTTGAAAAATGGCGTTTTTTAAGCATATTTTTTCAATTATCTCAATAACCGTTGAAGTTACAGACTTTAGACTGGTTCCATTAAATTCCTCAGCTAATTTTACATAGGAATTGATTATTCTAGAACCTCAGTAAAGCCTCTAAAAAATTAGAAAAATAATTTTTTTGGAAAAATCTCAATTTTCCGCCATTTTTATCTCGGTAACAAAGCGTTTTTGGGGGTTGGTCCCATGGTACTTTTTTGTCTACTTGGTGTAAGGAATCAGCCTGAGACGTATTGCTCATTCCTCCTGAATCACCCTGTATATAGAAATATCATCTCTTTATAAGTGAAGTTGAACATTCAGCTTCCAAGGTCATTATTTTGTGATGTACATAAACTTGTTCTACATTACTATCACAGTGCAATCATTAATTTAATTCAAAGTATCTTATACAGTATAAGATAGTATAATACGCAACAAGTCCTATTGCTAAAACAATAATTACAGCCCTTGACACAAATTAGTTTCGCACCGTAATAATTATTCAAGCCATGAAAGAACGAACATAACAAAACGAAATTGTGTAGTGTAGACACATCCCTGACACATGCCTCCAAAAAGCGTGGAGAGTCCATCGAGTTATGACCACCACGTTAAAACAAGATCAGACCTGGGACTTTGTTATGTCATTCTGAAGAGACTACTTTGGACAGCCGAGAGGAACGTATGTATTATAAACGGGTGGATGAAGGGGGAGGGGAGGGGGATGATGGTGATGTGTCACTTTCAGAGGTTCCCCTCCCCCGGAATGTAAACAGGACGACATCCTTTCTGCTAAATTCTGAACGGGGAAGACAGACAGGAGCCGCGAACCCCCTCTATAGTCGGAGAAGACATTCTGGCAAGATGGGGAAATGAATTATAGTCGGTCAATATTGGTTCAAAAATTATAAATTTGGTCTCAAACTATAGCGAACATTATGATTTACAATTTGAGACCAAATTTATGATTTTTGAAGCAATATTGACTGAGTATAATTCATTTCCCCATCTTGCCAGAATGTCTTCTTTGCTTGGACGGAAGAAAACAAGACAAGTCACCGCTAGTCTCGCTAATAAAGTGACGCCCGTTGCTGGATATTTAAATTAAAGACTGTCAAGGTGGTAGGGCAGCTCTTCTCTCTTCTGTCCGGCGGTTTTTGTGTGTTGTCTCTTCAGTGTCAGGTGAGCGTCGTCGTGGACTTATGTGTGTTTTGAATTCATGTCGGTGGAGTCATGAGTGGCGGACGAAATTCTGTTGCGAAACGTTTCAAAGCGTTTAGGAGACGTAATTGTTGGTATGGAGGGGGGAAGATGTAGAAAGGGGGAAAGGTTGTCGAGGGTTGGAATGGTTGAGGGATTGTATGGTGAAGAGGTTGAAGTTGGTGGGAGGGGTAGAAGGTATCATCATAATCGTAGCCACCAAAAAACAACTGACCATCGTGGACATTGTTCACCTCAATTAAAAGACTTGATCCTCTCTACTCATTGTCACTGTCCAAATTTTATCCATCCTTGTTATAGGCTATATGTTTTTCATGTCATCTCGTTTTATGATCAATTTTTTGTCCATCTTCTTTCTATTTTATCATTCTACCTTCCTTGTTCATTACGTCTTTTACAGAGATTATTTCATTTTTAATCTACTAGTTCTTTATTCTCTAAAACAATCTTATTTACTTGTCTCCTTTCTATTCACTTCCATTCCACTTTCTTTTTTATATTTTTTCACTTTTTACTCTGTTCTGTGATATTTTAATGTTTCCTCGAAGCTTCTCCTTCTACTTTCCTACTTACATATCATCTCTCTTTCGTCTTCTTCGCGAATTTCTTCACTTACATTTCTCTATTCTTCTGATTTTGTTATCCCACTCTTCCCCCTCATTATACTCTTTTTGATTTTTCAATTTCTCTGTTGGTAATCGCGTTCCCTTTTATTTCACACTTATGAATATCTCTTAATGTTTCCTTCTTATATTATTCTCCATTCCTATTCTCACATTTTTCTACATTTTTTCACATTATCAACACTACTCAATAATCAATCATCTCTCAAAATTGTCAGTTTCTTATCTTTCCTTTCTCCATCTCTCACTCACTCACCACTTCTTCCACTTTCTTTGTTCTTCTCTTATTGGCCCTTCATCTATTTCACATTTTCAACCCTCAAATTTACTGAATATACTGTATGTATGTATGTATGTATGTTTGGCTCAACAGCCCATGAAGGGCCTAGGCCTACCAGCTGGTTGCCAGTTCCAAATTCTCTCTACTATACAGCCCGTCCAAGCCAAGAAGACACCCCGGCGCGACGGGAAAACGGCCCCAGCCCGGCCAATACCGGCTCAAGAGCCATAAATTCTTAATCAGAACTCACAGTCCCCGAACCAACACTGGCCGAGCCGAAGCCGCCCCCTCCACACCGCCAGAATTCCCTCCTGGCCGGACAGACCATACAGCAAGCGAATAATCATCAACCAGGATAGAGGTAACATGTGGTTAGCACGTTGATCCTCTCAACCATAAGCCAGTCTCCGCAACCAATTGGCGGCGCCTCTGAATAACATGCAGTTAATCAGTTAGAGTGTAATGCAACAATTACTATTCCTCCAGAGACGGGAAACGACTGACTGTCTTCACTAACGACAGCCAATCTCCCAAAGGAGGGAATATACTAGTAATTCACTAATTCGTGACCTGCTAAATGACATCATAATACGAGTGACAGGATTCTCTACGCTTGTTACACTCGTTCTGTCTGTTTTTCCTTTCATTTCTCCTTCTTCTGACTGCTTTTCTCCTTCACCTCTCCTTTTTGTTAATTCTTCTCCTGCTGCTCTGTTTTTGGGTTGTCACATTATTGTTGCTTGACGGCCACCGCTTATCTTGTTTTCAGGAATTCGTGTCAGTGGATTAGAGGACACACGAAATTATTGTGTTTTGTTTGCTGAGTGTTTTGAGTGGCGGAAATTTGTTTCAACTTTGAAAATCAGTGTTCCAGGCTTGTGATATTCTGTTTTGATAAGTGGAATTATATTACCGCAAAGCTTTATATATTTGCAAAATATGAAGTTGTCTTCCATTAACAGAGTAACTGACAGGGGTTGTTGGGACTATTTTCAAAAGTGATCCAAAGCTCGTTGTTTTTTTTCTGTGCTCCTTCAGTATCAATTTATAATGCTACCTGCTCGTCATCTTCCTTAACGGAATTTATTATTATTATGGAGCTGCTGTTGTATATTCAGATCCTTCCTCATGGATCGTGACTTATTTCAATTTATTGATTCAATTATACATTTTGTTATTGTTCTTTTCATTGATTTTCAATCATTTTAATCAATCAATCCAAAGCCATATGAAGTGGACAAAAATGATGTAACCATAAACAATAATACACTCGGTCTACAATTTCAAGGTTTTTCAATAAACTTTAAGAGTTCAGCGGAAGGTGTGGTTATATCATAATTATGATGAAAAAGAACCCAGGGAAGGAAACTTTTTACTCTTTAAGAAGTAGTAATTTCTTATTCTTTTCACATATACAATTTACAACAATACAACTTAAAATAAATTTCAAGCCAAGCTAGAATGCTTTTAAAAAATTTTCACATAAAAGAGAAATAATTCGTGACCCATTCCTTTGAATTTGTCAATCTAGTATTCTTATAATGTACTACTCAAGAAAAAACATATTACTTTTCTCTACAAAAAACATGTTTGTTAATTTTATGAAGCAAGCTGCAGGTGGACTAGTACTTAATAAAATTACTTATAGTAATAATACACAAATAAGATAATTTTCACATTATTTGTATCATAATATTATGAATTTCTTATCTTGGTTGGGTTCTCCTCAACTGTATAGTGAAGTATTGGCAACCTGGCCCAGATGCCAACCAATCAGACTAACAATGAATCAACGATCATTTTTCTTATTCGAACAATCGGATCAAGTGAATCCCTAACCGGCGATGGCATTCTTCCTCTTCTACTTCTTCTTGGTCGCGTACCTTGTCAAGATTGTGAGGTTAATGATGGAAAAATGGCGCGAACATTCGTCGTCTGACACGCGGCTCATTTTTCATGGCTGCCGACGATCCGTAATCCGTCTGCGAACAAAGCCGATGATGGTGCTAGCAAATAAACCACACGCCAACAGATCGCGGTGACGTTTTATTTTTGTCGGATAGTGTTAAAGGAGAGGTGGAGGAGGGCAGGAGGGCAGGAGGAGGAGGAAGAGAAGGTAAAGGAGGAGGAAGAGGAGGAGGAGGAGAAGGAGAAGAAGACGGAGAAGAAGAAGAAGAAGAAGAAGAAGAAGAAGAAGAAGAAGAAGAAGAAGAAGAAGAAGAAGAAGAAGAAGAAGAAGAAGAAGAAGAAGAAGAAGAAGAAAAAGAATAATAAGTAGAAGCGAAGGAAGCGTGCATACAATAAAAACATAATTATCTATTACATTTGAAGATCCACGATCACAGACATAGAGAGTGAGATGATCTAGATAATGAAGTACAGCTGACGCGAAAAAGTTACTGTCAAGCACCATTGTTCCTTTTGATTTGAAAAATATCATAGACGTATAGCTAAATTACAACTCTAAATGACAAATTCAGTTCAAATGGAGCAGAAGAAACCACGGAAATTTTCGCTTCAAGTGTATAAAAGAAAGTATTGAAGTATGACGTTGATAAGGAATATTGAATTTTATTGAAGTACAGAGTAATAACCCACCAAATAAAAATAGAGAGTGATGGAAAGTTAGTGTAGATGAAATAGAAATAGAACTAGTGAAACAAGACGGAGTTGAGGATCAGTAATCGATCGAGTTGGTTTGATCCAGTTGCGGTTATGAATGGTGAATTGAAGAGGTGCAAGGCAGGCAGCAGGCAAGGCTCAGGAGTGAGAAATAAATGACTCGACATTAATCAGACAATCATTTGTTCGCAGCCGCAGCTGTGAATGATCTCCGACGGATCTATGACGTCATAGGAGGCACGCGCCCCTTCAATACTACCTTTCTCACACTGACAGTACCAGAACTAAGAAGAAAAAGAAAGAGAGAATGAGAAGTTTTAGGAAAAAATAATGATAACAAGAGGAGAAGTAGAATAAGGAGAAGAGCAAGATGAAGACGATAGAGGTGGAGTAAGATAAAGCTGAAGAGGTTGAGAAGGAAATGTTAGAAAAGAGTGAATGAAATGATATTGATGATGTTGATAACAAGAATGATGAGTATAAGTATGATGAGATAAAGGTATAGAAGAGGAAGGTGTTCAAAAAGAAGATGAAGAAGAGCAAGAAGAAGTAACCAGAAAATATCATAGAGGAATAAATGGAATGAGAAAGAAATGGATTTCTAGTACGAAAAAAGGCTGAAAAAATGATGATAATAAACTTGTAAAATAGAAACTTATAGAAGCAAGAGAGAACTTATTTTAAAAGTAGGAGAAATACAGAAATGAAGAGGCAATGAAGAAGGATAAGTAGTAGAATGGAAAGACGAAGCATTCTAAAAGGATTAGAATGGAATGACAAAGCTAAAGAAGGATAAGAACGAGTAGAATGAAATGACGAAGCTGAAAAAGTAGAAGAAGGAATAATAATAATAATAATAATAATAAGAAGAAGAAGAAGAAGAAGAAGGCGAATGAGAGGAAGAAAATTCAGGATGACAAAAAACAAGATTGAGAATAAGATGGAATAAGGAGTGATAAGACGTAAAAAGATGAATAGAGGTAGAATAAGCCACAAAACAAAAATGTTTTAAAAAGATCAAGAATGTGGAATTAGAGTTGAGTATGATAAGGAGAAAAGCAAGTAGTAGACCAAGACAGAGGCAAATTCCTTAGACTATTAATACGGAGATTTGTCAGCATCAACAGTGAAGACAAAGTGATGTGGTGAGAAGGGATGAGTGAGTCCTCACTCACTCTCCTGTCCCCAGTCTATTAACCACGTCTCTTCTTAATTCCTGTCACTTTTGCAATGTCTATCCTCAATCTTCATCCCGCCTCCCCTCCTCCCACACTCTTCCGTGAGGGGTTCCTGATCGCGATAATGTCCTCACATGATTACATGACGTTTAAATTTGTTGCCTAATTGTTGATCATTAATGTTTTCTTTATCTTAGGCTGAGGCCGCACTGCCGGTGGGTAGAGCCTGGAGGGTGGAGGGTAGTTGGTAAATCTATAGAACATACACACCATCCACAGTAAAACATTATATGAATGGTATGACGGCATTCTGTTTTTGAGGTTACGTTGTCCATATTTAAGAATTTTAAGATGGCGGCTGAACACATACCATTCATAAGATTTATTACTGTGGATGGTGTGTATGTTCTATAGATTTACCAACTACCCTCTACCCACTGGCAGTGCGGCCTCAGCCTTAGGGCTACTTTATTACTGTCTTTTATTTTAAATGTTAATCTCAGTACGCTTTTTCAATTATTTTTACATTCTATCTTGAAAGCTTGATATTTTGATGATCTTATTTCACGTATTATGTTGAGCACTTCCAGAGGTGGGTTTCATCAGTAGTAGAGAATACCAGTCATACTAGTTGAATAATAGTATACTATAGAGAAGAATCATGATAGAAATATAGAGACTACAATATATCCAGTAGATATACAGTAGAAGTACAGGGTAAGACATAAAATTTGCATACCACAATAAGTCTAAATACATTTCGCATTGTATACAATGAGTATTATGTGTTCCTTTTATCTCAGGGATACTTTTATCGCTGTTTTTTATTTTAAATAACAATCACAGTACCCTTATAATTAAAATGACCCTATAAATAGCCGAAACATGTAATGCACTAGAAATTTATTGAAAAAGGGTATTGAAAGGGTATTTAAAAAGAAAAACAAAAAAAGGATTATTTTTAAAAATGATAGCTTTTATCCAGTTTTACAATACTTTTAATATTTCACGAGTAGTGAATTTTTTACACTACTCGATTTTGAAAATAAAGAAAAATTGGAGGAGTTAAGGATCTAATTCCTTGGATCCCTTGGATCTCTTCATTATATTCCACGTAAAACTTATTGCATGATTATGATCATTTTTTCTTGTTGCAGAATATTAAGCTTGATGTCAGCTCACAATGATTATTTTCTTCGAGAGATCCAATTCGGAAATGGTGAGTTCCATACTTCATTCTAAAATCTTGAATCCAAGTATATAGCTTTTACTAACGAATTTTAGACTTTTCTACACACACAAAATTGTGTTCAATACCGTCTACCAACTGCACTCTATTGATTTCAAGTATTCACTCAGTTGTCAACAATGCATTTTCAGATAAAATTGTACTAGTATTTGTACTATTAGTATTCATTGGATTGATGTGCTAAGTGGAGAATAGGATTCCGGTTGCTTTTTGTGAATTACTGACATATTTCTTTCTCTAATTGCTGTGGTTTGTGACCAGAATTTTGAAGAGACAATAAGCCGTCCAAAATAGTACAATAATGGTTGCAACTGCCTAAAAAAGTCTTCATCCCTCTCATTACCTCTGGAGGTATCATACTATATAGATATCTCAAATTGGAGTCATACATAGTAGCTAAGGATAATCACGTAATCAGCCTCAGAAAAAATATCAAGTTGTTTACGAGCGAAAACGTACCAACAGTGTTGAATAACGTACTAAATGGTAGTAAATTCTGCGCCAGTTTCCAGCAAAGGGAGATGACGGCTAATGATATGTTTAAGCGATTTACATAGACGCGACGAGGGGATGTGATTGACTAACGAGACTACGTATTATTATAGGCTATGTTCAAGCAAAGGAGACATTTTGGCAAGATAGGAAAATGAATCCATCTCGGTCAATATTGATTTAAAAAATATATATTTGTTCTCAAATTGAAGAACATACCATGTTTTACAATTTTAGATCAAAGTTATAGATTTTTTATCAATAGTAGCCTAGCTGGAGTTATTCTTCCATCTTGCCAGAATGTCTGTTTTGCTTGGGCAGACTGTACCCACACCAGTATGGTTGATTTTTACGCGTCTTATGTAAAACAGTCCACCTAGAGGTATAGATGGACAAAGAGAGGTTTAACAGTTCATCTAGAGGTAGGATAGAGGGAGAGAGAGAGTGAGATTCAAACAGTTCAGCTAGACGAACAGAGAGAGGTTAATGTATATTTAAATGGAGCTTGCATTGTGGTCGGGGTATTATACCACCTAGAAACTTCAAGTGGTCGAACCTGATAGCGAGCGGTCACCCTTCCATTGTTGTTGGGCTGGTAATCGGGATCAATTTCTGAAAAAAGTGGGGAAGGGATTAAGGAGAGGAGCTTGTCCTTGGTGGGATACGACACTATTGTGCATCGGGACCTTGCTGACCCCACATCTCCTTTGAAATGTCAATCTTTTGCGCTAAGCGTATGCAGAGGAGACGATCCGAGTTAAGCGAAACTATGTCCATTGTACAAAGAAAGGCTACGTACCTTTACTTACGTACCTTACTGTTGGCAAATACCTTATTGACGTTGTCTTGCTGCTTTATTTTCTTCTTCCTTCTTCTTCAATGTTTCTTTCTCTTCTCTTTTCTCTTTTTTTCTTCTTCTTTCTCCTCTTACTCTTTCATTCTACTCCTTTCTTCTTGTTCTTCCTTGATGTTCTTCCTGCTTGTTCTACTTTTTTAAATGCTTCTCATATCTCATTTTGTTTCCAATTATTATGTATGGTGTATGTTAACACAAAAATAATATGAATTCATTGTCCAATCATTCTTTTTTTTTCTGCTTGACTTTCTTCATGTTCCTATCTTTTCAATTTCCCTGTAGCCTACTTTGGTAGAGTATTTCCAAGTTGATCGATTATTCATACCTCTCCACTCTTCTTCATTCTCTGTCATTTAAATATTAGATAAGCACGTTGAGAGAAGTAAGAAGTGAAAGTGGAGTAAGAGATATTAGTGGATAATGCTTTATTTATGATTGAATCATATACTTACTCATGTAATAAGTTTTCCATAGAGTTTGTCATTGTATTTACAAGTAAAGTAAAAGTAATTTTACTTACTAACTCACTTACTTATTACTATAATCACTAATTTGCTCAAAAGTAATTTGCACTAATTTGCCCTAAACCTGCTCTAGGACATAGGCACGCCATAGTGGATTAGGTCAATTTCCATAAAAGAGACACGTAGTCACAGTCATCACACGTTAGAAATTGTTTACATTATTGTTATTTGTTTTTTTATTGTATTATATTTTATGTATGTATTTTTTCTGGAAATAAAATTTATTTATCATTTATTTAATGTTATCCAAGATATTATATTGCCATCATGATAAAGTTACTTGTTCTATCCTCTATGAATAGTCCAATTCCATTGAAATATGAAAAAAAGAAACATAAGTTTAATGAGAATTTATAAAATGATAAACTGGAAATAAGATAAAATACGAATGTGTTGATTTTGTATACAGATTCTTTGTTACATGTAGATTATCTATTGTATTCATGATGGAGCCAATTATGCATAATATTTTTAAAATGTAGCTACCTAGGAGTGTCGAGTAACTAACGATTTCAAAATGGCTTCCACCACTAGGATCATAATTATTCGAAGCAAAAAACTGCACAAAATGGCCTCTCAAGAGCCGCCAAGCCACGTTGACAATTAGGAATGCTATTAGGGAGATGATGTGAATTGAAATCTATGGACATCCCCCTCCAATTATATTCAACAGGGTGTGAACGCTGACGATCTTACATCTTAGCAGACAGCTCCCTCTAATGGAAGGAAGCTCCACCTGCGCTTGCCAGCAGACATTCTGCTAGTTTTTGTAAATAATTGAATAGATGCGGACACTTCACACGGGGTTTTTTACCGTCTACTTTCCGAGTTCAACTAATCTGAAGCTGTGTTGTCGTCTAAGAGCTAGAATCACCGGCATGGTCTGAAAATAGGCTTGTTAAATATGAGGCCATCAACTAGCAACAGTAACACCAGGGGACATAATTAGGAGACACCGTATCACATCTCCTCAGTAATATCCATAATTAACGTTCATTTTTGTCATAATTCTGACCGACAACGGTGGTGGACCTTGCTGATGATGATCATAACCATAATGACCCAGAAAAGAGTGCCACTTAATGGAGTGCTTGCAGCCTACATGCTGTGATGGAGGTCTTGAAGGATTTTCTCCAGTCTGCTTAGTTGAGGGATACTTGGTACTTTATTATGTTGAGCTTGGAAAATGCTTGTGAAATATGCGTTTCATACTGTTATGTAGTTAATTTACAACGAATCACTGAAATACTGGAGATTGAAGAAAATAGAGGTTTGAGACTTACTTAATTTCCAAATCACAAATTGATTTTCTGTTGAATAAAAAAATTATTAAAGAATCGCTTAACGAATAGGATTTCATATAACTGGCGGCTGCATTCAATCTAATAATAGGTAGGCTCATTAGATTCCCAATTCATTACTAATATAAATAAACAAGCAATTATTGAGAGTTTCAAATAAATTTTGAATTACTGATATTTCTGCAAACTTCATTATCATGTGAATTATGTTTTCAAGTATCAAGATTTTTTTTAGCTTTTTTGATTATTCTGTTTATAATCTATAAATAAAGAAGGCCTAATATTGCTAAATGTGTTCAAAAATTGTGGAAATATATTCAACCTACAACAATAGTTGTGCTAACAACACTGATAATCGAATGTTCAATCACAACTGAGAATTGAACCGTTCTACAGTAATTATTGCATCATCATCTGAATAGCGCCTTACAAACAGAAATGAATATTTCATATTTTAGCCATTAAGTCCACTCTTTCTCTTCTCGGAAACATTTTTTCTCATTCTTCCTCGTTCATCAAAACTTTTTCGCCTTCCCCCTCACCGACCATCTTTTGAAGTACGAGTGAAACATTTCAGGAGAGAGAGCGAAAGAGAGAGATACTTGCTCCATCCATGCTGGTTGAGAAGGCCCGCTATAAATTCAATGTCATGTTTCTCTGTAGTTATTTATTAATATTTTTGAATGTCCGAGCCGAGGATTTTTTCTTCCTGTCCCTCTGATATTACAATAAACTCATCCTGTCAACTTTTTGGCTATAAATCTGCGGAGAACCAGCAGTTAGCTACGCCCAGCAACCAACGAAGCCTTTCTGTCTTGTGTCCTGTCACTCCCTTCATGCCTATCATCTCCTTTCAATCATTCTCCTTCTTTTTCTCTTCTCCCTCACTTCCACTTCCTCTCTTCTCCTACTTTTTCCTTCTCCTTCTTCGCTTTCCTTCAATCTCAACCAATGAACATTCGAGCATACACAGTGCCTGGCTCCATACCACTCCAATCCATCAATCTGTTTGGTAAAAAAATGTTTGTTTTTTTCAAGTCGTTTTCTGTGAGCTCCTCCCAGAGCGACGTAACTCATCCGTTTGTGGCTACAACTTTGTGATAAATGCTTCGATCTTTATTCAATACAACCGATTTTTTAGTAACTGAGATTTGCAACTTTCCATAAGAGTGATGCTGAGTGTTCCTGTGGTATTCGAATGAATGTTATATACGAGATTTTTTTGGTTAAATATCATACTTCTATTGTTTAATTCGAATGTTCTCGTAGGGCAATGATTCTGGTTTTTTAAAACACGTACTCCCGAATCAGTCTTTGCCTAAATGCTCATGTATTTTTCCCTAAACGCTCATCAGATATAACCGTTGCTGTATATGACTAATCTTATGAATTGCATTCACGTTCATAGTAATAAGTGAATTAGAGTTGTTGAATTGTAGTATTAGAGTTGTATACTTATAGTCAATTTATACTATACTTTAACGGAGTGAACAAATTTTATATTAATATATTAATAATTTTAAGTATATTTACTCCGCTTTATCTTATATAAGGTATATAGTATCGTAAATTTTTTTGTATCCAAACACTTATAAATTACTCTCAATGACCCATAAACTATTATAATATTGATTCAATAGTTCCATGAGAACAACATGAATAATTCATTACGGTGTATTAAAACTTACGAGTAATATCAATAACTCTTTGAAACAACGGCATAGCTGGTGCCAAAAGTTCAATTGGTTGGCGAATAACTGTTATTATTTCTCAGCTCTGTCAAGACAGTCCGCGAGCTATCTGCTAATGAACATCTGAACTGGAGTGACCCTAGCTAAACTAATTCGCTCTCAAAGACAACTTCAGACTGTCCTGACAGAGCTGAGCATTATTAACAGCCATTTTCTAACCGCATCTATCTTTGGCACTAACTATACTGTATTAGAAACACAATACAACTCCACAAGTACATCTACAAACATCTCCAACCCTTATAAGTGGTGCACCCTCACCTAGCTACCCTTATCCCTTCCAGACGAGCAAACTAGCATTTCACAAAATATCAGCTCACCCCTATAATATCCAGGACCGGCCACCCGTACCGATAACTGATAAGAAAGTCGCGCGAAATACGACGATATTGTCTTTGCCGTAATATATGCCCTATCCCCTGTCGTTAATATCATTATTGATACCTTCCTACCAACATCCTTTCCAAAGGAAGTTTCAGGCAAGAGGTTCTCGCTATCTCGACTCAGCTTCTCTTCCTGTTTGAATCAGTTCGAGCGACGATGTATAATATAATGGAGTGGCGGAGGAGTTCAGAAAAGAGCATAGATAGTGAAGTTCAGGAGAGTGGATAGGGAAGTTCAAGTTGGGTGGATAGATCAAATGTAAAGAAGGTGAATAATGTGGAGCCCCTACAACCTGACAAGAATTACTTGTAGATTCATATTTATTAAGTGGATGAATACCATTACCCAATAATTTGAGATTCAACTACGAAATAGTACGAAATATGATTTTTTTGACAAATTGGGCCAAAACACAAGATTATAGAATATTGGCCTCTTTGTAGTAGAGCTATGCTTCGAACAAATTATTCGATAAGTTTTCTTCATAAGACGATAATTATTATTAGTTTTTGCAATTCTAGATGTGAGAACATTTTTTAAAATTGATTGACTCTTGATATTTTTGTCAAGTAAGTTCAGTTCAAATATTATTAAGTTTTTCTGTTGGAAAGTCTCTCTCAGGTGTTTTGACCTCTCAGGAGAACTAACCTCCTTGGTTGATAGAGGATATGAATATAACTTCCATGCTCCATCGTACAAGGTCAAATTCTTTAGTCATTGTAGTTCAAGAAATAACTAAGAACACATTTTCTTATGAGCTTTGTACCTTATTTGGCACAAAATGAGAAGACGTGTTGCAATACAATTTACATTGAAGCCAGGTGTCTTCTCACCCTGCGAACTTATAAAAATTGTATAACTTAGTCTGATTATACAAATACATATAAGATCATACAAATTATAATTAGAGACTGATTTCACAGTCTCTATAGGCTATGCCAACTACATTTGTTTTTAAACGTATAAGTAGATTCTAATTTCCTGACAAATACATTAATTCAGAATTATTCATTCAATAATATGGTACTGTATTGAGGATGATAGTTATGGAGATTATAATTGAGACTACTTAAATAAATTTCTGACTTAGTTTACTGATATCGGTGCTAGTGCATGACACCGTCGAGATGCATTCGAGAATGTTAAACATGAAGGGTGGTTAGGAGTTAGGGGTGTGATGCGGTTTTGTTAGCAGAAAAAGGGATGAACGCGACGCGACGCGATGGTGGTAGGGATGGGATTTTCTGCAAGATGTACACTTCCAAACCATTTAAATTCGTAGACAAACTGAACCGCTCCGGCTCCGACTGCCAACCGGGTATAGTCTGTCCAAGCAAAGAAGACATTCTGGCAAGATGGGAAAATTACTGCAGCTCGGTCAATATTGTTTCAAAAATTATAAATTCTGTCTCAAATTTTTTATCAGGATGTTTTCTACGATTTGAAAACGAATTTATGATTTTTGAACTAATATTGACCAAGCTGCAGTCTTTTTCCCATCTTGTCAGAATGTTATCTTTGTTTGGACAGACTTTACTGGTTGGGATTAGATGATGTTCTTCCAGACTTCTGGAAGATCTGTGGGGGGAGGGGTAGATGCCATCAAGCACCCCTTTTCTTTACCGCTGTCTTTTCGATAATTCAGCATGCCGTACCCTCAACCTCAAAACCTTAATCTCTTGCCCACTAACTAACCAAAACATTCTCCAGCAGCCATTAGCCTGAATTAAGAGCCAGCCTGAATCAATCCACGGATTTGGCATTCACAGAAGTCTTCTTAATCCATTGCCGTGTCTCGAACATGCGTCTGCCTACTTGATTTATTACGGCGACACTCTGTATAGCGTCTGGATTATTCGTGGTTGAGGATTAGAGATGTTCTGGCTGGGATGGACTGGAAACAATGAAATTTCGCTGATTATTTGCATCTGCATGATTGTAATGTTTTGGGAGAAGGATTATTGTGACACACCAAAAACAATAAAATAGATACGTTTTAGTCTTTGTTTCAGAGGAAAAATAAAAATATTTTTAATGTGATAGCTTGTTTAGGATTGCTGATTCCATTCATTTATTCAGTAGCACTGTGGTATTCAATTTTTTAATTCGCATATTTATAATATTGACCAAAAAATCTGTTCTATTCTTTTATTTCTGACCACGGTGTGGTTTTATTTTGAGATCCAAGAATATTAAATTAATCAAAACAATGCTATGAATAAATAATTTACAAGATGGAATCGATGCTAATGTTAATATACATGTATGCTTGTATTCAGAATTAATGACTCAATACCTTTAAATGGGTAGTGAATGGGAAGTTCATCATATTCATGCAATTAGGTATTTTGGAGCATTGTTTCAAAACCTCATTATCTATTCTATAATTAATGAATGTAATGGGTATTATATTAAATAGGATACAACAGAACTAGAGCATCAGTAAGTATTTGGTTCCCAATCCAAAGCATGCGATTCGTCAAAAATAATTTAACAAATTACTGTTTAAATGGGAGAATTCGCATTCAAGTCCTTTAGTATTTCGATTTTTTTAAATGATTCATGTTGCCTCGTATCTATTTGCAAATTTACATTCTGACATTAAGGTAAAAGAACTTCTACTAAGGTAGAAGAAACAAGCTAGGTATAGTGATGAATTACGAAACGTCAGGTAATATTGTACCAAGGCAGCAAAACGTTATTTCAAGGGGTGAGGGGAGATAAGACAAGGCCTTGATTAGAAGTAGTGATGGTGGGGGGGGGATTGAAACGATGGTCGGCTATCATCACAAATCAGAAGCAATCACGCAATTCTGAATTTATAATATTTGAAAATTATGCTGATTTCTCGACTGAAACATTATGGGCGTTTGCTGGTTGAGGATGAGATGTTTTCCAGTAATGCATGAATAGTAAGTATCCTATTTGGTGTATAATTATAAACATGAGAGAAGAAAGAGTTCCGAATAAAGATGAACGAAGGAAGGATGAGGAGAAAAGGATGAGGAAGAAGGTGGAGAAGAAGAAAAGAAGAGAAAGGAGGAAGCGGAGGAGAATAAGAAGTAGAAGAAGAGGTATCCTATTAGATATATCGTCGGCTAACCGCTTAGACAAAGCGCTTAGCAAGTCCATAAAGCACCTCCACTCCCAGTCTTACCCTGTTTTTAATAAAACAAGATGGCGGACCCTTAAGACAAAAAGTCTTGACTATCCTCAGTGCAATTTACTCATTATATTGACTAGTAAATATTGCAGACTGTAAATTAGATGATTTGATATAACCTTATTAGATGATAAGGATATCAAGGATATTGAATTGATGAATTAACATTATTGATGTCATAATCATTTTTATCAACTTGTTTCATTGATTTTCTGCTAATCAATTGTCGTTATATAATGAACGATTATATAATTCATTCCTTTTCCAGCACTCTGGATTCCACTATTTTTTCAATAATAATGAATTTCGGAATTTCTATTGACGTGGAATTTCATGAAAAAACTCCCTTTAATGTGGTTGATTCTACTGGTACAGAGTGCGGCAGAGAAGATGGACGTTTTTGAGAAGGGCATTACTCATTTCCTCCGTCGCCGAGAGTGGTGAAGATGGTGGCGTTAGACTCGTGTAATCTTACCATTTTTTGTATTCTAGTTCCAGTAGTCGCCATGGAGCGTTGGACGATGGAAAAACGCGTTTTGCGTATGATTGTTTTTTTTCTAAATAATGAGTCAGTCACCGTCGTAAAGCTTAAATTTCGACACTATTCATCGAAATCCATCAACATTCATCGAGTAGGGCTGTTCCTTCTCAAACCAACATCCTATACGTTAACAAGCCCCGAACTCTGAACAAAATTAAGGTCGAAGTCGCCCAAGTTGAGAGAGCGATGTTTTAAAAATTGAAAAATGGTTTCTTGTTGATGGAAATGATGTTTCAGCCCTAAATATGTAATAAAAAACGTGTAAAAATTCAATTTTAAAACAAATCCCGTTTACTTGAAGTTTTTGTCACTGATGATTCCCGTTCTTTGAACGCTTCTATGGAATGCGCCATCCACCATTTTGAATCTGCCTTTACGTGACCCAGTCGTGAATCTAGAGTAGCATCAAGTTGTTATGATATCCTTAGATAGCCTAGATAACGAAATATTTGATTCTGCTGCTTTCTTCACGTACCTTCTCACGGAAATAAACAAGTAACCCTACTATTGAAGAGTCTACAAAAAGGGCGAGAATGCAAGGACGTACTGTATCAACGATTTCGGCCACCACATGCCTGATGTGATTTTCCATTCTCGATTTCCTCTAATGGTATTTCCATGCGAGCATTTTGACACCAATAAATTTGTTTTTGAATGGAAAATAACAAATCCATGATATTTTTAAAATCGTTCATCTTTACTGCCGCACCCGGTATAATAATGATAAGGTTTATAATCTTATTTTGATACTCCCCTGTCTTTTTTAATAACCTACTTGAAGAATGAATAATGTCTTCGAGAGAATCTGATCAAATAACAACCAACCATTGAATGAAAATATTGAATAATGACCTAATACATTGGAAGAATTTTAGAAAATGATACTATCTTCCCTATGAAATATAGGGTACAGTTTGATATTGGACATGATATAATTTAAACATGACATGATTATCATTGTTGAGTCATCTTGTATGGTACTGTATCAATCAAGTTTTAAATTGGTAGGCTTTTGTATCTTCTTGAAAGGAACCATGATACACCGCTTTAGACCCTCCTAGAATATTATATTATAAGCTGTTCTATTTTAAACTATGCAACAAAGTGTGGAAACTTATAGAAATTTTGTTATTTTTTTATTATATTATGTCATTGTTCGATGAACATTGTTTTGGAATGTTTTGTGTGTGTCTTAATCAATTGAAAATTGTAAAATTAATAATATTTAGTAATTATCAATTCCTTAATGCAGAGTGGATACACTTGGCAGAGTAATGTTGCATTTCACATCATTCAAATATCTAGCTCGGTAAACACTGTAACTACGTATTGTGGTGACCTCTCATAGCAACCGAATTCCTTCTTAGTAACCTTTGACTACAGACTGAGCAGAGTACTTACTAGGATATCGTGTTTCCTTCTCATCGGCTGTATTCTGTCCAAGATTAGCCGGCAACTAAGCAGTATCTGTGAGCTAAATACCAATAGACTTGTGCCGTACCTTGTGGAGATTCCTGGCTGGAATCTGCCATAGAGGAGTGAACCTTTTGTCAAGCTTAGTTCCTGTGACATTTGCACGGTTTTCTGATGATGTTAGAATCCCCGATGGGCAGAACACGCTGTCTGTGGTGGGGACAAAGTCTCCGATAGATGCTTTGTAAAGTCCGTTCAAGCCATGAAGACATTCTGGCAAGATGGGGAAATGACTCCTGTTCGGTCAATATTGGTTCACAAATTATAAAATTAGTCTCAAATGGTAGAAAACATACTGTTCTAATTCTGAAACTAGATTTATAATTTTTGAACCAATATTGACCGATCTGGAGTCATTTTCCCATCTTGCCAGAATGTCTTCTTTGCTTGGACAGACTATACTTTGAGGAGTGCGCCTCACCTTTCAGACGTTGCCCCTTGCAACAAACCTCAACTGAAATTCCTGTTGAAAGGGATGGGAAACTCCGAAACCCCCCTATCAACACTATCAACAGTTGCTTCTTCGCTTCTTGAAATAATTCGGCTGCGTGTGTTAGTGTGCGCGAAAGGCATGCTTTGACCTTTTCCATCAATGTCAAATAATCCATCAGAAGGCCGCTGCTTGTCTAGTCAGGCAACTCCCCCCCTCCACAGTAGCCTAACCCTTCATCTGACTTGATTGATGAATATTGATTGGTTGATGATGCTTAAACTTTGAGTCTTTTCGTTTCCTGTCAATCCTATTCCCGTTTTCTCATCTCTTCTTCGCTCTTTCACACGATCATTTTTACTTTCCTTCACCCGCATTCTCTATCCTCCTTCCTATCCATCTATCTCTCCTCCTCTTTCTTTCTCTGTCTCTCTATCTCTCACACTTTTACTTTCTATTTCTCTTACTTTCTTCCTCTTACTAGCTACTTTGAAATATCTCTCTCTTTGTTTGATTCATCTGTTACGGGTTACCATTTCACTCTTCGTGATAAACTTTGTGCCATTGGAAAAATCTGACATCTCATGGTTCATCTTTTTGACAGTCTTCACTGGGATAAGAGAGCGCTTCAAATGACCTGATCAATCACCAGTGCAGCCTGATTATGATGGTTTTGGAGCATTATGTGTTGTATATTCGAACTTGAAAATTCATATTAATTATCGGTTAGAGTTGAATCGAATCGGGTTTGATAACTCTTTGCAATGAATGCTACAGTTTTTAGTGTATCTACTATTGAATTGATGAGTAATTGAGTGATTATGGAATTTTCTCCAATACTATAGATAAAATGTTAGACGGATTAGGCGAGCGGGCTCGCTTCGCGGTCATGTCGGTGACGGTTTGTCATGAATGAAATATTTCAATGTAGGATTATAAGAATATTCACACCCATTAATCATCGGAACAAATAAAACATCAGCCAGATGTCACTGGAAGTTATATTTCTGTAATGATTTCCTTGGCCTAAAGTTGTTCGTATTGATTTGTGAATAAATTAGTATGCTGGATATTAATCACAAGCTTACTTATAATATTCTCATGTGATACAAAGTTAAACACTGATTTCCATCTATCAATCGTTTTCGTTTATCCACTTTTCATTTAGAATCGCTTCCCTTAACAGAAACGTTTTCTATCACTAAACTTGGAATAAGAAAATTATTAACACTACTCCTAAAACGAAACTAAACATTATTATCAAGTACTCCTTGTAAACAATACTTTCTACTTGGTTTTAAGTGGACACAAGAATCTACAAAAAGTCACACTCTTCTCATTCTTCTCTTTACTTCTAATTCCTTCTCATTTCACTGCTCACAAAAACGTACTCAAAGTCTTCTTTCCTCTTTTTCTAAATATTCTCATTCTCTCTCACTTTCCTTTCTTCTATCCGATATTCTCTGTTTATTCCTCACCCACTCCACCAATAATATTGATAAAGTGCTTTGAATCACTCAAAGTTGTGATGTCGAGTTTTTATCCAAATTCAAATTCAATCAAGAAAGCCTTAAGGTAGCACATATACTATATCTCTCTATACAATGCATATTCACAAGCAATACCAACATTCGCGAAATGCGATGTACACTTCAAGCTTCGATTGTTATGAAAATATATACAAATTTCTATACGAAATATACACATATATGCTTGTTCCGTCACCCATCAACGTCACAATTCCATCAACTCTCGCACGCGTGTGCGCTGTATTGACGGCTGCTGAGCGAAAGAAGAAGGCTCACGTCAATCAATCAATCAATCACCAATCACGATAATGTATTCGCTGTCAATCGTTTCTTCTCGATAACAAACTGCTTGCGTATTGCAAAGGGAGGGAAGTACTCGGAATCGCTTCCGTGCGTAAGCGGGACTAAGCTTGTTTTTGATGAATTCTTTGCATTCTCTGCTCGTAAATTCTGTGCATTTGCGTGGAAAAATCTCACAAAATCAATCCTTAAAATTGAGTTCAGAATGATGATTTGAAAAAATTCCTTTTCTTTAAAACCTTTTTATTATTGAATAATTACAAATGATCCATCAACGTTGAAATTTTTTCCTCTCTCAATTCTAATCTAGTTCAATTAAGGCCGTGTTCTGTCACACCTTAATAATTCTTGAGTATGGATTGTATCAATTGAAAAATAAATAGATAGCCTATGTAGCTTATCAAAATACTCTCAAATATAACTCATTGATTTTTATGAATACTTGTGGAATGCTATGTTATCAAATAGAGAAAATAATAGAGTTGTAAAATAGTTATTAACTTATTATGACTTTAATCAACTTTATTAAGTTATCAACTTATTCAAATAGACGTGCTTATTGAAAGCATAAATTGAAATTCAGGAGGCAACAGGCAACGCAATCGTTGTGGAAAATTCAACACCATTTCTTTAGCAAATAAACCTTATAAATACTTTTGAATTTACAAAAATATATAATTATTTTTTCTCACAACAACAATAAAATAATAATTTACTATTTCAATCTCTCATTGCAATTTTATTCAAGTATACTTCCATGATTAGAATTCTCGAATAGCAAATAGCAACTAATCACTAGTGTACGTAAAGCAACTTATCACTACAGCAACTAATGCAGTGCTAGAATATCAAAAGAATGCTGACGAAGAGAAATGAAGCACCGTTGACAGGCACCACAAGCTGTGTCTTTATTCGTGAAATTTTCGGCGCCGAGTTAGTGCCGAGAAAAATTGTTTCTCCACTCGGTGTGGGATGAAAGGGGCGTGTCACACTATCAGTAAGCTGGGAACCAGTGGAGCATTTCACACTAGACTGGAACATTCACCTGTTGCTTGCTTGTTGCTGCTTGCTATCACTATACACATTTGACATAAGTAAAAATACGAGAGCGTGTGTGATGGATTCGAGGTGGATCTCGACTGGGGAAATTGTTGCACTTTTAAACTGAGGATTAAAATTGTGTAAACAGATTTGCGGTAGCCTAGAGAGGGATAGCATTATTACTGAGATTATTAGTAATTGAGTGTGACGTATGGAAAAATCAAATTTCCTGTAGAATCATCTTCATATAACATCGCTCTCCATAATTCAGATGGAATTATTTCTGAGAAATTAAGAGCGATATATGTTTAAAGAAAATAATCTTCTTCCTTGGTAAATCACCTTTGTAAGGATTAAAAAAATAGTTATGAAAATGCACACTTCTAAGCATTTTGGACTGACAAGTATTTACAGATTTTACAATGGTCGAATGGTTAGGAATTCATCCCTTTATAGTCATGTTGATATTTTTGTATGGTGGATGTCTTTCCTCGTGCCCAAGAAACAGGTGAAGTGCTGTACAGTGAAAGATACGGACCCTTCATCTGTTTCGTGGGTACAAACCGACAGTGCGTTTCGTTAGTACGCTCATTATTCTAATGGGTTGAAAATTCAGTTACTTTTTAATGTACTTTCATGTTTCAATAGTAACAAACATTTCACAATATATTCCAGTGGAATTCTAAAATAGCTGTATTGCAGGTATGCTTCAATATAATAACATCTTATATAACATCATTTCAGCCCTGTAGCCTATAACAAATTAAATACAGTATCCAGTTATCTTAATATTTTTTAACAAATAAATCCTCAAACATCATTTTGTAAAATTTTCATGGTTCACTTTACTTTTAACATTTTCAAAGTTTTTATTAGTTTCGATAACAATGAATTATTAGTTATTCAGGTGCCCAAATGAAATGGACTAGGAAGAGTCACTCATTACATTTTCTTTCTAATCCAAATTACGCATAAAAAATTCATGTCTATCTCCTGTGCCCCTCCTATTTTCGTCCACTCCTCCCCTCACCGCCCACTATTATCGCCTCCCTCCTCTCTAAACTTCTGTCATCCTATGCTTGATTTACATTCATTTCCCCACCGCCTTATCAGCCACAAGACAATTTATGTCTAGCAATCAAGCGAGAAGGAATTCTGAGAGTAGACAGCCCCATAACTGGTGTGTACCCCCCTTCGATTCCACTCACACACCCCACTCTCTCTCCCTCAACCACACACTCTCTTTCTCTTACTCTCTCGTCATCTCTCAATATATTCTCACCCTTGTGGCTCTTGCACTCTCATCTATCTGCGTTTCCCTTATCAATACCGTTCACACTTTCATCCATATCCTCTTGAAAGCCAGTTCGTTCACTTGATGCTCAGCTCGCTGTCAGCTATCTTGTCCATAATTCAATATTTTTTCACTCACTTGAAAAGTGTGTGTGTGTGATTCATGTTGATAGTGTGAGATGGGGACATGGGATGAAACCTGGCTGGAGTTCTGAAGTAGAGGGTTTTCAATGGTTTTTAATTCTAGAAGTTGAAAGGTATATGATGTAAAAGTATTCATGTTAGTCTTGTAATTGAATGGAACTATGTTGACACAATTTTAACAAGACTGTAGAATGTACAGGTACAGGGTTTAGTTCCTTTAGGAACCATTGTTTCTGTTTTCTTTTGGTTTTTGTAACCATTGTTTTCTTCTGGTTCCTGTAGGAACGAAACGTACCATTTGAACATTGTAAAAACGGAAATTCCCTACAAGCCCCCATGTTTTGAGAAAAATTCCAACAGAAACTCTGACAGTCAATCATTGTGACACAACAAATCAAACAATCACCTAGTCCATAATTTAATATCATTGAAAGTGAAGGCTCTAGTACTCACTTGACAAACTACAGCCGCTTATCTATAAAATGCCGTTATCCTGAGTGATAAGAATCATTATAGCTCGATTATAAATAATTTTCTTAATTATTTGATAGAATAATAAGAGATCCTACATCAACAATATTATTTATTTGGAGTGTTTTCTAACCTCTGAAATAATGAAACTGCCTGCCGGCTTAAATTGTTAAAAATCAGCTGATTGTTCATCCACTTGAACGTACTTGATGTAACATCCTACTCATGTCTCTATATCAAATTAATTAATTAAAAATTTAACACTAGACTATATTATATAGGAATTTAATTTCTATCGTCTTTTATACAAATTAAATGAATATTAATTATTAATTAAGAGTTTTGCTGATTCATATCTAGTCAATATAGTAAGCCTATCGATTGCCTTTAATTTAATATATTTGTATAATATTTCATGTTATCTCATCCCAAATGTTATATTGGCATATTTTCGTATTATTTATGTATATTCATTGATTTATTATTAGAAATATTTATTCATAATTGCAAGCATGGTTCACCTGACTCAGATGTGACGTCAGGATCTTTATGCATGAATCTATTTAATGCAATTTAATAATAATTATAATATGTTAAAAATCAACCAAACTAGGCCTATTGGTTCATGTATGATATTATATATTATTGAATAATTGAAAAATAAATAAAAATCAAACACCCTTTTTGAAAACTTTAAAATTATAAAAAACACATACATGTTTCGGGAACTAAGCCCATTCTCAATGTGGATAAAATAGTTCACACTATTTTGGGCTTAGTTCCCGAAACATGTATGTGTTTTTTATAATTTTAAAGTTTTCAAAAAAGGGTGTTTGATTTTTATTTATTTTTCAATTATTTTAAACAGCCCTAAGTTTTAAAGTTCTTTATATTATTGAATACCTTAGATTTAAGTTTTTGATCACTCAATTTATAATTCTTCAAAGATTTGTGGACTGGTCATTAGTGATAAATAGAATTCAAATTTGAAACCCGCTACTACTACAGACTCTGTTAACCAATCACAGACCAGATAGACGATTTACGTCATAGCTAAAAGACTGATTTTCAAAAATTGAAGAATATGAACTTCTTCTTCCTGTAACCCTCTTGCTTGAAGCATCTTGAATGCAAGTCATGTAAATTTTTAATTTGAACTATTTTAAACTGGTGTTAAATTTCCCAAACTGATGAGCCAACCCTTGTACCATCTACTGGATATGAAAGCCCAGCAGCCAAATTGATGAACGAGTCTAGACAATGACCAAATTTTCCACCTGAGGCTGAGGGTCCACACCACATTCGCCGGTATACTGTGAGTCGAATTAATTCAAATTAAATGAGATCTCAAGTGCGCGTATATCCCAGAGCTCTGGTTAAAAATCAAATAGTGCAGCTAATAGGCTGAAAGTGGGGGAATTTATTCAAATAATAGGTGTACACCAATTAAATAAAAAAATCTTGCAAGTACTTCAATTGAGAAATTTAGTATAGGAATACTTGTCTCAAATTGCCTAGACTAATAGCAGAACCGCATGGAACATTTCATTTGTCAGCTATGTACAAGCCTTGAAATTAAAATTGATGAATTATGTGATATATTTCTATTAATGTGTTATATTGAAATTCCAAAAATATATGTTTCTTGTTGGCCTAAATTGGGTGACAATCTTATTATTCAAAAATCCTATTATTCTCTGGATAAATTATTACAATATTTATGATGTGGCAAGAATAGGAGGAGTTAATCTCCAAAATTTCTTTGGAATTCCGAGTTCAGAGCTTATACTTAATGGAATGCTTATACACTGGATAGAGCATGTACATCTGCTATTAAATTATTCAAAAAAGGAACCCTGAGATAAGGAGCTTGAACACCATTTACACTGGAGTTTCACATCATGTAATAAAAACATCGTAATTTCAATGAGCGGATATCGATAGAAAAATGAAAAATGTCATTTTTTTCTTTAAAAAGCTATTCTATTTTATTCCATTAATAGAATCTAATAGAAATCTAATGGGAATCTAATTGAATAGTTAAACGAAGCTCCAATATAATTATTTCTACAAAAAGAAGAAGAACTTATCATATTATTTCATTTTTGTGAACTTGAATAATGAAGATCATTATTATCAAATCAAAATATCTTTATAGTATTCTATTCACACAAATCAGAAGAACAAATGAACTATACTCTAATTATTCAATAAATCATATTATTCGTTCATAGCCTTTCTACTATTTATTGCATTTATACTTTTCAACGAATTGGATTAATATTAATGTTCTGAGCATAATTTGAATCAATTACTGTTTATAACATTTATAATGTTTAAACTGAGTGAATTAATACAACTGTTCTGACTGAAATTCAAACCAATTACATTACATACAGTAGATAATGATAACCTGAAAGGTCCATCTATTCTTTCATTTGGAAACACCCAGCATTTTATCCAAATTCACATTAATCCAACGAAGCCCCGTGTTTATTTTTCACCTACCTGGCCTGACAATGGTGCCAGTAGTAAATTAACTCGACTATGAGATATTACAATGATAATAATGTTATTTTATTCAGCTATCTGCGTGTCGAGGCTCATATATGTCTTGAATATGTGTATTTTATTACAAGCTGCCAGCCAGAAAAGATGGGCTCAAATCTCATGTCATGTAACTCATGCGCTTTGAGCCGGTAGTCGTATGGAGTGCCGTATTTCTTAGTTGTCACTCGTGGAGCTTCTATAAGTCTGTCCAAGCAAAGAAGACATTCTGGCAAGATGGGAAAATGATTCTGCTCGGTTGATATTACTCCAAAAAATTATAAATTTGGTCTTAGATTGTAGATCAGAGTGTTTCCTACAATTCAAGATCAAATTTATAATTTTTCAATCAATATTGAACTAGCTGATGTCATTCTCCCATCTCGCCAGAATGTCTTCTCTGCTTGAACAGACTATATCTCGCTTATGAAACAGACTCGCGCGCCGTATGAGAGATTATAGATGAATAAATCTTTGAAAACAAAAAAGTGGATGGTTATAAAGATGTTTGGAGCTGCTGAGAATCTGCTGGAGATGGGAGAGAAATAGAAGGTGAGAGTATAGAATGGTAGTAGGTGAATAGAGAAAGAGAGTAGGTGTGTGTGTGTGTATTTTTAATAGAGAGAGGGAGAGAGAAAGAAATGAAGAGAGAGAGGGAGAGTGAGAGAGTTTGATGAAAAAATAATTTAGTGGTTATTTGTGAAGAGAGAGGAAAAAGATTAGTTTAGACGTAGGCCTAATACATGAGAGATTCGGAGATAGAGGAGAGAAGAAAAGAGGAAGAACACAGAAGAAAACCATGAAGATGAATTAAGAAGAAAAAAACAAGATTTGAATGAATGTATCTGCTTCTTACGACATTTCATTGCTATTCATTTATGTGAATAAACGGTTTCCAGGAAAACACGAAAAAATTCATAATACAAAAAAGTAAAGAAGAAGAAAACAGTAGTTTGGTAGCCATTCTGGGAAATCATATTATATTCGAGGAAGACATTATTCAATAAGAAAAGATGGTTGGTTAAGATTTACGACTGAGATAGTGGAACTTGATGAGAATTGACGGATCATGATAATCTGAAAAGATTTAGATTACTCTAGGAATACAGTATGCCTTCTCGCACATCTAATTAAAATAATTGATATTGAGAATTTAAAGAATTAATATTATTTGGTGGACCAAGAATTGAAAATGTATACAGTATAAATGGATCAAAGTCAAGAATGCATTGATGTACTGAAGATTTTTGTATTAGAGAATAATTCATTATATGTATTATTATTATATTATTATATCATCATTATCATTATCTAGCTATCATTAGTTGTGGCATAATCATCATCCTATCCTAAGAGTTGAATAAAACCACATAAATTATCTTCAACTATACAATTTACTGTTCCAATTATCGAGAAAGATTCAAAATACACATGAATTATATAAATATAGGTCACATGAGTGAGAGTCCAAAAAAGGATTTTTTAGAATATTCAATGTGATCTGAAACCTTGATTTCTTTTGCAGATGACTTTTTCACGGATCACTAATGAACTTATCAACAAGTTCATTACTGAAATATTTCTTGAGGATTATCAGAAATAGTACTTGAGAAGATTTCAAGGTGAGCGAATACATTTCTTTTAATTGAAGTTACCAAAACTTTTTGAATTAAGATACTTTTGTACAATCATTTCAACATATAATCTATCGTTGAATATGCTTCTTTTGAGGTTTTCTTCATAATTCTACAATAATATTCGAAGGTAACTTACAACTAGGTTTTTTCTGATATTAAGAAACAAAAACTATGCCAACCCACTCGGTTCCGAATATAATCACCCATTTTACCCACCCAGTTCCAAGAAAGGAAGAAATCGCTCAATATCACTAAACCGAGCTCAGGTGTAGTGTTAATATGACAGGTAATAAATTCAAAGTGCAATATACATAATTGCCATAAGTCGCGTGCTCTCCTACATTATATTCTACCTTCTGTCGGACATGTTATATAGGCTACACATACACATAATATATCCATATACATATAGCAACAGGCCCCTGTTAATGATGCCTTATGACCCGTCCCGTCACCTAGCTATAGTAAAATTTCAACTTTATAATATTATTAACTATTTTACTTATTAGTTGCTAGCCTGTAGCCTGCAACTATGCTCATATACATCCCAAATACCTATATTGTGTACCAGTATAGTGTATAACATAGCATGAAACTGTACTTTAATACCTATATTGTACCTTGTTGAACTCAAAGGCTGGTTAGACTGGAAATTAATTTAAAATGATTTCTGTCTTTACAGAGACATGTATACTGTATAGTGATAATCCTCACACCTTATATTTATATTTAACACATTGTACATAAAGTTCATATAAGAATGATGTTAATCAATATTATGTTAACTCTAGTTCTTATTGCTTGTTTACTGTTTATGTGAAACGTATGTATTAAAGGTATACTTATTTATACCATAAATTGTATTACCTGCACATACGTTGTGATAACACCCACGCATCAATCATTCGCGAACTACACATAAAGCTCTTTTCCAAGCATTGAAATATATTTTGAAAAGGTTATTGGGACTATTTTCTAATGATTTTGAAGGATAAACTAAGTTTCTCATCAATTTATTATAATCTCATCGGATGTTAATAATTCAAAGTGATAGTTTACATGGCATTTTGATGGTGAAGTATTTAAGTCACGATCAGTCAAGACTGCTCTTGGATGGATGACCAAAAGGTTTCTAAATAAAGGGACAACAATAAGAAGCTAAAAGGCGGATGACTGTTATAGATTCTGAGCTGAAAGTCTAAAAGCGGTATAAGAGAGAAAAACAATTTCAATTCAATTTCTTAATTACTAATAATCAAACAAAAACATAAACGGGTACTTAGATTCACGATTCACGAGTGCTTAGTCGCAGACCGCTCTCCACTGTCCTGACAGAGCTGAGAATTGATCAAAGTAATTCACCAACCACCAGTCTCGTTAAAACCACAAAAACTTTGATTTAAAGTCAATAAAATTCGAATAAGTTGTGAAAAAACAGATTTAAAAAGGAGAACGGTTGCAATGTAGCGGGTAGATTAGCACACAGCAGACAAGATTGAGTGGCCAATCGTCTGATCTATTTACCATATTTATTATGTGGGAGCTCGTTTCTCTTGCAGCTCCATTCAATCCAGATCAATTGAGTTGTTTAGGCGGACTGGTAGGACAGAGTGCCAATGTGAGAAGGATGGAATGCCAAGAAGGACTAGAATGTGCGAGAGTGAGAGATAGGAGTCGGTTGAGGACTGAAGTGTACGAGAAAGTGAAGGAGAAAAAACTAACATGAATACAAGAAACAAGAAATACTTTCTTGCAATGAAGAATAGGAAAATCCAAATAATAGAATGATACAACTCTAAATCCTAGAATCCTCTTTGATAATAGTCTCAAGAATAAATGTAATGATAATATAATAAATAATGAATAATAATTCTAATAAGTAATAGAATAAGAAAATAGAAATTTATGTACGGTATAAAGAGAGAGGGAAAAAGTAGGCCTACTGTAGTGGCAAGAAGAGAAGAAAGTACAAATATGAAATTTTATGGAAAATTATATTAAATTGATAGAGCAATAAAAAATCAATTTCAAACAACTTGGAAATATATGAATAAATATATTGGAAACAAGAAAGATTGATGAAGATGGAGATTTTATAACTGAATTGACATTGCTAAATTAATGTAAGGTGACAAAAAATGTTGAATGAAATTAACAGTAAAACGTTATAACAAAATCAAGTGGAATGTAAAACAATGGCAAAGTAACCACTCACAAGTTAATTGTTGAAAAACAATAGAATAAAGGCGATAAAAGAAGTCGGTTGAAGAGGAAAGTTGATAACATGGATAACATTAAAAAAATTTGAGGAACAGGAGATCAAGGAACATTAACAAGAATGCGCTATAATAATATAATTATTGGTTGATAGATAGATTTATATAGATAGATGGATGAAATGACATTATTTGCACTTTGTAGAAATATTACAAAAGTTTTGTGGACGAAGTTGAGGCATGCAAAGAGGCCACTTCACCCTTTGATAGTTAGGAGAGAGAAGAAGATGATACAGATAGAGCAAGAGTAAGTTCGAAATGACTCTTGGGATAGGGGATAGGATGGTAGTTAACAAGAGAAAGAGTAAAAAAGAAATAGGATAAAAGGATTAGAAGATAAGGAACAGATGAAAGAGGGAGAAAGAAAGCCTTTAATGTATGAAGTGAATGAAATCGAGGAGAGAACAAGATCCCGGGGTAGAGAAGGAGACAACCAACAGAAGTTTAGCTATGCGTGATGTCTTGGGGAAGAAGCACTTGGGGTAGTTCTGTTCAGATCGTTTGTGAATTGTTGTTGAAGGATAGGAGGACATGGCAGCGGGATTTAGGACGAGTATTTAGAGTCCCGGATCCGATCCCGAAGGGGATGAACGGACAATAATTATGTCAGCTGAGATGGGGGATGCTGTCTTGTAGGGTAGCGGGTGGTGGTCATTTTCATAATACGGCCGTCTGTATTCGTAGCGGCAAAAACTGAAGCCAAGATATATGCGTGACAAGCCCGGACTAGTTGTCGGAAACTCCGCTAGGCAGCGCTGAGTTATGCGTCACTCCTGTTGGAGACGACTCATTCTGCTCAGTTCCTTGTTCCATCGAATTATTATCGTTCCTTTATGTTCCTTCTTCATTCGTCCATGTCTGCACTTACCGCTCCTGTCGCCATTCAAGATATATTGTCACTCCACTACTTAGTCCTCATCCAGAACACGGTGTTCCAAACTGGGTTGTTCCATCTCTTTGTTCCTCTTGTTTATCCTCTCTTCCTCGATTGATTCTTCGTTTACAACATGAATTTAATGTTCATCTTCTCATATTTCGAAGTCTCTTCCTCTGCTCCTATTTTCCTTTTTCTCCTACTCCTCTTTTTTCTTCTTCTTCGATTTTTTCTTGCCTTAATATTTAGCATCGTCGAGATATACTCAATTTTTTCATATTATATGAGCATCCGTTTATGATACATCTTTCACTAAACTACAATAGAAAGTAAGGACATAAGTATTGAGTGGTAGAGTGGGATAGCCTAATATTGTTTTCTAGATGATCGAGTTTTTAATTTACTGATGGGAATGCATGGCTGTGTTCCGGCATCTATTGAAGCTGGAAAATTTTGGCACTTATATTGCTCACATCAAGAGAAACTATAGGTCTAAGAACTTTTGCACACAACACAATATTATATTGATTTCTCTTGTTCTGTGGTAAACAATTTTTCTTAAAACTCTTGAACTACAATAAATGTAAACAATAACCTATGCATAAAACTATTATTTTATTTGATGATGATTGAGCCAAATTTATATCTCAACTCGATCAATAGCCAAGAAACTATTTGAGAAAATATCAATAGTCAATTACAGGAAACAATTTCTGTTCTACTGAATCACAAATGCTCTGAGTGGGAAACATTTCATAGTTCAATGATACGTTTTACAATAATTTCTGAATGATCAAAGAATTTCATGGAATAGCAGGAGCAGGATGTACATTTTAAACGGCATCTCATTTTTAATAGCCGAATTATTCGAAAAATGAACAAATAGGGAATTAAAATTACAAGTGCCAATTTAATATGTCGTTATTACTCACCTTATTCTAAATGAAGCACACCAATTGAGTAAGGTTGGCCACTTGAAAAGTGGAAGTAATGATAAAATATGGAAAAATGGGCACTTTGAACCTCTTAGAAGGGAAGAGTAGTGAATGACTAAAGATGACCGACCCCTGGAATGGTGCTCTCTCACCCATTATCTGCCAATATTTCCTTCCTACTCCACACACTTTCTCCTTCATTCCACTTTTTTCCGTCTCATCATACCCTTCATTTTTCTCACCTTATTCACACTTTACATCCTACGATCCTACGCATCGCGAACCTTTTAATATCTAGGAGTAATATTTCTAGGGCCAGCAATTGAGGTCCCCATACTACAAACTTTCGTCTCCTGTCAGATATAAAGCTGTCTTCTATTTTCTCTTCTCCATCCTCAGCCCCTCATTCTCTCTTCCATAATCCTCTTTATTTTACACCTTTTTATCAAACCCTTATTTCTTTTCTTCCATCGAATGTCATTCTATTCCATTCTTCAACCACTCTAAACTAAGAGTTCCAAGAAGGAGTCTGGGATAAGGGATTAGAAAACAGGAACAGAAATGAAGACAACGAACAACAAAAGTATAAAATGAGAAATGCAGTTATAGAATTATGATAGAAATAATAGTTGATATTTTGAATAGAATGACTCCTTCTTGAGCGTCATTCAAAATGTCAACTATTATTTCTATCATAATTCTATAACTCCATTTCTTATTCTCCACTTTTTTGTTCGTCGTCTTTATTTTTGTTCCTGTTTTCCACTCCCTCATCCCAATCTCTTCTCCATTCTATTATATTATCTTCACAACCTCCTCCATATTTCTTCCTTTCTTTATCTTCTAAATGTTCTGAAAACAGTACTTTTCTCTCCATTTTTCGTTTTTTACATGTCGTTTTCACCTCCTTTAATATCCCATTCTTCATCTTCTAGCCGTCACATTTCTCCTCTTCTCTTTTTAACTCTATTTACACTTTATAATTCCCATTTTATTCACCTCCTCTTCCTCCAGATCCTACTCTCACTTCCTTTCGCCCCTTTCTATTCTTTTATTGTCTCCTTAAATTATTTTCCAGTTACTTCCATCTACTCACTTTTTCAAATTCTATATCATTTTATCTTCAACCATTTCCTCAAAATTTTCTCTTTTTTCTCCACCTCAATCCTTTCCTTAAATTCTATTCTCTTTCTTCTACTACTTCACAAATTCCTCCTTAGCTTGATTCTTGACTTCACTCCTTCCTCCTCACTATCATTCACTTCCTTTTTCTCAATCTCATTCTTCAATTTCTGTTCAACTCACTTTTCCTCTTCAATTCAAATTTCTTGTCTTATTTCTCTTCTTCCTTCTTCTCTTGATGTTCTCTTCTCCCTCCTGTACCTTCACCTTATGATTCTCTCTCCTCTTTTTCTCATTGAGGCTCTTTCACCAAAATCCAAATATGAATGTTGGTAGGGGGAGGGGAGGGGGCAGTGAAAGGGCAATTAATATAATGCGGCGGCTAGCGCGAATACTTTTTGGCGTGCGTTTGGGTCAGGAATGGTGAGAGGGTGGGGCCGGTGTGAGGCGGTAGTATATCACGATCCTCAGGACATGTCCAGCGCGCTGGTCTCCCTGGAGGCGGAATAGAGTGCTGCCCCCGGAGGCGGCCGCTCATATTAAAACAAGGACTTCTGAAACCAGCCGACGAGCTACGATTTCGATCGTATATTAAAACGAAGTATTGTCGTACGTCACAGCCATTCGTTATCTTTAGCTTTATTGCTCAGGCGTTTTCCGGTGGATGTTCAGATCTCGGCCAATATATTATTCGTCCTTAACCCCTTCACCCCCCTCCACCTTCCAAATCATCCCTCAAGACCATATCCAATCCCCCTCCCCTACTCACAAACCGACCGTCCATCCAAGTGACCGAACCGTTATAACTCATTCGAGAAGTGTCAGGCGCCCAGTCGTGTTATAAAGGCGGGTGCCAGCTCAGTCTCACGATTAGAAAATTTATGAAATTATTGTCTCTGCAGCAAACGGACCAACCCTCCAGTCGGATTGAGAAGGCTGAGTTGGAATGGTTGAATCGGTTTGCAGGGATCGAACTGATTGGAGATGCTGAAGCTATTTGATCAGCTTTTGAATAATTCCCAATCAAACGAGCTCAAGTATTTGGTTATTGTTAATCTCAGAATTCAGGTATTGTTAATCAGAATTTAATCTGACTAATGAGATCAAATTTTAATATAGTAAGAATGATTTTGGGAAAGAGTGTGTGTTTGTTGAAGGAATGCTTTAACAGTCATTGCCTTGAAGATAATTATTGAAAAGAATAATATGATATTATAATGAAGAGGGACAGATTGATTAGCTGCCTAGCCCAATGAATTATAAACTTATTTGGAACCTTTATTAAAGTGTAGGGTCATGCATAGAAAAAATACTCTGTAACTAATTATTGTATTTATGAATTTGAATGATCTAATTTTCTTCCAATATCAGACGTAACGGGTTTTCTTCTTCTTCTTCTAACATACAAGGATTAGGCTATTGCCTGTTCCGACTCACATTCAGCTGATAATAATCTTTATCTTTCATTAATTTCACTATTAATAATATAATGGGTAGAAAAATTTTTTTTTTCAATATCTTCTGACACTCAATACGACTATAATAATTATCATTGCCACCTTTTGCGAGGTCTACCCACGTCTCTTTTGCCTATTGGCTTATAATTATATACTTTTAGGGGGAACCTTTCTGATGACATCCTTCTGATATGCTCTTTCCATTGATGCCGATACATTACAACTTTATCATTCATGCTATATATGTTTAACTCGGTTCTAATATCTTCATTTCTAATATGATCTCTTCTGTCACACCCCTTGGTCCTGCGAAGAAATCTCATCTCGGCTGCCTGCACTCTACTTTCAAGAGGTTTCGTCGTTACCCACGATTCGCTACCGTAGAGAAGAATTGGAGCTGCCATTACTCTGTAAAATTTCATGATTGTGTCTTTTCTAGCTCTCTTCCCCAAAGTCCTGCTTATATTTCCACAGATAAATTGGAACTTTCCTATTTTCTTTTCAACATCTAATTCTTCTTTGTAACTGATTTCGCATCCCAAGTATGTGATTTGAGATACTTGATCTAATACGCTGTCTTCAATCACAATCTTTGACCTAACTGGGTATTTGCCTTTGAAAGCCATTATTTTAGACTTCTCTTTGGATATTTTGAAATTATATTTCTTACAAATTTCATAGAGAACATGAACTGATTTCTGGAGGTCATCAGTTTGAGTCATTTGTTTTTCAGGAAACAAATTATAAATGTATTTTTTTATATTCTATCATTATTTTGAGTTCAAACGGCCTTCATAGTCACTACACTGCCAACTCGATTCTTTGTGATCAAGGAGAAGGGAGACGACACATGCTAGGACATTCATAGCCAGGAATGCGACATACTTGAATGTTTAACAAGGGTGCATTGACGTTTCTCATACTCAAATCAATCTACTTTGAAATAAAATCTACAAATTTATAAAATTGATTCGTGCAGTACAATACTTTGGATTATTTCATAACCGATAAGTTATTTTATAAGATAAGTTGAAATCAATTGAAATTGAGTTGTCTCATTCTAGCGAAAATTCATGCAAACGTCCAAATATTCAGCTTGAAATAAATCATTTTGATATGAGTAGTCAGTAAATAGCTTACAGAGGGAAAGGTAGGTAGATATGTCACATACTCTTGTAATGAAGAAGATTATTCGAGTGTATTGAATGATACACCTTTATTTACTTCACGTACTCACTATTCTTGTCCTTCCTTTTTCAATTTCTTCTTCTTCTACTTCTTCTTCTTCTTCCTCCTCCTCTTCTTCTTCTTCTTCTTCTTCTTCTTCTTCTTCTTTTTCTTCTTCTTCTTCTTTCTTTTTCTTCTTCTTCTTTTTCTTCTTCTTTTTCTTTTTCTTCTTCTTCTTCTTTTTCTTCTTCTTCTTCTTCTTCTTCTTCTTCTTCTTCTTCTTCTTCATCATCACCAACCAACCCCCATACACAACATCAGAACAGTCACGAAAAGGGGGAAATATATTATGTTTGGGTGATAACTTTCATCCCCCCTCCCTACCTTGCAACCATCTCCCACTTGTCTTTAGGCAATTTCCGAACCTTGGAAAGAAATGAACGCCAAGCAGAAATAAATAGAATAGTGCGTATCTCTGTTTCGACATTATTTACACCTTCTAAGATAGAGCTGCCTGCTTATTCAGAGGTTGCCATATTTATGTTGCTAACCGTTCGCTCATGATGCTATTCCTTCTTCTTTGTCTTCTTCTCCTTCGTATTCTTATTTTTCTTCTTCTTTTTCTCCTACTTCTTCTTTTTCCTCACCATCTACCATCACACCCACCGCAGAAGTACCTATTCCACTGCCGTAGAAATAATTTAAGAGCGGTATTTATTTATTATCATTTTTTTCTCGTTTCACCAGAAAGTACCTATTGAATGGGAAAGGCGAAAATGCTTCATATTTTCTGTCTGTTGAAGATAAAAGGTGAAAAGTAAGTTGTGAGTTGTGGTGCTTGCTCCCCCATCGATACCTGTGAATTGAGTTCCTTGATTTATTATAATATACGTTTGTTTTCTGTTCGGTTTCTTTAGCTGATAGAATTTTGTCCAGTGCTATAATTGTATACTTTCAGGTTGTTTAAGAGCCTCTAGTTCAAAAAACACTAGGTAGAAATATTAGAACACCAAACATAAACATTAGATTGATAGATATGAATACGTTTTCTCCCATCCCAATTATTACTGTGATATTAATTTAAAGAAAAATTGTACTTTTTGCCAAATCGAATAATCAGGTGAGTCAACATCAAACTCTTGGTGGGTTGTAATTGTGGAAATTTGAGAAATGGGGTCACGAGAATGATTATCATGGTGTTATGTTGTTGATGCGATAATGATAATGAGGATAATACAGGTAGCCTATGTATGTTTGTGAAATTTTAATCATTATGTTCAGGAAAACTATTTAGACAATGACCCAAATGGAGGCTGAATAATGATTTATAGATGCTAAATGATTGACTCGAATCCCAGTGACATTTGGTCAGACTTAGGAGCTCAATCGATTTATTGATTTTGACGAAAATTGTTCCACACCCGATCAATTTACTCGTACAAATATTTTATTAATTACTTATATGCTATCAGTTAATTTCATCAATAATTAAATAAACTCGTGCAATGATGGTCTCATCTAGATAGAGGCCTATTCAATTTCTTCAAGAATATTTAGTAATCCTATGTGTAAGCGTTGGTTATTAAAACTTGACATACTTGAAATGAAAATTTGAAATTTCATAATTTGGACTCGATTCCTCTAAAATGCAATACATTAATTAATAGATTAATTATTCATTTTGAAATTTTTAAATATTCTACCTTAAGACAAACATTCACAATAAACCTTATAGGTGATTAGAAATTGACCGAGCGCTGAATTTCAATACAACTGAATTGAAAATGTAACCGAACGAAAAATTTGGGAACCGAATAAGAGTTAGCGACGGTTATTAAAACACAATATTCCCATGAAATTTATGAAGACTCTGCATTCATACATGAAAACTTAAACGAAATATGAGGAATCCCACAGTCTTTGATATATTATAACAAGCCCGGCAATAAACTACTAACTGGGATCAAATTTATTGCAGTAATTAGCATTTTATAAGGATAACTTTGAGCGTCGAGGGTCGTCTCTATTACACGGAGTTTTTGTTATTAATTCTTTTCATAGTTGAGATGGTAACGGCAGCTGATGGAAGACGTTTCGGTAGAATGTTGTAAATCAGTCACTGGTATTCAGCCAGGAATGATATGTGTGAGTTTTGTGAATGGAAGGAAGTCGAGACGGCCCTCATGTAACCTCCTCAGCACCCCTCGCTTTGCTTCGACGCGAATTATCGAAATCTGCACGATTGTTATTAGAAAATATCGACTCTTTGCTATTTCTCAACCATTGTTTTGAGAAGGAATGAGAAAACTCAGATTTTGATAATTATTTTACAAGTGTTATTCACTTTAGTGACAAATTTTCCAATTTTGTAATAACATTATCAATATTGAGGAAGGTGGTTTCTTGATCCATGACGAGCTGCTATGTGTTAATATTCACTGGAGTAACGTTACTGACAATTGCAGTCAGATAGAAACTGGAACAGAAACTTACACGAATGGCCTCCATTCCAGAAAGGTAATCTAACATTTTATTTCTGTAAAAATTGTGACTGTACTTGTCGGTAATGTTACTCTAGTGAATATTATCAATATCCTGAAACTCTTCGAAAAATTGATGAATCCCCATTAAAATCTTATAAATAGGGAAACAGGAAAATTTCTCCCCTTTGAATTTTTTCTCTGATAGCGTATTCCGATATAAACCAATATAATCACAATTATCGCTTATAATTTTTGATAACGATTGCTAATTGGTAGATAATAATTGCTTATTAGTGATAATGGAGTTGTCACAAACACTCGAAACTGCTCTTGGATAGCTTCAAGAATAGGCTAATAGACAAGCAATCTTCAATGTTTCTTCTCGGCTAGGGCCACTATAATTGTATGTCAATTGATAAAAATCACTTGAGAAATTCTCTTAGGAAAGCGAAACAAGATGTCTTTGAATAAGAAGGGTGCTGTGATTCTCACTTTTATCTATTAAAATATGAAATAAGTTATAAATCGGTTGAAATATCTCATTGTTCGCATAATTTCTATAGCCAATAACTTATGAAACGTATCACATTCTATGAAGATTGAAACATTGTTTAGATAATATCCTATCAGTTTTAAATCTGGTTTGGAACGTCTCAAACAGTACAGAAAATCACCTCAAATTATTCCCACAATACACGGGTGAGTAATGCGTCAGGCTGTCGGCCAAACATAAAAGACTGTGAGCCATTCCTGTTCAGGGGTGGAGATTGAAATATATGAATGTAAGGGCAATAAATAAGTGGCGAGAACCAAAAGTCAGCAACCAACAATTTCGCTTGGCCCTGGCTCCATCATTCCTACGACTCAGACATCATAATGATATATACCTATAGATAACATCAACGATTGCTATATATTACATAAAACCTATAGAAAGCACCTTAAATTTATACCTATATGTAGCAAGTTCCCTGTAGACGGCACCATAATTTATAGCATGATATCTATATATGGCACCTATGATGTACTTAGTACCCCGCTATATATAGAGAACGAAACCTATAGAATCATGGCATCTATGAATGTTATTATTGTATATATAAGAATAAATATAGGTGGTGTATATTATTCAAAGATATATATAACGATCTCAGCAATAACTCAGAAGAATGTCTTGGTTGTCTTTATAACTCATACTAGCTGAAAGGAATAGAATTGGCAGTTCGATGTTTCCAGAATAGTGAATGCTACTTGATGCTATTTTATACAATAGAGTGCTATGTGCCAGCACTAGAAAGGGGTGGCGAAATGTGAAACTGAAGGTTATTGATGAATTGATGGTCAACTGGAAATATTTTAACAAATTTAATATATATGAGTCTTTTTCAGAAGATATTTCAATATTCCGTTTAGTTCCCCTATCACAATTTATCAGGGATATCTGGAATTGAATACTGTTCACTAAGATTATAAGTACTGTATAGTGTATAGTGTATAGTGTATAGTGTATAGTGTATAGTGTATAGTGTATAGTGTATAGTGTATAGTGTATAGTGTATAGTGTATAGTGTATAGTGTATAGTGTATAGTGTATAGTGTATAGTGTATAGTGTAAGTACTGATAAGTGTATAGTGTTTAAGCAGACATTGATTCCAAAATCTCCTTATTCCAATGAGAGAGGATGGATATAGCTCATTGAAGAGAACTTAAGCTATTAATTATTATGTTATGCAGAATTATTCAAATAATTGCAAAACAAATTCAGCATCAAGTCTGACAAAAGTAAGTCAGAATGGTTTGTACCAATTTCTACCAAATTTATTAATCAACTGAGTTGGTGGTCACTGGCGGCTCATGCCCACGAACCAGGTCAAGTGCTGTAAGAAACGGGCACTTCACCTGTTTACCTGTACGTGGTTGTGGTGGATATTGTAGAAACGTTACATGATTAGATAAAAACACATAGATATTGTCAATCCTCTACACGTTTTATTTGGTACACGACCATGGTTTCATAACCACACAGGTAACATTTTCATCTTGAACCAAATAATAAAAAGTGCAGAGAATTGACAACATCTATTTGTTCATATTTTATCAAATTTATAATTATTGAACCAATATTGGCCAAGCTAGAGTCATTTTCCCATCTTTTCAGAATATGGGCTAATGCTTGATAGAGTCTCTCCATCTTGCTAGAATATCTTCTTTTCTCGACCAGAGATAATAATGATAATATAATTATAATAATCATCATTGTAGATATGAAATTTATCCAGTTCAGTTATAAGACAAGTAGTTATATTTATTTCAAGCATTTAGGTACCTTGTTTGAAATTATATCAATTCCTGAAATCCACCTTTCTTACATTTCCTGCACTAGGCCTATAAGTTTTGGAAATAGAATAATTTGATGAACGATAACCAAAACATAATTTATAGAATCCCTGATTGGCAATGAAAATAAGTATATCAATTATTTTTTTACAATGTAGTATAAAATTCAATCAAATTAATTCTCACAAATCAAGTTTTTATTCAGTTTTATCAAGTTCTATTTCTTCTTCTATGAAGCTCAGCTCATTAAAATACACCAGCAACATCCGTGATGTAAGCAGAAAGTAGTGTTTAGGTGAAGGAGCTAGCTCTGTGGATCGATTGACATTTTTATAGCACTAATTACATTAGGTCAAAACAATTAGCAGCTGATGCTATTAGTGGCGCTGCGGCGGATAGAGGGAGAGGGAGGAACGAATGAAGGGAGAGGAAAAGAGAGGGAGATTAAAAGTTATGACTGCGGTAACAGCGACGCCACTGCGAATGATAGAGCAGCCACTGATAAGAGAATGAAGTGGATCGGTGTAAATAATGAAGACGAACTGGAGAAGGAGGAGAACTAGGAGGAGGTGGTGTTTTAGAGGAAGGCATGAGGAGGAGGATGAGGAGGAGGAGAATACGTAGTAGGTGGAGGAAAAAAAGGAGTAGGAGGAGAGAGGAGTGGATGAAAAGGGAAGGGGGATCGAGAAGGAAGGTAGAATGATAGGAGGAAGATGAATCGAGGAAAAGGCAAGATAGACCAATGAATAAAAGGTGAAAAGGTAAAAAAGAAAGAGAGGGTCATGTAGAAAAAGAAGGAAGTGCATGAGAAAGGAGTCCTGGAAAGAAGAGGTGGGAGAGGAAGGATCGGTAATTGACGAAAAAGAGAGTAGAATTAGAATTAGAAAGTAAGATGGGTGGAAAGGATGAAGATCGAACGAGGGAAATAGGTAAGAATGCAAAATAGAATCAAGAAATAGAAGGTGATTGGAAGAGTGCGCTAGAAGAATCATTGAAGACAGATGAAGAGAAGAGAGTCATGTACGTAAAGGAGATGGAGGAGTAAGAGAGTATGGACTAATGTCTAAAATGAAAGTAAATAGACGTAAGTTTGTCAAATTTGATAAAACATATGAGTAGGGAAAGGAGAGAGATAATGTGATTAGCAAGAGAGGTGTAGAGAAGAAGGTAGAAGTAGAGAAATGACGGAATTCTCTAGAAGAGTATGGTCGAGAAAAAGGAAAGAGATTGTGAGGTCGATAAAATGAGCGAATAGGGAAGAAGGAGCATCGAATTAAGAGAAACTGCAAATAATTGAAAAAACGAGAAAATGAAGATTGAATGAGAATGATTGGTAATAGGAGGAAAGAGTTAGAAGAGGAGAGGAATAGATTGGAAATGGAAAGAAAGATAAATGAGAAGAGTAAAGAGATTAGAAGTTCGATGAAGACAGTAGCTCAAGGTGGAAAGGAGACGAGGAAAAGAAAAAGTTGGAGGTGATGTAAGTAGGACTTGAGAAGAAATACGAGGAAAAAAATGAATAGAAAAACAACAAGAAAATGATAAGAAGTAAACTAACAAGAAGAACAAAGAGTAGGAAGAGGAGAAAGAATCGAGAAAAAAGGTAACAAAGAGAAAAGCGAAAAGAGGAAAAGTGATTGCGGAAAAAAGGCGAAGGAGAACAAAAAGTTGCAGGAAGAGGAAGACTTGAGAATAAAGAGAAAGAAGAAGAAGAAAATGAGAAAGCAGAAGAGGATGGGAAAAGACAGGTAGATGTGCACGACAAGACAACAGAAGGTGGAGCAGAGAAGAAGAATTATAAGTTGTATTCGGAGTGATCCAGTTTGATTGGGTGGGGGGAATAGTTGTGGGGGGAGGGGGGTAAAGGTGGAATGGCAGAAAGACGCGGTTGGCGTGATTAGTGGATTGATAGTGGACATTGATGAAGGGCGGGGGTTGGGAGGGGTGTTAGGCGTTATGGTAGGTAATTATTGCTTCCTGCTGAGGGGTGATTTATTGAGAGCTACATGCTACACGCAACATGTCGCGGCCACTTGATGGATGGCAACTTGTGTGCCAGTCCAGTCTTTAGTCCCAGCAACGCCTCTACAGTTCCATCACTTCTTATAGAACTGGATGCGCTGCTTTAGCCTATATAGTTGGCAATTTTTGCTACCAATATTCTAGTGCTGATTTACGGCCAGTTGAATATTGAACCTATTGTAACAGTATTTAAGTTGTAGTTATTTAACAGAGAAGTTTAGAGAAATTTCGTTGTATGGATTAGTTTTATCATTTTTGGCAAATTTTTTAGCATCATTTTTTCAACGAATTAATTTTAATTTTTTCAACATTTTTATGGCAACTAGCTTTTTTACTACAGCCGAATGAAGTTCTATATTAATCAGCAAGATTGGATCATTTCCTTTGGCATCAAATTTCGCTTGGACTATTGATTCTGTGATAAATAATATAATAATTTGCTGTTTATATTTATTTCAACCCGATACTACTTAATTATTGTTTTTCTCTCAAAATGGTGTACATAAATTGTTTGAACTTTCTATTTAAATGGCGATAGGCTACTTACTTCCCAGAAAGATCTATTTGGATTTCAAACATACAGGAAATCTGTTAAACACAGGATTTTTATTTCAAAACAGTTTCGAGAAGTCTTGATCAATATCAATACGATTTTTTGACATCTTTCAAATTCTACTAGATTGGACATGCGAAATCAAACACATTATTATGTGTCTCTGCGCACATAATATTTTCGCAAAGTGTCATTCAATCAAGTCTAGTAAAATTTATATAGACGACAAAAAACCGGAAGTCTAAAAATTTTGGTGTGTAAAACGGGGGTAAAAATGAAAAATTCACATCCTGGATTAAATAAACAATATCAATAAACCAATTATTGGATCATAAACTTACATATTAAGCGGAAGCTCTAATAGTGATTAGTATATTAGCACGTTTAACTCAATGTATAAAGCAGACAGAACAAGCAAGCGAGATCAAATTTATTCGTTCTGTAAAATCAATAAAAATAACTCGCATCACTCCGAGCCATTATGCAAATCACACTCAATCAGAGAAAGCAATTCACAACATAACTGCTTCCCTATAACGGCATTACCCCGGCTCCAAGCGTAGATTGGATCCTCGGCAAAAAATGCAGCAAAAATCTGGGGAAACGGCATCTATCCAAGAAAAGCAATGATTTGTGATAGAGGGACAGTCAAGTGCGTGATGGACGTTTTCGCATTGGGGACTATATATATTTATATACAATATCCTGCGCTCCCATATAATGGATTATATATGTATTTATTAGACTCTGGTATAGTCTTTCCAAGCCAAGAAGACATTCTGTTAAGATGGGAAAATTCCTACAGGTCGGTCAATATTGGTTCAAAAATTATGAATTTAATCCTAAATTGTAGAGCAGAATGTTTCATACAATTTGAGACCAAATTTATAGTTTTTGAACCAATATTTAACGAGCTGGCGTAATTTTCTCATCTTGCCAGAATGTCTTCTTTGCTTGGACAGACTCTGTATATATTGTGCTATTATCTGTATAATAAGTTGAAGTATCCTAGAGCGTATATGGTTGACGTTAGGGTGTCCTGAACATTATATACATTTCAACAGCCATCCCCAACGTGAGCTCGGAAAATGATGGGTGAGAGTGGGGAGGGGGGAGTGATTGGTAAGTATGGAACGATAGTGGGGGTGTATATGTTGGTGGTGGGAGGGGAGGTTTTGAAGTATCCCGAGCCAGAAGAAGGTTCACCGAAGAAGTATTGAAAAGCTGGCTGTATTTATAGGTCCATTAAAGGACGACTTAAATCATGTGAAGCCATTACCAGACGGGGCGATTTATTGGAGGCTTTGTATTGTGGTGGAGAGGCACTGACAGCTCAGGCCAGCCAATTCACTGCCATAAACACATCCCAGAAGCCAATCCTCCCGGAGGCGGCTAGATGCTCAAATATTTCCAGATCGTGCTATAGCGGGTGACAGGTTCAGATTGATTAGAATGCAATCTGGAGGAAAATGTGATTGCAAGTAGGAGAAGCTAGTACTAACGTTTATCGGTATACATTTTTCTACTACAGTATAAACATAGTAGAAGGTAGAACGTAGTATAAACAGGAGATCATCCTATTCGGTTTGAATTGAATGCCGTGTGTGTATCGGTTTCTTGAATGTATTTTATTTTTTCCATAATTTATGCTATGATTTATTTCATAGATTGCCTCGTTTCGGACTTTTCAATCATCAAGATTATGTGTTTTTAACCAATAGAAGTATCAGTTTCAGGATTTCATAACTTAATAAATGAATAGACCATTCTATCATTTGTTCAATAGAGTTTGTATATAAATTGAGTATCAGTTGAAGTCGATTGAATAAATTAATAAATCATTTTATCATTCGTTTAATAGAGTTTGTGTATAAATCAAGTATCACTTTAAGTCGATTGAATGAATTAATAAATGAATAAATCATTCAATCATTCGTTAAATAAAGTTTGTATAAATTAAGGGGGATTTTTATCGGACTTTTACTTGTATTTTATCAATAACTTCCAACATTTTCCAGAGGCTCGTTCAGTTTACGGGCTAACAGAGGAACAGATTCAGTATATCCTAAAATGATTTCGGAATTCGATTACTAGGAGACTACAAGTAAACCTATACTAGAATTTTTTATATAGATTACTTAAGCCATTCCGGAACGACAGCTTTTATTAATTTTCAAATTGTATTTTGAATTCATTACAACCTTTATTTATAAAAAATTGGTATGACCCAAAATAATGAGCTATCATAATTGATATAGGATTATCACATTGATGTACTTGTACATAATGAATAAAAGCTGTCGTTCCGGAATAACTATGAAATAGTCGACATTTCTCATCATCACTCCTATTTCACAAGTCTAGAGATCGTGTGGGCATCAGCGTTGGAAATAGTCTCATTTATACTAATGAAATCTTCTCAATCCCTTATTACCATCAACTATTAGATTATCACCATCAGATTTTCAATATAAACACCATTCGTCATTTATATTTATTTTTTAACATTTTCAATATTGTTTTCTTTGGTGCATAATTCATTCAATTCCGGCCATCAACATTCCAAATTCAAAATTTCTGTGTTATTCCTGGATTGAGAATTATTATATTAAATGAAAAGACAAGATGATTTCAAACCACTGATTTATTAGAAAATCGAGACACCGGTTTCGGTTGTTACACCATTATCAATCTCTGGTAAGCTCCAGAATTCATGGTGAATCTCTGGTGAACTCTGTAGTTTACCAGAGAATTTCTAATAAATTTCTATTTCTAGAGAATTTCTATTTCTAATTGTCTCGATTTTCTAATAAAACAGTGGTTTGAAAACATCTTGTCTTTTCATTTATTATGGATAACTACAATATCAACTTCACAACTACTCAAAGAGTGAGAATTATGTGTTTACTCAGTGCTCTATTATATCATAATCTCATGTTGGAGAATATTGCTGACTTCATTAAAAAATTTTTGGGAGAGGAATAGCACAGGCTTTGCCTATTTTTTCCTCCCAACCCAAGTAGTTGAATCGATGTATTAATAAAGATTATGAATTTCAATTTATAAAAGTTGGCCATTTCATGAGAAACTATATCCTATCATTTAAAAAATTTGTAATATCTGATGAGGAAAATACTATACTGTAACATTCCCTTGCATGACAATGTTCTACTAAGAAGACCATCACTATTAAAGACTTGGGTTCGTAACAATGAAAAAATGCAATGAATATTTTATAAGATGGTTGACCACCATGAATGTCTGGACCAATAGAGATCATCAACTGTTTCCTCGCACGTGATTGGCTGAGAGTCAGTCGCATTCAAATCGTGTATCACCATACAATAGTCTACAGATTGTGATAACTTTAGACAATCTAGACTCTGTACTAAACAATAGGCTTCTGTACCCGAGGCGCACTTCAAATATCCAATATCTCCCTGCAACTATAGTCTGTCCAAGCAAAGAAGACATTCTGGCAAGATGGGAAAATGACTCCGGCTCGGTAAATATTGGTTCAGAAAGTATAAATTTGGTCTCAAATTGTGGATCAGAGAGTTTTCTACAATTTGAGACCAATTTATCAATTTTTAAACCAATGTTGATCAAGCTGGAGTCATTTTCCCATATTTCTAGAATGTCTTCTTTGTTTGGACAGACTACAGCATTGTGCAAGGCCGGTAGTAATATAGGGGAAGGTATAGTCTGTACAAGCAAAGAAGACATTCTCTCAAGATAGGAAAATAACTCCAGCACGGTCAGTATTGGTTCAAAAATTATAAATTTAGTCTAAAATTTCAGAAAGCATTCTGATCTACAATTTGAGACCAAGTTTATAATTTTTGAATCAATATTCACCGAGCTGGAGTCATTTTTCATCTTGTTGGGATGTTTTCTTTGCTTGGACAGACTTTAGCCTATATTGTTATTCCACCTACTTAGATGTGAGTGCATCTCTCAGAGAGTGCGATTTACTAGGACTCGGCAAGAACAATGGGACGCCAGCGGAAGATCTTACCGATTTATTAACAATGGCAGTAACAATGGCCGAGTACAATGACAGAAAGGCTTCTGTGAATTATTCCGGCGAGAGATTCAAGTGACGGTTACTTGAAATATTTTGCATTTCTGAGGTGACCTTCAGTGTTTTTACTCGTGGTTTATTGGTCTGTACATTGGATCAGCTTGTGTATTTTGAATTGGGATGTAACAAGCTGCTGATAAACTTATTATCAAGCTGATGAATGTACAGAAGAATAAAACATGAATGAAGATAAAAATAAAAATACTTTAAAATAGTTTCGGAATATACCTTGAATCAGATTCAGTTGAATCGTATTCCATCTTCTCTTGACTGCCTATAGGATCTCCTAGCATCTCCAGTAAATCTGATGTATTTAAAAAAAGAGAAAGACGATAATGTTGTCAACTATAAAATTGATTCTGTTTCTATTGTGAATAAATTTTTTGAATCTTAGCAGATACTGTATCAGAAGTAGAAAATTATTCTTTATCAGTGTCTAGTCACGTCTTGTTTTTTTAGCTTATTCTTGTTAATTAGTTTATTGAGATGACTAGAATTATTAAAATTCATTAGCATTAATTTTTTGATGACTAAATCTGAATTTTACAATCAGTTTTGAAAATTTGACAAATTTCTAGTTGCTCAAGCTTTCTTTGGCAGCTATAGTATGTCAAGCTTTCAAGTATAAAGAGCAATAAAAGATTTAGTCCATTCCATTTTCATGCAACCTCACTTTGAATATCACCAAGATATTCCAGAATTGGGAAATTAGAATATAGCCCTACTTCAGCAGATAAAATTAGTACTGAATATTGAATAGTTCGGGCAAGTTGAGAAGACACGCTGTTTCAATACACTTTACTTTGTAACCACGTGTCTTCTAAGCTTTCCCGAACTTCTCGTATATCTGAACCTAAGCAGAAACTCGAATAGCTTTGAGCTGAAATGAATCATTTGCCTACTGATGCTGGGATTTGAAGACATTTTAGCAGCAGCTCGAATGATATCAGAAATAATGGCCATGAGCTACTGAGCAGGGTGATACGAGAATCCGACGTCAAGACATGAAGATATATTGGCACCAATGAAGTCCTGGAACCCCCCTCCACCCCTCCCCTCCTACCACCTACATCAGTATACCAGCAACAACTAATTGCGAAGTAAATCTGATTTTCGGATCGGAACAGAAATAATAATTTATGAATGCTCTGTCGGTCTGGGATTTGAATGTTAGAAGGGTGGTTGGTAATGGGGAGGGGGAAGGTTGAGGATCTCTCGTATCTCTGACAACGATGTGGAACGACACGGGACAACGGACAGACCTGAGTCGTAAATGAGGATGAATAAGGAGAAGGAATGGAAAGAGATTGAGAAAAAGAACAGTGTTCAAGAGGATGGAAGGAATAAGGGTTAGAGTGGACGCTGTAGATGGAGAAGGGGAGGAGAAGAGGAAGAGAAGAGAAAGGAAGAAGTAACGAGGTGAGGGAAGGGAAGAAAGAAAGAGAAGTAAGAAAGAGAAGAAAATAGAATATGGAAGAATAAGGAAGAGTAGGGGAAGACTAACTTGAGAGGAGGAGAGAAGAAAAAGGTAGATAGGTAATATTACGTAACAAGGAGGAGAGTGATATGGAGTTTATTAAGTGGAATTACGTGGATTAGGAGATGAAGACTGATGGATGTGTAAAAAAATTGAAATAATGAGAAAATAGGATAATTGAACAAGATGATATAGATTATAAAATATAGCACAAAATATGAGAAACTATAAGAAATATATAATTAATAAAAAGTATAAGTAGCGTTAATATAGTGAGAATATCTAAGAAGAAAATAAAAATAGTAATGTTGAAAAATTGTGGAACTAAAAAATGGAAAATAAGAATGAATAGGGATTTTAGGGGAATAAGAGACAACGAGTTAGAAATTTAATAGAAAATAAAAAGGAGAAAAGGAAACGTTAGAAATAGGAATAAGTTGGATAGGAAACGTGAAATAGGTTGATGAGAGAAAAAAGAAGAATTTCTAGATAGCTAATGATCATTAGATAGCTAATGGAGGATGTCAGATAAAAGAAGAACAGAGAAAAATAAGTAAAGGAGAAGACACAATTAAGGGAGAAAATAGTGAAGTAGAAGTAGAAGAAATAGAAGTAGAAGAAGATGAAGAAGAAAAAAAAGAAGAAGAAGAAAACCAGAAAGCTGTAGTAGGCATACATGATGATAATAGAGGAAGTAGGGATCTTCTTACAGGGTCAGTACAGTAGTTGGTGAGAGAGGAGATGGAGAGGCGGGAGAGAGAAAGCATGAATCTCTCTAGGAGGTGACGAAGGAGGAATTCAGGCGGCTCCAGAGGGACTCCTGAGGGAAGATGCATTGGATGGAGACATAGCTGAGACTGAGCAGAGAGAGACAACTCCTCCCCCCCCTTACTACTCAAAATGAGTCGCTTCTCACAGAGAATCGCATTAACACAGCAGTAGTGTAGTACACCCTTTGCCTCCCAGAGTGAGCGCTCGTCCGTTCTCAAAATTTGGAAAATGATTTGTAGTTACAGAACCAACGATCCTTACTCCTCCCACTCCTCCTCCTCCTGAACCTCCTCATTCTCCTCAGGAGCATCTCACATCATCCCCCTCAAGTGCAATTTACAGATAAACTCCGGGCAACAATGATTTACGCTGGAAAGCCTGATAAACTCATATTCGTTGCTTGAGTGAGTAATATCTGAATTCAGAGCCGGCCTGAATGGTATTACAGCGGTGCTTCATAAATTGTGCGAAACGGCTATAACTCAAGTCAAGGAGTTAGTTTTGAAGCGTTTACATTTCCATGTGCAAGGGAGGGGGGTAGTCAAATGCCTGAAGGACGGATGTTCCAGGAAGAAGTGGAGGAGGAGTAGGAAGAGGAGGAGGAGGAGGAGAAGAGGAGAAGGTGACGTGAAGTTTGTGAAAAGTAGACAGCGACGAATCTGGGTGAGAAGAGTGGGAGGGAGGGTGGAAGTTGAAGCTGAGTGGTAACACTGATGATAAAGATGATGATGATGATCTATCTATGGAAGCACGTGAAAAAATATGGCGCTAAATCCGAGAAGGCGAAGAAGAAGATGGAGAAGAATATGATGATAAAGAAGAAAAGTAATGAATGAGAAAATAAGAGAGAAAAAGAAGTATACGAAGCAGAAGGTTGATCAATAGATGAAAAAAGCAATAGAAAGGTTTGATCAAAATTTAGGAATAAAATCGAGAAGTTGATTGAAGAAAAGAGTGTGTGAGAAGAAGCATGTCGAGAAGAAGAAGCGCCTGAAATGCATGAATAGCATGACATTGAAGCAAGAATGGTAGAAGGAAGAAGCGGAGGCTAAGAGGAAAATAGTGGAAGAAAAAGTAAAAAGTATGTTTTTAGTAAAAAGAAGGAAAAATAAGACGATAATTATCAATAACGAAGGACAGAGTTATAAATATAACACAATTCACAGGTGTTAGGACAGTCAAAATATTAATGAAAATGAATTAAATAATGATGTAGTTGGAGAAGGCTAAAAGAATGTGAGTGATTGACAAAAGGGGGTAGAGAAGAAGAAACGTCTTAATGAAAAATAGGCGGATATTAAGTAGAATTAGAATAAGTAGTAAAGTTAGGAGTTGGTGAAGAGTGAGAAGCCATGAAGAAATATTCTGTAGATGGAGAAGAAGTGAAAGAGGGAAAGAAGAATAAAGAAGCTGGGGGAGAAAGAAGAGGAACAAGAATAAGAACAAGTGTGAGATGGCGACACGTTGTAAACAAGGTGTGAAAAGAAGGATTTTGGTTGGTTCAGGAAAGGGGATGAAAAGCGGAAGATTGCTGAAGAAAAGCAGAGTTGGAAAAAGGTGTTTTTTACTGTTGCACATTCATCAGAATTTAGAATGGCTTCTGGTGTTTTCACTTGTTGTTGTTATTGTGGTGAAATAGTGTAAGCAATGTTAGGGAGACCAAATCGTGGTCTAAAAAACCCACTTTTTGATTCTTACCCGATATTTTTGTAGTTGAAGCAAAATGTGGTAGATGATCCATCATTTCTGTTATTAACATCATCAAGTAATCCTTCATTCAAAGTACATTCAATAGAGTAAAGCGTGCTGTACACGGGGTAAATAGTGTCGGCCACTTGAATATCTGTAGCCAATCACAGCCTTTGTCTTATCATCGAGTCAAACAACAAGAGCTGTGATTGGTTACAGACATACAACTGGCTGACACTACTTAGTACTTACCCCGTGTACAGAAGACTTAACTCTAATTTTCATAGGGTAACTATTTCTGAAAGGGTTTCTCACTCAGCAACTCTTATAGTCCTTCATTGATGACTGGTGAGACACTAGAAGTAGAATCCACACTAAAATGAGAATTTTTAATATGATATATTATCATATTACCTATTCTGTAGATAAAGCTCTGTGTTTTGTGCTCGAACCTTGTATTTCTGAAGCAATACGTAATCTAGGAAAACTCGATTTTCATATTTAGTTTGATGTGAACAAGTAACTACCGTATTCCAAAGCAAAGTAGATCAGATCAATTGATTGGAAAAATGTGATAATTTGCTCTTGAAATAGGATTTTAAATCATGGAGGAATGAAATCAGCTTATTTTCAATAATAATAGTTATTTATGGCAGATAGGATAAGTGCTCCTGGTTTTGTAAATAGTTTGTTTTGATAGTTTTGGTATTTTCTCAGAAAATAAGCTTATAATTTTTGATGGAACATGACCCTATAACAATTTACGTATTCGCTCATCAAGCACTTTTCATAAAAAGGTAATTTTATGAGGACATGATAGATTTCATTATTCATATCTATCACACAAAATATGCTCGTACCTTCGAATAGTTGTTCTATGATTAGTGCTAACCTATTCTATTCGTGATCCTACTTCAGCGGAACAGGATCCTGATTTCTTTCCAATTCCTCTGACAAACACATATTATCTCCAGTATAAATCATTCAGGGCTTCAAAAATTGTTCCCTTCATAATAGAAAACAAGGAGAAGCATTGATTCTTCTTAGTCGTAAATTGTGAATAAAATACAAGAAAAAATCATGAAACATTCTCCGCCCCTGCTTAGCGTCCTATTCTCATCTCACGCGGTACAAACGAAATTTACGTGACATTTTTTCAGAGTTGTAGGAGTAGGAAAAAAGGAGGAGAGGAGAGGAGAATCAGGGGGAGGAGGTGAGTAAGAATTACTGGTGCTGTTCTTTTTAGACTTGACTGAGGAGTGTGTGAGGAAGAGAGAAAGAGGAGAGAGGCATGAGTTTGTAACAACGTGATTGCCAATAAATATTTTTCGTGTCTGATCTTTTTCAAAGATAACTGGAAGACTGAAGGAGATGAAGGGAAAAGAGACGGTGATGGAGAAGGGTAGAAGGTGATGGAGAAGGGTAGAAGGTGATGGAAAGAAAGAGAGTGTACAGGAGAATAGGAAGAGAAGAGGAGGAGGAGGAGGAGGAGGAGACGTTAAAACGTCAAACAGCCGAAAAGAATGAAGGAGCAAGATTGAAAGCGGTCGGGGCTTTTCGTGTAGATTCGATTTGTATTTTTGTGTGTGTTGGCGCCCGTGCGTGCGTGAGTGAGTAATGTATGGGTATTGCTACGAGTTTTTACCGCATTGTTTAGAATTTATGTAGCAAACCGAGGAACAGTATAGCAGCGCTGACGATTCTACTTCAGGGAGACAGCCTTGATTGTCAAGAAATACGTTCGGATTCATGAGAAAATGTTCAAGACTTTACTCTTGATGGAAAGGGATATCCTACGAAAATGATTCCTAGCAACTTCTTGCTCTGAGGGCTTGATTGAACCCATTAGAATTATCAATAAACATATCATGCAGTTATTAATAAACATAACCTATTTCAACAACAAAATTTTTATAAACCGATATGTTTGACAGTGTAGGCCAATCTGAACTTTGGCATCAGACAATTCTCATGTGATGTAATTATACCGTGAATCACAACAACTTCTCACATTTTCAGTACAATTTCAAATATGTTCCGTACTAGAATTATACTGTTCTAAAAGCCTGCCTAATTGATCCACATCGATACCAAAATAATATAAAAATTTATTTCTTGTCTTTCTATGTTTTAGGCTACAATCAAATTCTCGTTTTCTAAATATGTAACAAAAATTGCTACTGAATCTTGTATTCTATTTCAAGGAATACTTTCGTTTTTTAAGGATTCAACTTATTCGCAGCAAACCCAGTAACAATTTTGAATTGAAGTTCCTCAATTTGAATTTAACCTCTGTAGCTGACTTATAAGCTGGTAAGTTTAGCTTATGATCAACTTAAATCATATTCAAGTTACATAATCTTCTAACTAGTGTTTCACAATGTTCCTCATTATTTCTATTATTCTCTTCTCATGGACATTATTTTATTCATTTCTACTCATTTTTTGGCATTCTTATTACATTTATTCTTTTGATTGAATGAATTTTGCTCCAGTATCGTAGGGTTATTGGTTGTAATCAGTATCTTCTTATCAAAGAAATTGGATAACTCTTTATCTATAACCTGAATCGAGAAATAATTCCACACAGTTTTTACTGTGTGAATAATTTCACACATATTCACTAACTTGTTGTGGGAGTAAACATAAGAGACGTGACAATAATTTCAAAATAATAATATTATGAGGAACGGAATTGATGAACATGAAATGATGAATGAAAGAGAAAAAAGAAAAAAATAGAAGTGAATATTGAACAAAAAGTCTTAGATGAAGATAGAGAATTAAATGCCTACTAACATTTTGGACAGTCAAACAGTGCACACATCATAGGGTACTAGTACTATTTCGCCAACGAAATTGGCAGTTAGCAAATTTCTGTCACCAATGCTAAGCTCTGATAGGTTAGTCTGAAAGCAGTCTACGAGAGAAAAACGGTTTAGCTGAGGCTACTCTTGACTCTATTTGGTCTCGCAGACCGTTTGTCGACAGTCCTGACAGAGCTAAGCCTTTATAACAGACATTCACCAACCGCCATTGGCGTCTGCTACTTCCAACTGACGCCTATGAACAAAAGTAAGTTATGTTTCAAGTATAATAATATAAGTATTAGTTATACTCGGCTGGCATTTTTTGACTCGTAAATAACACAACTAGAGGCGGATACAAGACACACTAATCAAAACTCAATACTCGTTTACAATTCGATACTCACTCAACTAATAATGATCAACTCCCTCTCATGGTTCTCTCTCTTTTTATCTTTTCTCATCTCTTTCTTTTTTACTTAGTTCTTCCTCCTAAATCTGTCCGTCTGTCAAAAAGCACACCTATCTATCCGCCTCTGAAGTTTGAAATTTATATCGATACAAAAATCGTACCGGCAATTAAAAGAGAGAAAAATCTCGAAGGAGGGAGTGATTTTTTGTTTGAGACGAATTTATGCGCTTGTAAGAGGAGGAAAAGAAGGAAGAGGAGGAGTCGGTAGGAGACAGAGAAGTTGGATTTTCAATTAAGTGAACTCACTAAATCTATCAGTGGCTTGGAACGACTACATCATCATTAAATCACCTCGATTTACGGCCTCAGATTGATCGGATTGCCGTGTCGAAGATTGATTGTTTCCATGTTGATGATTTTCAACGGTTGATGATGTTTTCCTGTACAAGAGTTGTTGGGTATGTTAGTGGAATGTTTTGTTTTGATGTCACTCAAAGGTCAAATTGTATAGTCTTAAATGCTTCACAATTCTCAGTGAGCGTAAAATATTAGAGAGATGTTTATTGAGTAGAAATAAATGATTAAGAAAAATTGGAAAAAAGCCTACTTTTGGACTGTTCCATGAATTGTATCAGGAGTAAATTATTAAATGAATGATTATGATTGAGAGATATTAAACTTTCCCTTCAGAATTCAGAATTTTTTTAGTGATTTGTATAATGCTCTATCATTTAACGATAGTTGATAAATTGTGGATATCTTCAAACACTTCTTGAAAGCGAATTTGATATTTACCGCCTTACTAATGATCGTTCATTACTTTCATTTTTTTACTGTTAGCAACGTTTCTTACATTTCAGTTACCTAGCGTAAAGCTTCAAAATCAAACATAAAAATTCTTCATAATGGAATCACCTTACTCCTTATTGCATTTTTTCACTACAGTAACACGAAATTTTGAAGCTTTTTTTAAGAAATTTTCGTTTTTACAAGCGATGAAAATAATTGTGAATGACAATACAATTCATTAATTTTTTTGTCTCTTGTACTGAATTGCAAATTTTCATTTCATTCTTTCCCTTCCTTACTAAACACTGAATAGATACGAATAGTCAATGATAGGTGTATAATAATTGGGGGAAAAATTTAGTTCAGGGTTTCGAACTCTATAATTCCTATTATTATTCACTCCAACGAGAGCATCTTATCTTCGAAATCAAACAGTTGTTGAACGCCGTTGTCACCCTTCGGTGGAGGGAGGTTCAGAAACGGAAGAGGGGGGGAAGACTGATGATGTGCGGTTGACAGAGCGTAGTCACCGCAGCGCGCCAATAAAGACTTTGAACTACAAATGATGCAGTCAGCGGTGACAGAGACGGACGATGAGAGAGGGAATGAGAGGGGTGATGAGAGAGTTGATGATTGGGAGATGTATGATGAGAGCAATGAGACTGATAAATGAAGAAGGATAGAAGATGCGGTTGAATGAGGTTAGAATGGTTTAGTCGCATGGATGGGTTCGATTGGTTGAGGTAGATAAGAAAGGAGAGAAGGAGGTGAAGGATGTGAAAAGGGGGAAGTAAGAGAAGAAGAAGACGAAGAAGAAGAATAAGGGGAAGAAGGGAGAGACGAAAGAGGAGAAGGGAGAATAAGAAGGAGAAGAAGAATAAGAAGTGAAAAAACAAAATTAATGATTAGCTTATTATGTTGATTGATATAGATATACATTTTGATTGCTGAATACATCGTCTTGGATTCTAGATTGGGCTATGAGAATATTGAAATCATTACATAATATTAATCATTATAGCTTGAAACAAGAGCGTATGAACAAGATATAATTATATGAATGAACAAGCCGGAGCCTAGCCAGGGGGCTCCACCCCCTGGACCCACGCCGGTATCGGCAGTGTAAGTGAGTCAAACAGGCTCACTTCGCTCGCCTGCAAAACCTCTGCCAGTGGACCTGTTCACCAAATTTCGCAACATTTTCTGCCAATTTATTCTCGAAAACCAAGAAAACTCGAAATTCCGAAAAATAGTAAAACGATAATATCGAGCGTAACCTTGGGAAGTATATCAGACATAGTTTAAAACTTGATTCAATATCTTCTAAATTACTCCATATATAATCTCGCTGAAACATTGAATTTTCACTAAGGATTGGTCGTATCAAGGCGAAAGATATGCAACCCGCATTACATCAACAATTTTGAAAACCTGATTACTGGCGTAATCTTGAACGGATTTCAAAACTATTTCAAAACAACATTTCTAGACCTTATCCAAACCTGCCCACCGAATATCAACATTTTCTACCGATTGGTTCTCGAAAAAAATTAAGAAAACGCCAAAATACTATAGAAAAACTCAAATATTTAGCGTATCCTTGAAAAGTTTTTAAAATCCGTTCTTAGCGCGCGTCTGGACGTCCAACATGCCTGATAAATTTGATCGCATTCGGTTCAGTGGATTTTTAGTTCTGGTGATGAATGAATCAGTGCCATTTCGCTTTTATATATAGAGACTAACCGGCAGGCTCGCTTCGCTCGCCTTCTCCGCCTAGCCAGGGGGCTCCGCCCCCTGGACCACCGACAGTATCAGCAGTTTCAGTGAGTCAAACAGGCTTGCTTCGCTCGCCTGCATAACCTCTGTCAGTGTAAGCTGAGAAAAACGAGCTCGCTTCGCTCGCCTGCAAATTCCATTCAGAAGGGATTCAAAATTCATTGAACACAGCATTTCTAGACCTAATCTGGAATGTTTACCAAATTTCGACATTTTCTACCAATTTATTCTTGAAAAATTCTGAAAATTCCAAAAAATAGTAAAACGCTCATATTGAGCGTAACCTTCGGAACTATATCGGACATAGTTTGAAACTTGATTCAATATCTTCCAAATTAGTTTATCTATAACCTAACTGAACCATTGAATTTACAGTAAGGATTGGTCGTATCAAGGCGAAAGATATGCAACCCGCAATGCATCTACAATTTTGAAAAACCTGATTACTGGCGTAATCTTGAACGGAATTCGAAAATATTTCAACAGAACATTTCTAGATCTTATCTGAACCTACCTACCAAATATCAAAATTTTCTACCGATTGGTTCTCGAAAAAATTGAGAAAACGCCGAAAAACTATAGAAATACTTGAATATTTTGCGTATCCTTGAAATGTTTTCAAAATCCTTTCTTAGCGCGCGTCTTAACGTCCAACTGAACATATCTGCCAAATTTGAACGCATTCGGTTCAGTGGATTTTTAGTTCTGGTGATGAATCAGTCAGTCAGTCATTCAGTGCCATTTCGCTTTTATAGATATAGATAGCAATGAGTGAACACATAATTTTTAATCCAGGATCAACACTCAAATTTTGAGTTTGGAATGCGGAATAATGGAGAGAATAAATTAGATAAAAATGCCAATGATGCATGAATCAATTACGCAGGAAGTAAGAAATTCAAAAGTTGGATACAATTCGAGATAAATGAGAAGATCCAAATGTTCCTCATTATTCTGAAGTTGAGATCAGGATTATAAGAATTAGAGGTGAGTGAAATTATATTAAATATTAAAGAAAGAAATTTCTTGTTAAGTTAATTTCTTGCTGAATAAATATTAGTCCAGTACGCAGGGAATTTTGAAAGGCTAATTTCTGCAAAAGGTGGTGTATGCGATTTTATTGCTTTAATTGCTTCATTAGGGTCCCAATAATGTGTATTCGAAAAGTGCACACAAAATTTCCCCCCGCACAACATTTGACAGCCAGAAAACCATGCACTTTTTTAGTTTTTCGCATGTAACTACAAAACGGTCCACATTTTTATAGGTACATTCTCATAGTAAATTGTAAAGGACAAAATTCTGCGTCGATTGAAAAAAAGGAAAACAAAAATCGGTCAAATAGATAAAGTTTTACATTCATTAAAAAAACACAAATTTTTCCAAATTTTCCAAAAAATTATTCAAATTAATCTGTAGCTCATAAAGTAACAGAGAAATGTATTACCCCTCTTCCTAAAAGTTGTAGAGCATGAAAAATTGAGTTCAGAAAACGCAAAAAAATTTATATTTGACCAATTTTTGGAACATTAAACATCACTTTTCCAAAAATAAAACAGGCTACAGGTGTGTTTTTTCAACATTTTGATGTTATGTTAGACATTTGAAGTTCAAATAGAGCCTATCTTGTATTTCGTAGTCTACTTGGATCACTTACCATCAGAATAAATACTCCACTGCTCTAAATCCAGATTATTTTTGACATTCAAGAACATTCAAGGATAATAGAATAAGGACACCCCTAACGTTCGTAAAAGTGAACGGATCCTGATAAACTATAGCTCATTGTTTTCAGCTTGAAAACACTTGATTGTGAAGACTGGCTTATGGTTTAGAGGATCGACGTGCTAACCACACGTTACCTCTATCCTGGTTGATGATTATTCGCCTGCTGTATTTTCTGTTCGGGCTGTAGGGCATTCTGGCGGGGTGGGTGGCGGCTTCGGCTCGGTCGGTGTTGGTTCGGGGGTTATTTGATAATCTATGACTTTTGGGCCGGTATTGGCCGGGCTGGAGTCGTTCTCCCGTCTTGCCGGAGTGTCTTCTTTGCTTAGATGGACTGCATAGTTTAGTGAATATGAAAATGGCAACCAGCTGGTAGGCCTAGGCCCTTCATAGGGCTGTTGCGCGATTGACAAACAAAAAAACTAACAATTTACCATGAGAATGTACCTATAAAAATGTGGATCGTTTTTTAGTTATATGCAAAAAACTAAAAAAGTGCATGGTTTTCTGGCTGTCAAAAGTTGTGGGGGGTGGGGGAATTATGTGTGCACTTTCCGAATACACATTATTGGGACCCTAATGAAGCAATTAAAACAATAAAATCACATACACCACCTTTTGCAGGAAAAAATCCCTGCGTACTGGACTATATGATGAGTAAGATGAGATGAAATAAATGACATGACAAAAATAAATCAGTTGAAGAAGAAGAAGATGAAAAATCTTGAAATGAGAGGAACGAAGAGGAAATAGCCTAGCCTGAATAGAGAAAATTGAGAAAAAATAATTAGAAGTATATGGAGAGTAAGTATTGCTCAAACCAAATCAAAAGGAAGGATAGAATGTAGGGAGCTAATAAAAAACGAGAGATAAGATGGGAACGAATAAGAAATCGAAAAGAGAAGAAGAAGAAGAAGAAGAAAACAGATATAAGAAAAATGAAGAAAGAAAAAGACAGACAAACAAGAAGGGAAGAGAGCAGTGTTTGAATTGCCCTCTCCACTTCAACACATGAGATCCTGTTGAAGAGGCACCTCGCCTCCTATATGAGACCACACCAAGCAAGCAAACAGAAGGCAAGGAATGATGATTGTGCGTACCACCTCTGACAGCTGATATCCATTTAAATAGATCTAAATTACCGCGCCTACCAGGAGAGGTGAACCGTCTGTTAGACAGTAGGGCTAATCTCCGATCATTAGTCACTTCAGTCCGTCAACTCGATTTCTTACATTCTCCTCTCTTTCTTGCTCCTACTCCTTTTCAATTCAACCGCTCTTTCTCTCTTTCTCCCTCTCCCCTTCCGTCATCCGCTCTTCCACTCGTCACTAGTACTCGTGCTCTTCAGTCTGTTTTTTTTTTCTTTTTTTGTGCACCTTTTCTGCTCCCTTTCTTGATCGAGCGTCTTTTATATTGTTCAAGCGCTGATCTGGATTTGGATGCATGAATAATAATGTTGTATGAATAAAATTTGCTAAGTTGTATGTTTTTATTCTGTTCTGTTTTTGTTTTACATTATTTGGTGTGGATAAGTGATTGTCGTTGAAAGTTATACAAGCTTTTATCACGAATAATATAGATCTTCTTGGCTTAAAAGGTTAATGCTATGAATTTATAGAATACCTTCCTAAAATAATTGACCTTTTCATTCATAAAACATTATAAATTTTTCTAGTACATTAGTTGTGTTTGAACTGTGTTTTTGATCACTAAGTGTATTAATTTCTGACAAATGAATAGAAAAATGAAACCTCAACCAATGAAGTTTGGACTTTGAAAAGTTCAATTCAAATTGAGTTTGTAATAGTTTTCCAATGCTCCCAACTTCAAGATCCAATGTCTTGCTCATATCATTTCTGATTTATCTATTCTTTGAAAAACATTAATAAGTAAGAATATTGAGTAATTGGTTCAAGATATTTGAACATAAGCACTGTATTTCTAGCACCTTGTTACCTTGTCCCGAATAATCCCAAATAAGAGAAAAAAATGCAAAATTATTTGTTCCAGAATTCATATCAGATTTATTCTAATTTTTGAGCATGGCTGTTACCCATGCTCAGCTCTTTCAGGATGGATAGCGAGCGATCTGTGATATCATATAGGTTCAACTAGAGACGTTTGATATCGTGTGCTAAATATTGTATGATCACCAATTCATTATACGATCTATGAATGTTCTCAAATATATCTACATCCGATGCTTTGAAGAATTGATTGTAAGACTGCTTAAGACTGTTTAATCCATCTATTGACTTCTTTTGATAATATATAAATACGTTAAATGATTGTTGATTGTTTTAGAGACATGTAACTTATTTATCATAACTATTTCTCAGTACCATACCGAGAGTGTGTCGGGCTCTTGAGAAAATGAGCATTAATTTGAACTGACAACAATACCGAGAGTTACCAGAGTGCAGAAGCAAGGCAACAAGTTGCTCTCTTCACCCTTTCTCTGAGTTTGAGGGATGAAGTGAGAGATAGAGTGTGTGTGAGAGTATGAGGATGTTGGGGTAGGAGAACGAGTGAGTGAGTGAGAAAGAGAAGTTCGAGAAGGTTGGGAGTGAAGTGTCTGAGAAAATAATTATTAATGATCTCTATTAACTCTACAACAAGCCCTTTTGTCTGCCGTAATTTAGATCTATTCGAATAAGTATCAGCTGTTGTCATTGTTGGCACCTCTTAGCATCACTATCAACCGCAGTAAGTCAAAATCAGTATGCATACCACCCCATCCGCCATTTTCTACACTTGAACTGTTTTTGTTTTACTAATCTTCCGCCAATGTTTTCTTATTCTTTGAACTGTTCGAAAATTTCATTCATGGAATTTGCATTTCGCAATTAAGATCAATCAGGATTTGTGAAATACTTTTCCAAGTAATCTTCATTTTGTGAACTATGTCTTATTATCGATCGAAATCTCCATGATATTACATTTATGAACTAATTTCAATGAATCAAACTTCTTGGATATATTTATAATGATATAGGCCTTCTGAAAAACTTGTATTTGGCCTAAGGCTAGAACCTCAATATTGTTGGCTCATCTGAAACTTTCCATGTCTTTGCTTTTATTCATAAGTTACCCACAAATTCGTTTCCAATTCGCTTTAAAGTTTCCAAGACTGCCTCTGGATTTATTCAAGAGAGGATTATAAATTATGAGTGGATGGATTCTACTTCTTTTGCTGAAAATCTCATGATTCTGATATATTTTTCAACGTCTTAAATGCTTTAACAACAGCTAAATGGCAAAATCTGTGTTTTGTCTCTTCTTAAAATGTTGAAATTGAATTTTTTCAAACTGTCTCAACAATTTTCATTGAAGTTTACATTATTTTAATTTATTATATTGGATTTCTCAGCACATTTTAGATTATAATTGATCAATTGAGTTTTCTCATGAGCTAAACATAAAATTAAAAATTGATTTTTTTCATTGCAATATCTACCATCATTATTTCAGTTACAAAGCATTTCAGGACTCTTTTTTACTGGAATTGTTTTCTTTATTTTTATGTCAGGAAACAACTCAAAAAGTTTTCCAGTTTAATATAGAATTACTCAGGATTTCAATAATTCTATTTTTCATTCTAATCGTTTTTAAGTTGTAGAGTGGTCATTGCTATTCAAACTTCGCCTCGTCAGAAAAATAGAGAAATCATTCTATCCTAATAATATCAATTATTTGTCTAAAAAAATGTCATTGTCAGGCGTGTTTTGAACTTGAGAACTCTGCTTTAGAAGCAGAGAAATGTCAAATAATTGTGTCTATATCTACAAGAAATAGGATGTAATAGTTGAATATCCACTTGAAACCGTTTTACATCTGTCAGACACAGTAGATTCATTTATCAATCCTCAACCCTTCAACCACTCCTGAACTTCAAATCTAGATCTCATTTCTCTCACCAGGCCCTTCACCAGGTACCTGGTACTATAGGTTGAACCTTTGAATCTCTGAAACTCAAGTGGCCTAATTATTAAGGAGTTATTACTATGTAACCCAAAGTAACAATGGGAAATTGTAAGATTAATTGATTATGTAGTTAGCTTGTATTCAACAAACTAGATTGACTTGAGATTCATGTAAGAATCTTGTGGACGTACCCTCAGTTCAGATTGATAGATCCACTTTGACTATGATTTAGTTTTGTGGTTACAGTTGAAATAGTTTTGAGGGATGCTTTGTATGATGCGTTGTTGAGTTGTTTGTCAGTTACATTACATATAAGAGATCCCTAGAAGGGTGGCTCATAATATTAATACTATTATATAGGTCAACGTACCAGGTCAATGCTGGAGATGTGAGTCGTTGAGTAGGTCAAAAATTCCAGTGGTGGTTACTCTATCAACTAAGTTTCTAAGCTGTTCTTGTACTCAATAAAACTTTTAACATGCATGGCTCAATTGGCAAAGCTATTAATTCTTGGCCTATCTCATCATTATTCATAGTATAAATTAATCCATCCGTTGATTTCTCTGTTATAAAATGGTGGAGGATTCCAATATGTAATTTAAATTATGATTAGTTATCATTGTATTGGTTTTATAAATTTCACTTTTCATCATGATAGAATAATATAATAATTTCATTCGTTAATCATATCAACATTCAATTTTAGATAATTATGAATATAGATAATTATTATATAAGCAGTTGAAGATGTTTTTGAGAATATTTCAAAAGCTATAGCTGACGCCAAAAAGTAAGGCGGTTCCGTCTGTCTCTTGTACATGATGTAACCTACTAACAGCATTTATGTAAAATACAGTATTTAAATTTGAAGTAGGTACCTTTTTTATCCAATAAACATCATCATGACATAGGTAAATGATTACTTTTATTGACAACATCAGCTGTCAATACAAGCGAACGAAACCGCCAAACTTTTAGGCTTCAACTACTAACACACAATGTCATTTCAATCTGATGGAAAATAAGAGTCCCATCTATCAATGCCTAATCCCTAGCCTATGCATGCATAACATGTTTTCCCACCTTTGGAAAGTGTTTATTGTCAATGTATTATTCGAGTTCCAATTTTATTCCAATAATTTTATACCAATAGTTTAATATACTAATATGGCGAAAAAAATAACTTTCCTACACAAGTTGAGAGTGGAATTTTCTAAACGTTGAATGGGAAAGTACCAGCTACCATTTCCACTAAGAAACATCTTTATACAATTTGTCCTACCTTAAACCCTAGAATGATTTGAATTTTTCATTTTATTGGAATTGAAACTCAAATCCAAATTCGTTTGGCCTAATGAAAAGTTGTTCATATAGCATTGATTGCCTAATTCTAGGATGGAATATTTGGTACTCCAATCCCAATCACAAATGGATGTAATGGAATTAGGTGTGAGATATTTATGTGCCGTCTTTGTAATAGCATTATTGCGCAGTGAAGAGTAGGGATGGATGAAGCACGGACTCACTCAAAACAACGCCATATCTAACGAAAAGGAAAGTCGTTTTGAGAGAAGACTTTGTATAGGGGTGGGGGTAGATTGGAGGGGGTTTTATTTGATGGGTGGGAGGGGTGAGAGTCATAAATCCGTGGGCCACAATACGGCTCCGTGGACAAACGGGGAAGCTAAAGAACAATGAGGGTTCTCAAGAATTACGGCCAGTGCAGGGTGGACAGGTTTTCACCCTGTGATAGATAGTCTCGACTCAACCCCCCCTCCACCCCTCTACAACCACCCCCTCACCTTTCAAGGCTTGCCAACTTGATGTATGGAAATTATCCACCGCAAGAATTCTTCCAACAAAGAAACCTAGTTAATACGGAGAGAGCCTGCCCCCGCTTTTCAATTGAGGACTGGTCGAGAAAGAGGAGAGGAAAAGAAGCAGAGGTCGAAGAGGGGAGACAGACGAGTAGAGGAAGAAGAGAGGAAAAGGAGAGGAAGAAGAGGAAAAGGAGAGGAAAAAGAGACGAAGAAGAGGAGATGATAAGGGAGGAGGCAATGAAAGAGTGAAGAAGAAAAGAAGATTAGAAGAAGAGAAAAAGGAGATTATGAGAGGAATCTGATGGAAATGATAAATTTAAAGGAATAGTGTGAGAGCAGGAAAGGTAGATGGAATTGTAGTGGAAAAAAAAATTATTAAGTGAGTTGGAATAAGGAGTGAAGCAGAAGAAGAAGAAGAAGGAGGAGGAAGATATTTAATGGCGAGTACCGTAGAGAAGAAACAAGAAAAAATGAAGGATTAGTGAGTACAGCTGAAATAATAATAATAAAAACTTTAGGAATTAATAGTAAGAAAGAAAGATAGAGGCGAAATGAATGGTTAATTATTGAAGAAATGAATGGGGAAGGAGGATACTAGTAGCAAAGAAGAGGTGAATAAAGGTGGTGAATAAGATAAGGGGGAAAATGAAGAGAAACTCAGAAGAAGAAATGAATCAGGAGGAATTGTAATGGAGAGAGAATTGGGAAAAGGATGGTCAAAGAGATAACTAGGAAAAGTGATAGAAGGAAGGGAGGGAGTGGTGATTGATGGGATCAGAGGAGAAGAGACTTGGAAGAGAGTGAAGTGGAAGAAGCATGTTGATGTGGAGCTATGGACTGGAAGTTGAGGGAGGCCTCTGTTGTTATATTTAGAACTACTTGAGATAATGAAAACGAAGCGTAGGAATTGAATAGGCTTTCATCTGAGAAAAGAACGGATTCTATCTATAACTTACGGCATCAAAATCAAATTTGTATTGTTCAGTAGGCCTACATTCGAGTAATTTTGACACGTTTTCAAGGAAATTCAACAGAATGATAATGGAATAATTATCCGTTATTTTGTCAAATCATTATATTGAACAATGTTGTTCGAAATAAAAATTGAATTATTGATTAATTTTCTCCTTTTATCCGTGAAAACAATTCAGCGAATACTGAATTACATTCAAATTATCAATTAAGAAATTAAGTATCTAATTTCCATTTCATTTCCTTCAAATATGCTGTACAATAATGTTTTGTACGGCAAATGAATTCGAATTTTAATTCTTTTTGTGCATTTGAACCTCCTTCATCGATTTGTTCAATAAAATAAATTACTCGTATTATTATAATGGAATGAACTTCGAGCAACGTTGTTTAAATTCAATATTGATATATTGATGATTAATTCGCACACCCTCAAGGCTCTTCTAATTTACTTTACATCACGATCTCCATTAATCATTATTGCGTTATTCTTATATGGTGTTACTCGTATTTTACATTAAAGGCCTATATGAAATCATCTAAAGAGAAAGAGGAGGAAATACGAAATTCACGATACGAAAAATACGATATTTTCATGTATTTTCATATGATTCATATGTAGTGGAAAATTTTATAGAGTAATACCTGGGTTGATTGGCTTCTTTATCTTTATAATGTTGCTTTGGAAACAGTTGTAGAAAGTTATTGTACTTATCGAATAAACTTATTCAAACAATGTGATAATGCATTCAAATATTCTTGATTTGTACAGTTGAACTTCCAGACTTGGGACTTTGATATCACTTGAAACATTCTAGTTTCTCTCTCCACCCGATCTCTAATATTTGAGTCTGATAATAACCGAAAAACCTCAGAGTATTACACAGTTATCTCCCCTGATTCAACTTCTACTACAACCTTTTCATGAATTATAATTGGCTGTTTGACCATGACCATCTTCTTACCATGACAATCATTTCACCATAACCATCATTCAAACTCACCATGACAGATCATGGTCAATACTGGCCACAAACGTGGGATACACGTAATGCATTGTCTTCAAAAGCGTCTTCGACGATTATTTCAATAATTTATGTCGTCCGTTGTTTTCTAAGCGTTCGTCCACTTCTTTTTCTTCTGTCGCACATTTCACCCGACACAGTATATCACGCATGTGTCATCCGAACCAAAAGCCATTACCAATAACCCACTAACCTTGGTGATTATAAATCAGAAACGAAACGACTATACTAGACGTTCAAAAAGTAAAAAATCTGGTCATAAATATTAAAACAGGCATGCGAAACCTGTTGTTTGGTCGGTATAGGTTTCATCTTGTCATTATTTCACATAACATAGGTAAGTTCAGCGTTTTTTTCGTTGACAATTGTCTTCACCTAGACCCTTGTTGAGTAAGGGTTACTTGGAGCAGGCAGCCCTATCTATCCCTCCCCATCAATCTGCAGTACAATGATATCTGTCGCGTTTTATTGTCATTTAACGATGATATATGCCCACATATATCTGTCGAGATTGTTCAATAAATTTTGAATTAAGCGCAGTTACCGATGCCGGCCACATTGTTAGTGTAATAAAATATCGTATGACGACGCTAGGCGGTCGCCGTAATAAGAAGCACGGTAGGCCGTTCATAAATTAGACGGTGAAAAGTCGGGACGCCATTTTGTGCGTGGTGGGAAACTGATTGTGAGATCGGTCCAAGTCCAAGGTCGTCTGTCTGTGAAACGAGATCTGATTGTCAACCGTTGATTTTATTACTTGGATGAATTTTCTCTATCTACTAGTATTTATTGTATTTACATTCTCAATTCAGAGCTCTTTGTTTTTGATTCTATATCAAAAGTATTATTTGTGTTTAAAGTTTTATAGAAACAAAACCGTCCATTGGACTCATTCGATTCGAAATTGTGGGATTGAGATACTATGCCTATTTTTTTCTTTCCCTACATTTATATATTTTTGATTGAAATAAATGATTACATAAATATACATTATCAATTTAAATTCATAACCAAGAAAGTAGGACTTTCCAAATAATTACATATATAGAAATAACACATAATAATCCATATAAATTATGAGATTATATAACAAATATTTATTTGTTAAGAATAGAGAACAACTGCTGTGATTACCAAAGAACACTTCATCTATTGCAGACAAAACATCATAATTACTGTACTTAACAATGAATCAGGCCTATTATTGAACAAGCTGCTTTAAAAAACACAAGCTTTGTAGATGACCTCATACATATGACATCGCCGACAATTTAGTTCATATAGCATTCACAGTAGTAAGTTTTCGAACATGAATATATTCCTATTCATGGACATTCTAGGATCGTACAAATTAGCAAAGAGTCGGGCTCAAGTGTAGAATTTAAAACAAATCCAATCAAATTCACATGGACTAATTGCTTGATCGAATTGCTTAGAGAATTTCTTGGACTGATGGTTTTTGATATCTAAAGATCCACTATATTAGATTTATCCACCAAGAATAATCGTTTCTTGTAAAACGCCTGCTTTCTAGTTTCCTCCACGTGCGCACTAATTCACCAACATACATTTTCTGCTGTTCGACAAGAGGGAAAATCTCCGACTGGAACTTTTAGGTGGTATCGAATGATGTGTTGCCAGGATACACGACACGGAGTAGGACACGGATCAGTATCCGTGTGGCGTGTCGACGGGATTCCGTGTGGGTCCGAGCGAGGGATGCCATTAAGACGTCCGCAGAAGAAGAAAATCCTATAGCATCCGGGGCGCTATAGGGGCCAGAAGGCAGTAAATTCTTCACAAATCTCAAGATACGGCTGCAACGTCCGTCTTGCCGGGGGTGGGGGGCGACCCTTCGACTTATTTACGATGTCAAAGAACTGCTAAGAAAGGGTTGCCGCCGTCGAAGAAGTGTTTTCAGCAGTCAGGCACACTATTCACTCCAAGACCTGCTCGGGTTTTGGCAAACATCCATTTCCACATCTCGTGCAATCGCACTGCAACACGGTTTCCATTTTGTTTTCGACGCTTCAAATACTTGAGAAGTTTGGGTGTTGATTGGAAATAACGTGAGACGTGGTTTGAATCAATATCTTATATTAGAATATTGTTAGTCGGAAAAATGTAAGTTCCCACAACCAAGAAGCACAGACTTGTAGCAATTTAAAACTAAAGCTACTCAAATTATGGACAAACTTATTCTTGAGTAATTGTGAAGGTGATATTCAGGTAATTATCCATATTAAGCTTTGACAATATCTTGTATCAAAATTTCAATTCTCAGTGTTGTATTAATCCACTTTTTGAATCAAATAAGTTTCACATCTGATTACTGAAGCTGGAAATTCCTTTCTCTATCAGAATTTATGACAAAATCGGATTTTCAATTAGATATATTGTACAGAATTGATGAACATCCTATAAAGAGTTGTCAGCTTATTCAAATTCAACAAAGTATCAAATAGATTTCGATCAACTGATTTATTTTGTACACCGATTCATAATTATGACCGAATAAACAAGATCGAAAACTCCTAAAACTAACTTCAAATCGATGTGAACAAATTAAGACGCACATTGGAGAAGATAATCCGGTTTCCGGTTTTTCATAGATATGATGAACACTATGAAAAAATTACTAGAATCTGTTATTGATAGAAGTTTGTAACTTTTATGAAATATAACTCACATAACAGACCTGCAAAGAACGGACGATGATTGAGATTCTGCAAGGGAATGGAGAAAAAACAAGATGGCGGAAAAGCAGTGAAACGAGGAAGAATGATAGCAGTAAGTTTATTTGATGGATAGGGCATCACCACTGCTGGCACCGGTCAATCTCTTATATTCTATTATAGAGAAAATGAACTTTGTATATATGTATCAAGCTAAGTCATATTCGGACATTTGTCTTCACACTACTGGACCAATAAAGGAGGGGGTGGGTTCGGTATTCGATGTTTTATATAAAGGTAGGTGAAATAGGAAGAAGAATCGTTGAGACGTCGATGAGGAAAAAGAAAAAAGGAGATGAAGAAGGGTGAGGAGGGAAAGGAGAAGGAGGAGGATGTGGAGGAGGAGGAGGAGATGGAGGAGAAGATGAAGAACGTGAAGAGAGAGAAGGAGAAGGAGAAGAACAAAAAATGAATACCGAGGAGGAGAAGAAAACGAAGATAAAATTATTGGAAGAGGAAGAAAAGGTTTTGGAAGAAAAGAAACTAGAAAAAATGCTTATAATGACGAAGATAAAGAGGAGTAGAGGAGATGAGGAATAGGGGAAAAAGTGATAAGTAGGCCTACATCAGAGGAACAAAATAAAGAGAACAAACAAGAAGATGGAAATGAATCTTGAAATTGAGTAGATAAGATAAATGAAGAGAATGAGAATGGTATTGAAAAATAGAATGAAAATACTGTATTAAGGATTGCAGAAAAATTCAAGGAGGATGAACTAAAATAAATTGGAAATAAGAAGTTAATGAAAAGATAATGAATCTTAAAATGTGGAGAGCGAAAATAAAACATGTGAAAAATAAAAAAGATTGAAAAGAAATTGAAGGAATAAATAAAGGAGGAAAGGGGATAAATTGAATGAAGAAGGAGACGAAAATCTAGCTCTGTTCAAGAGATGGAATCTCAGGGAGAAAATTATGAGAAGATGAGGAGGAGGACGTGGAGGAGGAGGAGGAGGAGGAGGACGTGGAGGAGGAGGAGGAGGAGGAGGAGGAGGAGGAGGAGGAGGAGATGAAGAATAGTAGAAGAAGAAGAACAAAAAAGTACAAAAAAATTGAAAACATGTGGAAAAAGCTGAAGAGAAGAAAATCGGGAAACAGATGTAAGCACGAAAAATAAGAAGATGAACAAGAATAACAGTTGGAAGCAGAAGAATGACAGGGGCGGCGAAAATGATAAGGCCACATGAGAGAAGTGGGGTAGCGTATATACAGTAGTTGTACAGTGGGAGCAGGCAGTGAGTCTTCAAGATTGAAAAAGAAATCCAACGAGCTTCGAGTCCGAGAATGAGTTGGTATCCTTCATTCGGCTGGTCACGTCCCTGTATCTCACCTTATGGTGGTCATAAATCGCCGCTTCCATACCATACCATACCACCTTTAGTTCCATCCTTCTTACCCCCTTCTCCCCCCAACCCTACACTTTTCACTTTTTCATATCATCCATATACGTATGTGAAAGATATATTTCAGTTTAGCTCGTCCGCTCGAGCCTAAGCGGACCTGATTTTTTCCCGCGTGCGAAGTTTTGGCTGTGCCTGATAACAGCAAGTTAGGCGCACACTTCATCTTTAGGGCGGCTACTTTGTCTTCTTCGAAAACTGGTCGAACTGGGCACCCTGTATCGGAAACCGTGATGTCCCCAACGGCGATTTTGAGATATGATTTTGAGGAGATCGGGTATTTTTCAAAACTATTTGAAATGAGATGGAGTTTTACGAGATTTATACCGTGATTTCAGAAGAATTGACTAATTCAAAAGCTTTGGTGCTGGTTCAATTCGACAGTAATTGAAAAGGTGTGACTCGACGGAAATAATGTGACAATATTGGAAGAATACTTGATTAAAGTATTTAAAATACTTGAAATAATATTAGAGAATGACTTGCTTTCACTTACCTCCTGATTTACTCATCATTGATTAGGTTCTACCACATAACCATGAATGTAGCAGTGTAGTTTATTACTATTGTAGTAAATTGAATATATCTCGGGAAGCGGTTTGTCCCAGTGGTAGAGAGCGTCTAATCGGCGAGTTAAGATAAGCGACGTGCCTCTGCCACCACTGTTGTACTGGTGACCGGTTCCTCTGAATTCAATTTATGAGCCTCAAAAATCGCTTCCCGGTGGAAAGGAAAACTTTCTTGAATCTGAGTTTATCCAGTTGATGCAGTGTTCTGACAATTTGTTTTAATTTTGAGGATCTAGCCCGTTTGCTGATATTTCTAATTGATTCTGATGTTAATAATATGTTCTATCCATTTTTCATTACGGATTCTTGATAAGTTGAAAATGGATCATGACTTACACTTCACACTCCATATTGATTACTCGTGGATATGGGCTATGATGAAATACACACAAATTGACACGTCTTCAACCTCTAGTACTCTGCAAATGATCAGACCTATAAATAGGATAAATTCAAAATAAATCATTAGATTTTCACAAATACAATCCTCACACTAGATTACAATGGATTGATTGAGTAGGATGTGTTTAATTAAGTCTGTTGTGACTATGACGTGGCAATGTCCCGTTTATTTATTTGAAAAAGTCATTTGACCTAAGGTTTGGGTAACGTAGAGAATCTAGGATGGAATATGCGTGTGATGCCTACCATGTATTCTGATATCAGTGTTCTCCAAAACAATAATATAAATGACATTGATCATAATGTAATATCGGTACTATCCGATACATTCTGATCATTTCTCCTATCTGCAACAACAGAACAGACTGTCTAGTATTAATGTTTCAGTGTCTGTCCATTCAACTCAATATTGTATCAGACTGAAGTCCAGTATATGGCTGCTAGCATGTCTCCATGGGAATTGTGACCGGGGTATCTTTGTACATTACAACTCTCCAGGAGACCCCTTCCACTACACTCAAGCAAGATATCAATTCACAACGGTCCTCTCTATCACTTCTTCTCTTCAAATGTCTCTATCGTCTTCTTCCTCTTGCACTTTATCTTTCCTTCTTTCTTCTTCATTATTGTATTTAATTTCTTGTCTTCCATCATCCTAAAATTTCTTCTATCTCTCATTCTTATCTCTTTATCAGAACAAAAGATAATTGAACTGAATTATTATTCTAACTACTCAAAGCCTAGCACATTGAATATAAATCAATAAAATCTTCTCAGTGTATGTTTCTTCTTTCACACCAACTATAACAAGAAATAAAAAACTCTTTCAAAGCTTCTAAGAGCTTTTCACTATTATTCAACAAAATGAGCAATGAAGTTATAATAGTTTCACTCCCATACGTCGGAATTATTTCATTCTATTTTTTGTAAGAAGCATTCTTGTCAAGAAAAATCAATCAATAATAAAATAGGTTATGTTCAATGCTCATTCATCAATAATATCATTGTATTCGTATCTTGAACTTTCATCAGAATTTTAAATACAATGATGTGATCTTTGGGCACTGGCGGCTCGTGCTCACGAAACAGGTGAAGTGTGTACCATGAAGGATACGAGCACTTCACCTGTTTCGTGGGTACGAGCCGCCAGTGCTCTGGGGATTACATTACTTTACATTACTCCGTTTAAATAAGATGAAGGGAATAGAAAGAATACAATAATTTGTTTATTAACCCCTGTTTCTTCCAAACAGGGAGCAATTTTTTTAAGTACTATTTTTTATTTTGACATATTTTCAGCTTTCGTTCTGTATATGAAACATTATTTATAGACCTTTATATTATTTCTATGATTATACTTGTTTCATTATTTGATAAATTGTTTTGTTGTGTAGTGTCAAAATAAAGAAATATTGATTCATTTGATTCCAAAAATTCTGCTCTTTCCCCTCATTACTCTCCTCCACCTCCTCAAAATTTGTGCTCCAGTCACTCGAGTCATACAGAATTTAGATTCTTGATAAGTTATATTCTATTCGTAATGTATGTATCGTTAATGGAAATATTTCATCCGTTATTCTTCAATCATTTTCATATTCAATTTCTTCACTATTGATACAGAATCTTGTTTATGGTATCTCATAAAGTAGAGGAGAATTGGATCAATTCATACTTCGATTATTGCAGCTTCCATCACTATCTCTCTCTCACACACTCTCTTCCTCTTTCTCTTTCTTACTATCTTTCTCTCTCTCTATTATCTCCTGTTTTATGATCTTTCTTCGATCCGGTTGCATTGCTCGGCAGCTGCCAACCATCGCAATAAAACACGTACTTAATGTCAAACTGTCTCTCTCCCTATACCCCTCCCTCTTTCTCCCCTCACCCCCTCTCCCCACCACCACGTGCACCGAATAGTAAGATTTACTATTCGATTGACATCGGTTAAATGTTTATCGAGCCACAACAACGCAGAGAATGATACGAACAAATTGTTGCAAGTCTGACGAATTTTTATTTCGTACGAACTGTCTTTGTTTTTTGTTTTCATTGCCTGAGCAACCAACGACAGTGTGTTGGCGTACCCTAAATCTTGTAGGCATGACATTCTTACGATTTATCATGCAAATCATTTGTATTCTTGGAAAAGTTACTAGTGATTCGTGATAGATTCATTCCAGTGGCGAATTGATTGAGTTTGGTGGGGAGACATGTCATATACCGGTAAAGGAGGTCTTACCCCTCACGATTGAGTCACACAATAAATTTTCTGTCATTAGAGGCCCTAGGAAAGATTACCTGTACAGCCCTTCTCCCTACGATGGTCCTTCCCGAAATTTATAAAAACTAGGTACCAGAAGATTTTAGCACTTAGAATGTTATATAATTATACAGTACAAGATTTTGTTCACTATTAGGTGACCTTGTTGGCTAAGGTCTGGTGTCTGTGTTTTCAGGCTGTTTTTAGCGATATATATAATATATAAATAATATACAAATTCATTTTTACAAATGATTCCCTTCCCAATCCAGGAAAAGGAAGAATGAAATTAGGATTAAGAGGAGGAAATAGTCATCTCATCTTCATTGAGTATAGGACTACTTTCTATAAGACAGCTTTGGAGTTCTGATCCCTCCTGAGAACAAAACACAAATGCAACATCATTTCCGATTAGATCTTATAATTTTAGGACGCTAGCAAGCGAAAAATTAGGCCAGCAATTAGGCGACGTGCTTAATGTCTGAGAAATTCGCGAAAACGTAAGCTGAGGAAGTCTGAGAAAAAGTTGATGTTGACTGAACAAGATGGCGTGAACAGCGGTTACAATCTTGAAAGATTCTCACGATTTTCTTGAAAGGTTTTCACGATTTTCCGCATTTTCCTTGGCTTTTCGCAGACTTGAAGTCGCCATCCATCCGTGAACAAGTGCTCAGAATGTCTCTCATCCGTTGCTGATTGTAAGAAGGGGTGAAGAATAATAAAAACGTGGAAAACAAGACGACAGGGATTGGTGGCTTGGGTTTAACTTGGAAAAAGGACTAATTACACGCCTTGTCTGGTCCACCTAAAACACAGCAATAACAAACTTTGCTTGTGAACGTCTTCTTATCCTGCCTGCTCTGCTGTCTAATTGTGTCTGATCCTGGAACGCTTCAGGAGTCACTTGAATTTTGTTTCTACTGAACTTATTTCATTCTTTATTTTCATTAAATCGCAATCTCGGTTGTTTATTCGCTGGAGGGCTTTATGACAATTAAATATATTTTAATAAGATACATCTAAAATTTTATGATATGAACATTATACATTCATGTATAATAAGAGTATATAACGAAAATATTCGATAATATTTATTCAGCTTTTTTTCGAAGGGTGATCTGCCTTAGTAATGAATAACATAACAAATAAAACCAATTCCAATTAATAAACCTCTTTCATTGATATAAATAGGGAGAAGAAGGGACGGGACGGAATGAGAAAGAGAGGGTGGGGGAAAAAGTACAGTGAGTGAGAGCGGTTGAATTAGATTTGATTACTTCATTCTGAACATGCGAGAGAGAAACAGATAAAATAAATTAAAATAACGTAGAGAGGGTGAGGAAGAGGGAATGATGAAGAGAATCATTGGAAAAAGAAAGCAGAGTAAGTGAGATAGTTTTGATGTGGCCACCAAAAGCTGCGGCAAAACTTGAGGATATTTGACGACAACGGTCAGCCGCCTCTCGGTTATTATTGTGCTGCCGCCTCCAGTGTGGCGGTGTTTGGGGTTGGGGCGGCAGAATGATGGCCCCCGATTATTGCAGCAGTCATTTGAAGGCGCGCCCCGACTAATAAGCCCGGCCTGGTCCCCGGCTAAACTGAAGGCCTCCTCCTTTTGTCGTCAATATACCATCAAAGTCCCCAACTCAGGGAAGACCGAGAAGGAGAAGAAGAAGAAAAAGAAGAAGATATCCCAATATAGCCAGCAATACGCCAGCTTCTGCGTCCATAAAGCGCACTCGTGTCAAGCCTTGCCTTCTTGTCTTGACGATCCACTCACTCTTCAGCTGTGTGCGTTTGCCTCTGGCAATCACAAAACTTCTTCCACTTCCCCCACCCTCCAAATATTCTTATCACCTCTTTGTCTTCTATTCTATCAATCCCTCCTCCCATTTTATCACAGGTCCCCTCTTGTTTCCGTGCTCCATGTCTAATCTACACTGATCTCTCAATACAAAGATCATCTTTGTTTTATTTCTCTTCTCGGATCCCTTTCCTTTCTTGTTTGATTTCTTCAAATTTCCTCTTCTTCTTGTAATTTTTACCTCTTGACTTCTTTTAGCTTTTCTTCTACCTCGTTCGATCGTATGTATGTTTCATCTCCTCCATTTTCTTCGTATTCAGCCAGACAAAGTCTTCAAGTTTCACAGACTGACATTATATATTAAAAATATGTCCATCAGAGATTATCATTAATTATTTTCAATTTAAATTTTCCCATATCGATCAATTTTCCCTCTTTTATATCACCTTATTATTAATTTTCGAATACCTCATATATATATAGTGATTTTGTGGTCATCTATGCCTATATCGAATGAAAAAATAATGGACACTCTCAAACCACAGATGTGGACTTGTTGTTTGATGTGAAAAAATGCATGTTTTCTCGTTCTTTCAATTGTACTTTTTCAATGAAATAAATAAATAAACAATTTAATAAATTAATGAAAAATCTCTCATCTCCTTGGTCACGTTTCTCTGTTTTCCCTATCAAAATCCCGTTCTATTTGAACATCACCATTTCTCTCTCTTCCGTTTTCTTATTTTACCTTCACAAAGTCTGAATCTTGATTCGAATTGATTTTATTCCCTTAATTTCCAAAATTGAAAGGTCCTATGTTCAAAATTCACGACAACAACATAATAAGAACTATGTAACATTACAACACTATTTATAACATCTTTAACACTTTCATTGCTTATGACAGAACATAATAGCTTACATGATAAATTGAAGGATTTTAGAAACATCTCTCGATAAAAAAAGTTATGTTAAGATAAAGAAGCCAGTATCTCATTTATATTCTTGAACACAAATTCTATGGAACAAAATCATGCTCTAAATAATTATGTGGCAGAGTACTTTTCTTCAAGTATTATTGCCTAGAAGACTTGAGGTTTCTCTAATAATTATTTCTTTTCCTACTATTTCCCAATCTTTTCCTCTACTCCATTTTCTCTTTTCTTTCCCCTCAGAATGCCTCCCAAACCTTCTTTTCTTTCCACCCATACACACACTTTCCTCTGTTAACTTTATCCTACATACCATACACTCATCCTTCCTTTTCTCGTCCAATCTTGATGACTTCTCTATCTCCATCTTTTTCCTTCTTGTTTTCCCCAGGAATGTCTTCTATTCTCCTATCCTTGTCCTTATTACCCCTAGAACGAACGACTTATATCTCTTCATTGCGTCTTAGCCACACCTTCCTTCGTCAACTTTCACGTCTCAATCGTGATCGTCGTCCATTCTTTTCGTCGCAAACTTTGGCGTGATCTCGATTTGTCGAGACTGCTGCCACCCGAAATGAGTTTGCAGGCCGTCAGCTGTTCCCAATCATCTCTGATAGTTTCGCGGAATTGCCCGATGCCAAAAGATTGCTGCTCCCGATTCACGTATGAAAAGATTTGTAGGCGATAATCATGAAACTCAGCAAGGGGATTCATACCACAATTGATTATAAGACTATGTAAAGACAAAAATTGAGGAAAAAATGAGGCAATAGCAATTGATGATAATTTCTAAAATAGGAATGACGGCTGTGTGAGTAATTAAGGACTCTCGGACTGTAAAAGAATGATATTTGAATATGTTCATTAACCAGGAATAAGGTAATCCACTAAAGAATTGAAAGTGAGTTCTAAAATATATATTATAATCTTTTCGAAAAGCACGAGAAAAACTGTGTGTCCAGTTTCAAGAGAGAAACTGGAATGTTATATTTTCACAGCTGATAATTAGATGATTCCCTATCTGATTTATTAGCGTGATAACCAGGCATGTTTTAATTTGACATGAATAATTCAGTGGTTTCTCAAAGAAAAAAATTGTTATGAGCTTATTCAAGAGATCTCATTCAGTAGATGTGAAATGATGCGTCGTATTTTGAAAAAAGTAATGGTTGAGTTGCATCATGCTGCATCGAGCATACAGCATGCAGCATCCAGCATCCAGTATCCAGCATCCAGCTTCCAGCATCCAGTATCCAGCATCCAGCATCCAGTATCCAGCATCCAGTATCCAGCATCCAGCATCCAACATCCAGCATCCAGCTTACAGCATGCAGCTTCCAGCTTCCAGCATCCAGCATCCTGCTTCCAGCATTCAGCTTCCAGCATCCAGTTTCTAGCATCCAGTTTACAGCATCCAGCATACAACTCCAATCATCTAGCATGTAGCATCCAGCATCCTGCTTCCAGCATCCAGCTCCCAACATCCAGCTTCCAGCATCAAGCTTCCAGCAACCAGCCTCTAGTATCCAGCATCCAGCATCCAGTATCCAGCATCCAACATCCAGCATCTAGCTTACAGCATGCAGCTACCAGCTTCCATCATCCAGCATCCAGCTTCCAGCATCCAGTTTCCAGCATCCAGTTCAGCATCCAGCATACAACACCAATCATCTAGCATCAGCATCCAGCATCCAGCTTCAGCATCCAGCATCCAGCATCCAGCATCCTCCAGCATCCAGCATCCAGCATCCAGCATCCAGCATCCAGCATCCAGCATCCAGCTTCCAGCATCCAGCATCCAGCATCAGCTCCAATCAGCTTCCAGCATCAGCATCCAGCATCCAGCTTCCAGCATCCAGCATCCAGCATCCAGCTTCCAGTATCCAGCATACAGCATGCAGCATCCAGCATCCAGCATCCAGCTTCCAGCATCCAGCATCCAGTTCCAGCATCCAGCTTCCAGCATCCAGCATCCAGCATCCAGCATCCAGCATCCAGTCCAGCATCCAGCCCAGCATCCAGCATCCAGCATCCAGCTAGCAGCATCCAGCATCAGCTCCAATCAGCATCCAGCATGTAGCATCCAGCATCCAGCATCCAGCATCCAGCATCCAGCTTCCAGCATCCAGCTTCAGTATCCAGCATCCATCCAGCATCAGCATCCAGCATCCAGCATCCAGCTTCCAGCATCAGCATCCAGCATCCAGCATCCAGCATCCAGCTTCCATCATCCAGCATCCAGCATCCAGCTTCCAGCATCCAGCATCCAGCTTCCAGCATCCAGCATCCAGTTTCAGCATCCAGCATCCAGCATTCCAGCATTCAGCATCCAGCTTCAGCATCCAGCATCCAGCATCTAGTATCCAGCTTCCAACTTCAATCACCCATGATGTGGCATTTCCAGGATCATACTTTCTTGAAATATGACACATTTTTTAACATCTTCTCACTGAGATTTTTCAATCAAGCGTCAAATTATTGGTCGAGAAACCACGGATTAATTCTAGTCACAAAAAATCCTTTGTATTAATAAAAAAATTTGATACGTTATGGATGATGATTATCTTTTGTAATAACTATGAAATGATCTTAAATATCATTTTTAATAAAAAATCTCAAATATAATAGGATTTGTATTTTCATCTCTTTCCATATGATCAGATATGATCATAGAACTATTATCGTGTAATACCGGCCTTAGATTGGAGTCTACAACAATATATCACTTGCAAAATGGCTCTCTCTCTCTAAGAACTATAATAATTACTATAATTGATTACTAATTACTAAATGAATACTATAATAATCTCATTTAATCAACATTCCAGTCTTAAATAAACTTCATTCGTCATTCCTATCATTTTCATTCATTTTTCATCAACTACTGTATCCATTCCACATTCTGTTACAATTTCATAGTGGAAAATTCATTAATTTAATTCTCAGTCGAATCTATTTATCAGTAAAACATTTGTTACGGTTGAGTGTTAATGAGAGGGATATCCTTGCATATCATTCTCCAAGAATGGACATCTATGTCCAAACTCCGCCATTTCATGTAGATACATCACAATCATTATTATAACAGTAAGAATATTGAATCCTATATCTGTAATGTAGTAAGTCTAATACATATCGTTGTATATTTATTTTATCAATTGTGTAATTGACTTTTTGTTTAATATTCGGAATCTTGGATTTAAGATCATAAATGCTGTACTTTACTTGAATGAAGTGAATAATCTAATCTAAGAAAGATAGGTCAGATGTCCCATCCTTTACTAATCTCTCCCATTGCACTATTCGTGCACAATTAAATAGGCAGAGCGCTTTTCACCGCACTCGTCATTCCATTACTCTGTTTATGCTAGGTGTTGATGATGAAATGGGAAATCGGTTCCCCATGTTCATGTTGCAAGTAAAATCTTGTGAAGACATTCTCTCAATTTCCATGTTCTTATATTTTTGATAAATGAAGGAGATCACCCATTCTTGTAACTATCCGTTGCTGAAGGACACCTCTCCTGTCCATTTCTCAATTCTCGCTCTCCCTCCTAAGGGCCAAAACGTCGTGGCCTGTGGGACAGCCTGATTCCTATTCACTATTGATAAACATTAATAGACGTGCGATATGTGGACTCCCTCCGGTCTGTAAGTATGTTTGTGATAGACGTTGCCAAACGGTCACCCTTCCAAGAGCAGGCTGGCCTTCGCACGGGACATGTCGTTAGTGTTGCATAAATGTCTCTTACAATCCTGACAAGGTGACGTCATTACCGATCTTTGTGTCACACCAGTGTGTCACGCTCTATGTGTGAATGTGATGTGGGACAAAATCCAGTGAGGTCTACCTTCATCTCGCCCTGAAATGACACCATCTTCGGGAATCCAATTGATTGGTCGAGATATAGTATAGATTGAGTTATGGGACGCATTATAATAAATAATAATTCGATCATTTTAACCCTCCAAGAGATCAATTTATTTTTTCAAAACTGGTATTGTTTGAACTGCATCATTTTATCTCTATTATTATTATCATCACGATAGATCAATATTTGATCGGGTTTACTGGATGGAAAGGGTTTGGGTTTAAAGTGAGGATTGATGGCGTTTGGGTGTTCTACTTACAGTGGACTGTTTTATTCATTACAAGGTTGAGCCCCGTCCTAGATAAACTGAGAAAAATGTGATCAAATCAAAATAATTCAAACAACATTGGCTGAATGAGACATTTGAGAAGCTATGAATCCTAAAAACCCCTACACATCTTTTTCACCAATTTTCCTATTTTTCAGGATGGAAACACACCAGAGAGGATCAGAAGACAACCCATGAACAAAAATACCATTGGGACAAGTATGACTTCTTTCTTACCCTGACTTGGCGGAGCTTGAACCCAGCTAACGAAAATATGAATAAAAATTGATAATCAACTTGAAATTTTTTTTCGGATCTAATTCGAAATATTTGATTGTAAGAACTATTGAGGATTATTTTTTATCAACGTTTCAATAAAGAAATAATAATATATGAAGATTTTTGTACTTCTCTGCTACTCATTTTACAATAAATTTATTATTTTTGGTTGGATGTTTATAAGCTTTTCAAAAGCCTAGTTACACAAGAAAGAGATTATGCAGATAAAGTTATAAAAGTAATTTGTAGGCATATATTTAAACTACATATTGTATTGGAATAAAATATAAAAAAATCAACTTTGTAACTTTTTTATCTGAACACAATTTGTTACGTACTCATGAGAGCCACTTTAAGATAGTGCGTATAGAGAATTCCTTATTTTAAATGCTTCTCAAGAGTGTCAGAATTAAACTTGTAGTGTTCAAATAAAAACATTATAAGGGGTGCTGTGATTTATTATTTTATTTATTACATAAGAAGCCACCAACATCAAAGTGATCACAGTATAAAAGAAACAAATAAGTGTAAACAAGCAATATAAGGCAACTATAAGACTTCCAAGAACCATGACAAATAAGATTTAAAACTTTACGAAATAATTATTTTCTATTGATTCAAATAATAAACCTGGAAACCTACACTGCTTGAAAGTGAGCATCAAAATGAAAATATCTTGATTTTTTAGAAGATGGAACTTATCTCTTTACTTTCCAGTGCTCTTTCCAAGTATTGATTTTCTCTACAATAGTCTAACCCCATCATGGAATCATGAATTATACTCCTTAATTGATGGATAATTATCAATTGATTTATAATTATTGATGAATATTATGGTAAATATTGATTTTATAAACTATCTATTGATACTTCTCATTTTGAAGCAGATTCTATTGCAGAACTCAAATATCACACCTTCTACTTTTCCGATCAAATCAGGGACTTCTTTACAGCAGTGATTAGCCACAGATAGCTCACTCAATCCCTGGAGATTATTAGTTATTTTCTGACTGAACGCTCTTCATTACTCTGATATATAGAGTAGGAGGATATTTTCTTTTCCAAATGACAAGCATATCAGTTTTCCACTGCAAATCAGTACAAGATTGCTTTCAACGGTTCACTGAGTTATCACCTGTCTCAAGGATGATCGAGAATTATCGAATTAAACGATGCCACATTGAATTGACTTTATTGGTATAGCTCGCATAAGCTGAGAAGACACGTTGTTTCAATCTGAAGTTTAATATAGTGGCGTATCTTCTCAACTTGTGCAAAATATACAGAGATTATACTATACGATATATTAGTATTAATTGATTGTATAAACTATATGATAAATTAATGTCATACAGTTATGTTAATGATACATTAATGTCATTCATAAATCATTGACTTTCTTGAACGAATTCAACTCATCAAAGGTATACCGGATTATTTCATATTGGTGGGTCAGTTTCTGGGCTTTTAACATGCATGCAGAAGAGAATATTCATGTTCAACATGTATTTCATTGAAATATTCAAAAATTTCTTTACTATCGAGATCTATTAAACTATTTTTTCTTTGAAAATCTTTATTAATTCGATTGTTATTCGCTAACAATACGAAAATGTGCTTATTTATTTCATGAAAGAGTGTACTGTACAGTTCAGTAAAAAATCTAATTTGTCTTCAATCAAAATATTACATTAGCCATTTCCATGAGAACACAATACATTAGTTTTGAAAAGGACATTCACTTTTGATATTCTAATAAATCAGCTCATATTATTATCTAGCATTCCATAATATTTAATACACTCTAAGTAGATTCAATTGTAGGCACTTTTGACTGTATTTACGGCAACCCATAGTTTACCACACGGCACACAGGAGTTTTATTAATGTCAGGTAGCAAAACGACTACATCGAGGAAGAAAAGGAGGTAAAGAAGAGGAGAAGAAGGGGAGAAAGAACGTCGATACCACAACGGAGGAAATGACTTACGTCTCATAATAAGCAGTAAATAACTGTGGGAAGACAGGGTTTGTGATTGGGAGCGAGAGGGTTGGAAAAGGGGCAACCGAAGGGGGAGAATGGAGGAATAAAGAGAAGGAGAAGGAGGAGGAGGAAGAAGAAAGGAGGCCTCAGTGTATGGAAAAACGATAAAGTATTTTCACGATAATTCAGTGACGCCAGCTAGAATAAATCATTGATCAAGGTGGCAGAAAGGTACAGAGCTCTTTTTCTCCTGGATGCCTGTACTGCTTCTTATTTTTATTCAGTACTACTTATAACGTATGAGCTCACGACATATCGTCTGGAAGCCGCCTGCCTATTCCACAGATTAATCGACATATTTATTCTTCAATCTCTCTTCTTCTTCTTCCTATTTTTCTTCTTTAAAATAATAATTTTCTTCTTTGAATTGTATATAATTATAGAGTATAATTTGATTATAAATAATTAATAGACCAGCTGAAAGGAGAAAACTCACGTATGAAACAGAGTATTTGCGAATATGCACCAGATTAAAAATCTAAGGCCGCGTATCGGCAGTCTGAGGCATGTGCCACGCATGCCTCGCGGTACAGTCTGTTGACGCAGAAAAGACCCTCTGGCAAGATGGGAAAATGATGGTACAACAGATTGGTTTGACTTTTTAACAAATATTGACTGAGCTAGAGTCATTTTTCCATTTTCCCAGAGGGTCTTTTTGCGACAACAGACTGTAACGCGAGGCATTCGTGGCACATGCCTCGGACTGTCCATACGCGGATTTAAACTCTTCCTGCCTAGGAGGAGCACTCATTGATTAGACCATTTGTCTTATTGTTCAACCGCATATATACTTAAAGATGATTTGAACGGAAAGCTGTAGAGAATGACTAATATTAAGCTGTGTTATGAAATTATGATGTCAGACTTGATGAGAATCACACACCATCCTGCAAATGATACAGTATGCCTGCAAGTAAAGAATAGAAAAAAATTATTTCTAAAAATTCTTGTGTGATTATAGGATAATTTTTATTAAAAATTACTGAAACTACTAAAGGAATCGTGGCCAAGGACAAATATCGTTTCTGCTTCCCACTCTATCTTCAAGTGAATGAAGCTTTCTGGGGACGTGGCAAGATACAAAAATCGGTTCTGCCCCCCCCCTCCATTTTCTAGTGACTGGAGCTCTCTGGAGGCGTGGCTTATGGCTCAACCAATAGTAGACAAGATTCCTTGAGTCTGCCACCTGTTGAATGTCTAAAACTACCCTAGGGGGCGTGGCCAGAGACAAAACTTTTTGGCTTTCCCCTTCATTCTTTAGTGAATGAAGTTTTCTGGAGGCGTGGCTTATGGCTTACCCAATAGCAGACAAGTATGCTTGAGTCTGTCAACTGTTGAATGTGACTACTGCAGGGGGCGTGGCCAAAGGCGAGAATAGTTTCTGTTTCTTCATTCATTTTCTTGGCTCATTTCCTTCTGCTGTTGAATGTCTAGAATCACTGCAGGGGGCATGGCCAAAGACAAAAAATCGTTTCTGCTTCCCCCTCCATTTTCCAGTGAATGAAGCTTTCTGGGGGCGTGCCAAAGGCAAAATAGTTTCTGTTTCTTCATTCATTTTCTGCTTATTTCCTTCTGCTGTTGAATGTCTAGAATCACTGCAGGGGCATGGCCAGAGACAAAAATCGTTTCTGCTTCCCCCTCCATTTTCTAGTGAATGAAGCTTTCTGGGGGCGTGGCTTATGGCTCAACCAATAGCAGACAAGTGTTCTGAGTCTGCCACCTGTTGAATGTCAAAATCACTGCAGGGGCGTGGCCAGAGACAAAAATCGTTTCTGCTTCACTTTCGCCCTCCATTTTCTAGTGAATGAAGCTTTCTGGGGGCGTGTCTTCTGGCTAAACCAATAGCAGACAAGTATGCTTGAGTCTGTCAAGTGTTGAATGTCAAAGACCACTGCATGGGGCGTGGCCAAAGGCGAAAATATTTTCTGTTTCTTCTTTCATTTTCTTGGCTCATTTCCTTCTTTCAGCTCAGGAGAGAATCAAAACTTTCTACTTCCATTATTTACTTCTTGATTACTTATAGTTACATACATTCTAACATTGTTCAATGTAGAACACTCATCCAAGTACTTTACTATATAATATGAGTATTAGTATTATAATAATATAGTCGATATGAAACAAACGATTACTCGCTCTTATCGAGGCCTGAGGTATCAATAGTAGTTTGGAAACATAAATAAGTTGACCCAAGTTCAAACCAGTGTCGCATCCGCATCCTAATGTAGTCCAGCGAATGAAGTCTGTCCACACGGGTGTGTGAAGGCCCGTATCGACAGTGTGAGTCATGTGCCGTGAATGCCTCAATGTATAGTCTGTTCAAGAAAAGAAGAGTCTTACTCTAGTCTCCAGCTCGGTCAATATTAGTTCAAAAATTATTGATTTTGTCTTAAATTGAAGATCGAAATGTTTCCTATAATTGAGACCAGATCAATAATTTGAATCAATATTGACTGAGCTGGAGACTGGAGTAAGACTTTTCTTTTCTTGAACAGACTAAATACTTTGAGGCATTCGCGGCGCATGCCTCGCACTGTCGATACGGGCCTTTATACACATTCCTCATGAAATATGCCTCAATTTTTTTACCTCTGGGATTTGCTTAAACTAGTTAGGAGGCTAATAAACTAAGAGTCCCTGAACCTGGGGGTTGAGCATATGATGGGAGGGGGGTTAAAAGGGACAATTTTCTAGTCTGTTTAGGAGTTTTATGCGAAAAACTAAAACATTCTACGTTTCAACCCCCTCCCCTCCCACCCCTCGCTCACACCCCAGGCATATATCATGCACTCTATAATGCTTTATTTACTGAACTAATGTTCAATTATGTTTACTAGAATAATAGTTGAACTACTATTTTATATAGCCGACTCCTAGAAGTTTGTCTGCTTTTTTGCGCTCCAACAGCTGATAATGTCATTTATCAATGCCAGAATGCCTAGATGATATTTTTAACTTGAAAGAGACAATATCATATCAGCTGCTTCATATCAGCTGTTGATGGGTTACATCAATAATTACAAGAGATTACCGAACTATTTGGCGTCAGCTCTACGAGCCTTAACTAATGTGTTTGCAGCAAATGAGCTCTAAGCAGTAACCAAGCATTTCATACCTTGTTCAACTGAATAGATCCAGTAGGAACTATCGGAAGATGAAAAGTAAGAACCTACAGTGACAGGATGGAGCAGACTAGAAAATGTCACGATAAAAGTCAACCGTAGCAGAGGAGAATAAGTAACAAAAACAAACAAGATGGCGAACTGTAGCAGTGGCGCGAGATTCAAAAAAGAGAATAACTGGAAGAAGGAACTGTAAGAAGATGTGGAGAGGATGTAAGAGATAAAACGAAGAGGGAGAAGAAGAATGAGAGAGAGAGTGGGTGAAAGACAAGATTGATGTTGGTTGAGGAGGCTCTCAGTAGTCCGATCGCTGGTTGTACTCTACACGCTTGTTGCATTGCAGTCTGCAGACTATACCATGGACAGGACTGTAACACGGACAGTAGTCGCTGCAGTAATTTATGGCTTGGACGTCTTCTTCGATTGTCAACTAATGTATAGGTATCTATAATGATACACCTCTACTATATATAGTTGCATCTTCCAAACCAAACAGTTAGACCTATTGTACTATGGGCATAATATGTACCCTTGAGTATACGTGTAATAGTATAGGCCTACTCCATTGAATTTAGTAAACATATCGTTAATCTAAATTCAATTATAAATTATGGAATATATTCGCTGAATTCAATGGAGTATGATATGATAATAATGATCATCAATAATTGAATCAAAACTATTTGAAGTTGCATCTTTTCAACTAGTTCAATAGATATCCAGCAATATTGCCATGGCAAAATTATTATAACACGTTGTGATTTTGTGCTCTAAATTTTTATTAAATTACAAATTTTCCAGTCTTGGATTAGTGTTTTGACCTGTGTTTCAGTGCTCTCGGACTTGCTCAATTGCGAAAAACTTTTCGGAATCTAAATTACAGTGAAAATAATCAATACTTTTACCATGCTTCCTATTGGCGAAAGATGGTTGGCAAGGTGGAATAACCTTTTGGTCTCCCCACCAAATAAAGCCATGCGGTGATAATAATAATAATAATAATACCCAGCAATATAGAATATTATAATTATGTTCACTGTATCCATCACGTATATGAGTACTTGAATAAGAATGTTAGGGAGAAAGATGTAAATAGAAAGAGAAAGGTTATTGTGGTTCGCCATAATAATGTACCATCCTTGAAATGAACCCTATTAGCCTACTGTGTTATTATGATTCCCAATAAAAATTGTATGTTTAAAATACTAAAGAGTTCTACTCAACTAACAATATTACTTATAAATTACTTATCTATATTTCAAATCAGAATCAAATCACCCTTAAAGTATTTGATTTAATATCTCAACATGTTCAATTCAATCACTTATTCTTTCTGTATACAGAATTCTTTCTGTATTATTTTACTGTAATAATGAAATATGATTCTTGTAAATTTTTCTAAATTTGTAATTATATTCTTCACTTGTACTTTATTATGTGGAATAAACGTGATTTTGAATTTGAACAATTTTTAGAATATTTATTCCATTCAGTTTGTATCTCCGACAAAAATCGAAGCGATAGATGCTGACGGGCCAGTTGTGTAATAATTTTTATAAATTATATACTTATTTTCTCTTAGGGCTACTGTATTTATTAGAATTTTAAAATGATTCAAATCAAAGTAACCTTTTTTCAAATATTTTTATTTTTATAAACTATTATTTTATTCATTTATTTCGTTTCTCATGGAATTCTTATAATTTTTCAACTTGAATTTCAATCAAAATATTTCTCTCTTGATCATACAATTCATGTATTGATTTCTTCAAATTTGAAACAATATAAATATGCTTAGCTTACTTTATTTGGCTAAAGTCATCCGTGTATTGAGGAGTACTGTACAGTGTACAAATCTAATCAACCCTATCCTAGTGAACCCATCTAACATATCGAGCAGCTGTGTATGTCATAGTAAATCCCCCATTGGAATATTTATCAGGCCGCACTTTAACGACCGTTCTCTGTCAAGTCGCAATATGTGTGCATGGCTATGATCATGTTAAGCAAATCATTAAACTTGCCTAACCAGCACACAATTGGCGATTTAATAGACAAACATTCCAATATGGATAGAGACCATCCATATGGATAGTGTACGTCCGTCCATTCGAACCCGTACAATCGTTAATTGATAAATTAGATATACAGACACTGTTGTAATTGATGCTTGTTTGCATACAGTCAGTCCACGCAAAGAAGACCCTCTGGCAAGATGGGAAAATGACTCCAGATTGGTCGATATGTGCTCAAGAATTATAAATGTAGTCTTAATAGTGGATCAAATTGTTTCCTATAATTTGAGATCAAATTGATAATTTTTGAACAAATATTGACCAAGCTGGAGTCATTTTCCCATCTTGCCAGAGGGTCTTCTTCGCTTGGACAGACTATACGAGTCCATGAATGCGAGAGATACACTTCGAGAGAGACACACGAGAGAGGATAGTCAACTCTCTTTAGACTGCTATTAAAGATGATGCTGCATTTGGAGAGAGAGATAGTCTGTCCAAGCGAAGAAGACATTCTGGCTAGATGGGAAAATGACTCCAGTTCGGTCAATATTGTTTCAAAAATTATAAATTTAGTCTTAAATTGTAGATTAGAATAGTTTCTACAATTTGAGACCAAATTCACAACGTTTGAACCAATATTGATAGAGTTGCAGTCATTTTCTCATCTTGACAGAATGCCTTCTTTGCTGGGGTAGATTATACACATCTAGCATTGTCTCTCTCCCGGTCATCACTGAGGACAGTGTACTCTCTTTAGACTGCTACTAAAGAGAGGACAGTGTCTCCTGATAGTATAGTGCAGTACGGTACGAGATGGACGCATGAATACAATGATATTGCATCAATAAATTAGGGCAGACATGTAGCCTTCTGTGTGAGTACTAACGTACTCTGGGGGTAATCGTGAGTGCGCTTGTGTAGGTAACAGCGTAACGTAACACGTAAGTGGCATGTGTAGTAGTGGATGAATGAAGGGTGCAGTAGTAAAGGGATGACGAATTATGTAGAGTGGATGTGGTAGGAAGTAAATAGGTTGAATGAGTCAAGGTTATGGTTCAAGGTCACTGAGAACTGGAAGAATTTACTCGAAATTTGTCCCTCTGTATGTGTATTTCTATAGCCGTATTGCTTGAAAACTTTTTATCTTTTTTTTTTGCTGTGGCTGATGCCCAAATGAGCTTCTAGACATGTGCGTAGGCAATGAGAGGGATGATGATGAGAGTAAATAATTGCTGGTCACTTTGTTATTATTTAATATCTCTATCAAAATTTGGGAGACAGACGTTTTTGAATTTGATGTCTGTGTTTTTACCCTTTATTGTATAATTTCTCGAATAAATAAATAATAAATAAATAATTAATCAAAGTAACCTTTAAAATAAGTTTTTTTTCTCGTTGAAAAATTTCTTCCGTTCAACTAAGTCACTTAAAAAAGACTTGAAAGTTCGAAACTAGGTGTGAGAAAAAATAAACTAATTTAAAATGGTAGTTTGATCAATTATTTATTGATTTATTATAATAATATCTGGTACCAAACTTCGCTCTGAAGCTGCGACCGAACCTCCTTGTAAAAAATGAATTCAAAATTGATATGATCACCTCTCACAATTTTTTGAGTCATGAACATGTGTTATAGACTTGAATGTAACTCCATTCACTCCAGCTGGATAGCGTTGGTCAGCCAACGATAACAGCCATTATACGCAGTACTTGGGATTATGCCTGAATAAGGAATATTTTATTCTTTTATTAATCCTGCCAGAGAGTTTTCCCAGACATGAGACCTGGTGCAATCTTATTTTTCCATCACGGTTATATTACATTTCAAATTTCAAGAAAATCGTTAGAGCCGTTTTCTAGATCTGTGGTTCCACATACAAACATACATACATACATACAGAAATTACTCGCTTAATATAATAGGATAGGATAGGATTGCTGGTTTATCATGTTAAGATTTTGTGTTCATGAAATCGTCTATACTTAGCATATTTTTGAGTACTGAATCAGATTCTATGTAAACTATTGTAGTATGTAATAATGTAGCCCATTCTATTAGGCTAACTAATAATTAGGCTAATTTGGGACAGATATTCTACTATGGCTTTTATCGGACTTTAAATCTACTATGTTACGTACATAGCGTGTCAATCACATTCTCAGTCTATTTTAGTATTTTTAACATCATCTTGAAATTTCTTTACGATAAGAAAAAAGGTTTAAAATGCAAGGTTATTACAGGGAAGGTTGCTCCATATGAGTGGAATCATAGTGTAATGTTTGCAAGCAAGTTTTGCACACCATGGTTTTACTCATGTAATATAATTTCCATGGAAAACTTTTCCTATGAATGTATGATGTCGTAATAGTATATTACATAATGAGTTTGGAAAAGGCGTTTTTACAAACGAATAATTATGTTCTCCAAACGAGCGGTACGCGAGTTTGGAAAATAATTATGAGTTTGTAAACTTTTCCACACGAATTATTTACATTTTTTTCGTCATACTAGACTGAGAAGGTTTTATTAAAACCTCAAACAACTGAAAACATCAACTGAAGCCAACATAACCTCAACACAACACTAGTGAACAAACGCACGCAGTGAACTGTCATGGCGGCTCGTTCGACTCGTTTATTCATACGTCAGAGTTCGGAAAAATTTAGATTTAGTTCGGGATAGATTTTCAGTGCTGTAATTATCATCATGACGATGATTAGAGCCGCGTATCGACAGTCCGAGGCATGTGCTACGAATGCTTCGATGTACAGTCTGTTGACACAAAAAAAGAGTACTATTACTAGTCTACTATCCACCGCGTATCGACAGTCCAAGGCATGTGCCACACATGCCTCGGACTGTCGATACCGGGTTTGCTAGCAGCGAGGCAAACGCTGCACACAATTCGCAGCGAGCAGTGCCTGTTGCCTCGCAACGCACAACGAACAATTCTACAAACTAACCTCAAAATTGTACCCCATTCCTATGCATTTTTGTGATTGAGAATTCTATTTGGGTGCAGAAGGTTCTAATAGGCAATAATAAACATTGTCTTAAATTTTTATCTACTAATTGAGCACAAACTAACCTCCAAAGTCAAAATTATCAATTGTCAGAGCTTAGTTGCTTTGTCTCCCGCTTGATGGCGCTAGTCAATTTGTTTGCGTGCTCGCATTTTTTGTTAGGTCGGTATTACACGATAATTTAGTTCTATGATCATACCATTCTATGAATATGATTTGGTATTTTCATCTCTTTCCGATCAGATATGCTTTTGGAACTATTATCGTGTAATAACGGTCTTACAAAAATTGCAGATCACACATGTGCCTCAGCCATGAGTTCATACTTTTTTTGCGTCAACAGACTGTACCGCGAGGCAATCGTGGCACATGCCTCGGACTGTCGATACGCAGCTTAGTGCTGTAATAATCATCAAAATGATTATTCCCGCATTCAAAACAGCTGATCTTTATATTCTCTTGTAAACGGCAATTTTCCAAACGCAAATCTAGCTTGGTAAGTTGTGTATTACATACGAGTATGGCGAAAAGTAATCATGTGCTTACAGAGCTGTTTAAAACCTTGATTGGCTTTCATGAAGTGAATTAAAATAGTCTTCAAAACTTTTACATCAAAGTACTACTTGTAACGTTTTTCAATATGAATGTAAATTCCACAATTGATCCATTGGATGTCAATAATACTACTCAACCTTGATTCTATTGGAATCTATCGCTACCGACTTAGTATTAACTGCTACTCATTCATTCAAGGTTGAGAAGAATATATCAGAATAAATTGTAGAATTCCAAATCACTCACTTTTCAATCGTCTTATGAAATAGCAGGTTTGGGTTGACTCGAAATATAATACAGAAATTCAGCAAGACTCGTTTTATTTAAATCAATTTTTGTCTATCAATAATATAATAATTATAATAAAAGTAACATCAACAGTACTGATTTTTCAGTATGATTCTTCAGGCAGCATTTTTATGCTACCAGAACACATCATACGTGGAAAGTATATTTTCTGGACTGGTTTGATTACATTTCAACATTTTTGAGAAAAATAAATCACTATTAAAAAATATAAAAAATTGCTTTCATATAGTCTCCATATTTACTGTTTCACTAAACAAAAACAACATAAAAATCATATCCTGTTGAAATATAATCATATCAGCGATTACTACAAATGTTTCAGCAATAATTCTTCAACCTCTTCAATTTTCCAATCAATTATTTGTACACTTACAATAATAAACTTTATCATACATAATCGTATATCACTCGAATAGGTATAAAATTATTCACAATTATTTCATGTCTTTCAACTTTTAATCTGTTGCGAATAAATAATGAAAATTTGAAAAAATTGGGGAACCTGTCATATTCATAACAGCATCAAGTTATCGAATTTTTTAATGTTGGATAGTTAGATTACTAGAGAAAGCAGTAAACGTTTATAAATAATTGATATCGTAGTACTACAATTTTCAACCAACGAATCCATACTAGAAAAGATGAACAATCAATTTATTGAACACATTTTTCATTTTTCAATTGTTTGTTGATGATTTCAAAAACGAATAAGTCAAGAAATATTATGAACTACACAAGTTATTTGAAAATTTTTAACTAGACAGTATACAATCGGATAGTATTGTACTTAGTTTTATTGACTCTATCCAAGTTTGTCATGATTGAGATTCAGGGAAAATCTAGTTTCTTTCTTTATATTATGTGTAATCGTATACATATCATTTGGTCATAAGGATAGCTAATTTAGTCTTATCATACATGTTTGTCTCGGAAGAAAGATGGTAAAAGAGAATGTACATGAAAATTAATATTACTGATAACATTTCAGATCTGTGATTACAGTGAAATTATCACAAATTAACAAATTTAAACAAAAATAAATAGAATATTTCAAAAGTACGTGAAAATGAATAGTTGTAAAATCTTTCGTTTGAGTACAAAACTTTGAAACGATAACAATAAAACAGAGTGGAATGAATTTTCTTGGGAAGTATTTTTAGAAATTTAAGTTTGAGTTGGTTCACCAAACCTGTATTATTCGATTACTTACTATACATAATTTAAATATTTATCTGTGTTTCATGCAAGCTTTCGAATAATGTATTTCTTGTCAGTTGATCATTGTTTTCAAATCCACCAAAAGTTTATCCCGCAAAACCTGAAATTTTTCTAAGAATTTGATGATCCAACAACTAGAAATTTATCTCTCAATATCAACTACTTCTTCTCAATTTTGGATTCTGCAAAGTCTCATGAATCCCCACACCATTTATAATTCTCTACTAAAAATAACTGAAACAATACCAATAAAATATTTGGCTCTGTTATAATTTTCAAAACTACATGACGAATTAGAAACGATCCCTCCTGGACTGTCACTTCATTTTTAATCGAACTTCAAAGACGAATTTCAAAATGAGCGGAACTTGAACTTAAAAATAAGCACGAGAATCTGCCCACTGTATAAATCATCATTATAACAACAGCTAAGTCTATAAATCGTCACTCTGTGTCATTTCTGAAACCTGTCTTCTTCCGTGGAATAATTCTCTAATGTACGAGTAGTTTATTCTCTTTTTGCCTGTCTCTCTCTTCACCAAGAAATTATTCATACATCCTCTTTCATTCGTATGTTATAACATTTTTCTTCTCTTCCCGTCTCTTTCTCAAATGACACAACTCTGTCAACTGCGACGTTTTCTCCACGCACCTGCCACGATTTTTCATCTTTCCATCTCTTTCTTTCTTCTTCTTTTATCTCTTTTCACCTCGTTCATCACATTCTCCTTCCTTGCCTAAAACAAACTCTCCGTTTGCCTATGTCACAATTCTCAACAAATACATATTCATCCACATAACTTAGCTGTCAGTTTCGTGAAAGGCACGATTTATTCCATCAACCGTAATTTATTGTTTATATTTTTAGTTTATTATACACAAGTTTCACCCGACACGAGGATTATTCATGGCAAGCATTCAATATGGGTAATTAATATTATTTGAGAGGGTCTTCTACAATTATTTACGTTGAATTTCATTATTTTTATGCCTGCTAATATTTTGTCTCTTAATTTTATTGGGAGATAAAGTGGCAAAAAATTAAATTTTCGTGGATTAATTAGAAATATTGCAACTCATTCACTTCCTGCTAATTTAGCTTAGAATCATAAGAAATGTATACGATGAAGATGTTTGTGAAATGAAGAGTTGTGGGTGGAGGACTGAAAGATAGAAAGAAAGAGAGAGTTTGTGAGGAGAAAGAGAGAAAGAGCAATCAGTAGACGAACGTGAGTGACTGATGCGACAAAGAAGCAGCTGTTCAAGCATTTATTGGCTTTGAGCTACTTGAAATTTGAAATACAGACAACTTCATGAGCACGAGCTCAAAGGTTACACAACTTTAACCTACATAACACTAAAACGTCCCAAATTTCAAGGACAGAATTATCTTGAGATTTGCTTGATATAGAGATTACAAAGAGTTGAATTCATTGTTACAGAGTACAGAGAGATAGAAATGTCAAAGTTGAACAATCCTGATATCAGGTTCGTTCTAAAATTACTGTGGAAAAGGTTTACAAAAAAGATTAAGCCTGTTTGACTTTTTGGGATGTATGGCAATTGAAATTGTGTTATGACGACTTTCGTGAAAGCTTCCCAAAATAATGTAACTATTACAAATCGAACTATAGAACCTTGTGATGTGGTTAATATATTACTCACATCATTATGAATATTTAAAAAAATGAAGAAAAAATTAGAAGTACAACATACATATTATTGAACACCCCCCCCATATTCTGAAACTAAAGTGACTCTAAACCTATTCTCAAACTGATTGGAAACTGTGATGAAGTTAAAAATTGGGAAAAGATGGGTAGTGAGTAGGAAGAAGGAGATAACAAAAAAGAGTGACTGAGAAAAATGTAAGGATAGAGATCAGTAATGTGAGAAAGTTGAGGAAGTGGAAAGAATAGAAGGATTTGAGAAGGAAGAGAGTTGAGAAGAGGAAGAAGTGGAAAGATGAGGAGGAATGTGTAAAGTGAGTTATCTTACAAAAAGTTCATCCAAAAGAAAACCACTTCCAACCAACAGACACCAGATTCACCTACATTGAAACATTTCAGCTTGTTTTCCAGCCATCGTGAACCAATACATTTCGAAGCTAGCGTCAAATGTGACCACGACATTCGGTGTCAACTAAATTTCTGTGAAAGAGTCAGTGTCAACTGACAACGACATTCGTCCGTTATTTAAAAGCGCACTCTCCCAATGATGAGGTTATAAATTGGAAATCTGGGAGTGGAGTGGATTCTAAAGGGCCTTCCGTAAATCACTCGCAGTCAGGATAAGAGCAACGTAGTTCTCGTCATTAGAGAAACCAGTTTGTGCCGTCTGTGTGGGCTATGACATGATCCCTGCTCGGTAATTTCTTTGTCACCGGTTCGTCTGATAAGCAAAGTTGTTGTGGATGAAGTGGATCACTCCAGTCATCTATCTTGGGAGGATAGACGCTTTCTGGCTACGTGGATACATGCTGATGGACAGTATACATAAATATGTACCTAGCAATAGTCTACGAAGAGAAATACGGTATCGGTTTCAGTGGATGATTAGATGATTAGATATTCCAGGTTAATATGTACCGACTATCAATCTTAGAAAGGGAGAAGACACGTATAACAGTAAATACACGTAAATGTGGACCAACGAAAAAATGTTATAAAAAACAGAATATTTTCTAGTGGATGATAGGCAGTAAAGAAGATGGGCTCGTGCCCATGAAACAGGTGAAGTGCTGTACATTAAAAGATACGGGAACTTCACCTGTTTTGTGAGTACGAGCCCCAGTGACAGAAGATAGACAGACATAATCAGTAACATCTGTTTCTAATATGAGATTACAAGATTTTCAGAAACTAGGAGACTCTAATTGGAGGACAAAGATTTGTACAAAAACGACTATGTTCTATGAGTGTGAACCTTTTTTTGTCAATTATTATTATACTTCCCAAGAAAATTCATTAGAAACAATAGAGGAATAACTGAATAATCTGCTGATAAATATTCTTTAAGGTATACAAATGTCAACTTTACAATGAAAATTTTTCTCTTATCATCTTACACACTAATAATGAGCGTTGCAAAATATCATATCAATAATTAATCAATTAATTACATAAGAGCGTATACGTGCATCAGCATTTGTCATTATATTAAATATGTATAGTATTAACAGTTTAAAAAATAATGACTATCAATCATACAAATCATCGATTATCATTGATCCAATTTTGAACAGGACCTAATCAAACCTATGATGGGATAATTATTATCGTATCATGAAAACTTTTAGAGAAAAGTATTCAAAAAGAATAATTGAATCACTAGGTTGGTAATAACAATTTTCCGACTCCTATTCATATTGCAGAATGATATTAATTAAACTTCAAATTATTCTTATATGGATTTCAAACAGTTTTTCTAGAAATTTTTATTAATAAATTTTACACACTTTCGAAAATCAATCAGAAGGGAAAACTCACTCATTCATCAAATAGAGGGAGCCTTAATTTTAAGAGAATTACAATAATTTAGGTATATAATGTTACTATTATATCACTTTCAACTAGGAGATACCAAAAATTTCTAATTAATTTCATTTTCAAATATTCTTATGTATAAGAAGTACCAAAAAAATTATTCCTCTTGATTTTTGAAAAGTTCACTTTTTTATTTATTTTAGTTTAATATATCAACTAACATTTGAAATGTATACGTATATGGTAAGACTTGAGTAAAGGTATAGGCCTATAATACTAAAAAATACAGAAAGCTGCATGGATGATCAACTGGGGTGGAGAGAATCACATTGTCATCTATTCTTATATTCTGAACTTTCTACTAATCTTACCGAAATTTAAAAATTATCATTTCAGTTATAAAAAATCATGGAATATAATCAATTGGGATATTAGTCGAGTAATCCTTTCAAATATGTATTCACAGGAGAAAGATTTTGTCTGAAAACTAAGTATTGTGAACGTAAATAGTATAAATTTATTGCTTATGATATTCGAGAATTATGTGGAATTCGTTTTTGTTCTCGTTTTTTCAATAAGTTAGATTTTCAGCAACCCCAGGTAACCTCCACACTGGCATCTGTTATTTTTCTCTGAGTTTTGTCTTAATTTTTAATGAATAATAAAATAAATTATAAACGATATAATATCACTTGTCCCTTAACTATTAATAAATTTACTTACTTACATAAAGTATACATGAGTTTTGACTTGAAGTCTTCAGAATATTTTTCAACACCGGGACTATGGTATACACGAGAACCGGCCAAGGGCTGATATAATATAGCGTCTTAGAATTCTAAATCATAAATTAGGCTTATCAAAGAATATGCCAGCTTGACACTAGTAGTTTAATAAACTTGTAAGTACAAATAATACAAGAACAAAGCGTTCATTCTAGGCTATGAGTCCTATCTGTTGAAAGTACAGCCTTGACCAGTTTAATATTATAAGTTTGTAGAATACTATAATTCAAATTACATGTCCTCAAAGGGGGAAGCTTTGTACAGAAGGAATGGACTATGATACACAGAAAAATCGATTCTAATTTACAACAAAGATCAGTCGATCAGGGACTATACATACTTGCTGGATAGCTGTTTGGCAAGCTCTGTGTACTTGAGGAATTTCGAGTGAGGGCTCTCCTCATAGTTGTTGGGTGCTGGGGGGCTTTTGGCTGAAGAAGAAGTTGAGGCAGCATTGCTTCCATTACTGCCACTCGACTTTGATGATGCCACTGCTGCTGACTGCTGTGCACTTCCTGCTTGACTTTTCAGTGCTACTGGATCGGGGATGACACCATCCTTCAAAAAGTGCATTTTGCTCAGATGATGTCTGTAGGCGCCCTTTGAGATGAAGGGTGTGTCACAGAAGGCGCATTTCATGATGGAATCAGCAGTCACCACAGCCTCATTGCACGCCCAGCTCAATGCCAGGATTCCACCAGGAGTAGTTCCTGCAACTGTGGTTGAAGATGAACTGCCCTGACCAGCTGTCATGGCAGAGCTCATGGGAACTGCACTGGAACTCCTGCTGCCACTTCCACCACCTGGATGATGATGTGTTTCAGTCTTGTCACACAGCTTCTGCAGGGCAGCTAAAGGGTGACTAGTGCCTTTCACAGCTGTGCCAGCTTGTGGTTCACCTTGGCAGTTGGCCCCTCCACCACCTCCAGACAAACTGTCAAACATTGAAGAGAGAGCTCCCAAACTTCCTGATGCCTTTCTGTCCGTGCTCCTAGGGGTTCCTGATCTGTCACTGCTGGCTGGACTGGCGCTGTTCCTGCAAGGACTATTTGCCACTGGGTCAATGGATGATGGCCTGCCAGGTGTTGGCTGTCTGGGACTCATACTTGGACTGCGGCCCCCTCCACTCTTCCTATCATCATCATTTAGATCTTCCACACTTCTTTCAGGTGACCCTTTGTGAGGTTCTTCTTTCAACCTCATGTGTGATAGTGGCTCATCACTTTGAAAGCTCCTCCTGTCATCCTCATCATCACCATTTTCACCATCCTCTTTCTTAACCTGTACATCATTCCTCAAGCTGCTATTCCCATCATCATCTTTCACTGATTCAGAATCATCCATCTCCTTTTTTATATGGATTTCTTCATCATTTGATTCATGACCTGATGACATTTTGGCTGAAGGTGGTGTTTGTATCCTTTTCTCAGGTGTTGTTCTTGGTGTGGAAGACATCAGGCGATCAGATGAGTCAAATTTTCTGTCTGGGGTGAGGCTGTCATTTCTTCCTCTCTCTGAAATTGAGCTGGACTCACTACCACTTCTCTCTCTCCTTGCATATTGTGATGCATGATGGTGATGGTAGCTTCTTAGCAGGTTCATTGTTTGAGGATCAACTAGAGGCTTTGTGTAGTCAACACTCTCATCTATTCCTAACCTCTTCAGAATGCTGGAGCCAATAGGACCTTGACCAGGACTACCCATGGCCCCTGGATAGCCACCACCATGCCTTGACCTTGAATCAAAGCTTTTCTCAATCAGCTTCTCTATAGCATTCAAGACAGATGGTGAGGAACTCTTTCCTTCTTGTTTTGTAGCCATTTCTTTAGGACTGGAAGGTGGCATTGACAAGTCAGTGGCTGAAGAAGGAGATTGCTGTTGCCTTGACTGTTCATCTCTTTTGATTTTTCTGCTTTCTTGAAGAGCTTGAGTTACACTGGCCATCTGAGATTCTGGTGGAAGAACATTGCTTGAGAGGAGAGCATTTTTCAGTAGGTTCCTCTGATCACTGCCAATATGTCCTCCTCCAATACAGAGTCTAATATGATCTACAAACACAGCCATGTCAATTTTTTCTCCACACTTTTCACATGTTATTCTACCAGCAGAATGAAGTTCTCTGCCAGGCTTGTTACCCATCAGCATGATTCCTTCACCATTCTTCATTTCATTTTGTGCTCTTTCTAACTCTAGAAGTTTTCTGACAGGTAGTGATTTTTTCCTCTTTTCCCTGGTCTGTCGCCTTCTACCTCCACTCTCAGTAATAGATCTCATGATGTGCTCCTTGTAGTGAGAGTTCTTGACCATGTGGTTACTGAGTTCTTTGAGGGAGCTGAATGCTTGATCACAAACCTTACAGGTGAGTACTGCACTGACATGGCTACTGGTAGCCCCTGGCCCCCCACCACCACTGCCTGCTGCACCCACAGCTGATCCTGAACTGCCTCCACTGGCACCTCCTCCTCCTTGACTACCTGACTTTCCATCATCAGCTGATTTCCACGAAATGATTTGCTCCTGAGAGATGATATTTGTGTAATGTTGAGTCTGCTGCATATGACTAGTCATTTCAGCCAGTGACCTGAAGCTCTGACCACACCACATACATTTCAAAATCTGGCGGGTTTGTTCAGCACCTTTTCCCAGCCACACATCCTGTCCTCTCACTAGTTTTCTTGGTAGTGGCATGGTTTCCTTGATGAGAAGATTCAAATCAGAAGCAGATGGTTTGTTGGGTCCACCTTGGCTTCCAGACATGCTGTTGGATCCAGATGAGGATGAGTTTTGAGAAGACTGTGGGATTGGTGGGGGTGGCGGCTGAATGGGAGGAACAGGCACATTCACTCCACAGTGTTTGGCTTCCTTCATGTGTATTGTCATGGCGGCAAGACTTGGAAAACTCTGTTTGCACCAAACACACTTCAGCACATCTTTAGCTTGATCAGCACCTTTATTCTGCCAATGGGATTGCCAGGCACTGTGTCTACCTCCGGCGCCTCCAGCTAGAACACTGTTTGCCATTGGTTTGAACTCATCTCCACCTAGCTTACTCAGTTCGCTCATTTTTTCAAGGGCTTTAGTGGCATCACTGGGCATGGGACCAAACGGGAATCCAGAAGGGGACGATTTGTCGTTTAGTTTCATTTTTCCATTCCAGAGTGCAGATGAGTCGTGTGTGTTGTTTTTCGGGGAGAGACTGTTGGCGACAGCAGCGACAAAATAGGGTAGATGTGAAGCAATGGCGGGAGATGACCAAGGTGAGACGACGGATTTGAAGTCGGCGGGAGTGACGCGTGGGGTTTTACGTGGTGTGGGACTGGGTGATGATGAGGTGGTGGGTGAATCGTCGTGACTGCGTTTGCGGCTGGAGACGGAGAGGTCGAGGGGACTGTTAAGGTGGTGGGTCTCGACCGGGGACATAGCGGGAGTGGATGCTTTGCTGAGATTGAGCACGGGTGCATCCTGGGAACTTGAACGCTTTGTGCTGAAATCGAGAACGTCCGAAGCGTCCATCGGTGAGGTGAGAGGCGACTCGCCGCGAGGTGAGGGGAGGCAGTTGGCGGGAAGTAGCATGGGCGGCGAGGAGGATGCGACGAGCGGCGAGACGGAGCCGAGACGCGGCGAACCGGTGCCCAAAATGACGGCGGGAGGCATCAGAGAGAGCACATCGGCGCGGTCCGAGGCGGCTGACTCCCTTGAGCCACAGCGCGGCAGCGACGAGCCTCGTGAGTCCCGAGAAGGACTTGCACTTTCCCTGTGAACAGTTACACGAGTTTATTAGTTTACTAAACTACTACGGCCCTCATATTCATGAGGAAAAGGAAAATATATATAAAATAGAGAAGAAAATAGTAAATTCTATATACATAGAACTGTTTGAAACGTGGAGGTGAAGAGGAAAATACAATTAATTTTGTTTAATTGTTATTTAAAGAAGATATTCAATAATTCAACTATAGATAATTTAACATCTCGTTAGATTTTAATCCCCAGAAATCATGATTAATAATTATTTTAAGAGAAGAGAATGAAGAGATAACAACAGGAAATCATGATAACAGAAGAAATATAATTAAGAAGTGAGATACAAAATAAGATAGTTCAAGAATAGCAGAAGTGGAGAGTACAAAAATCAAAATAGAAATGAATGGAATACGGATGAGAAGATGACCAAATAGTGACAATAGAAATTGGGAGTAATTGAAAAGCGGAATTTTGTAAAACAAATGTTTATTTCAAGTGAATTGAATAGGCACGGAAGACCCAACTGAAACATTTATTTAACCCCTTGAACAATAGTAAACTGGAACTGCAGTATGATGTGGAAATCTATATTATGGATTGAGCAACGTGATCTATTCTTAAGTGCACATATTTAACTATTTTGACAAAATCTTTGTTTTAAGTTCAGGAAAAGTGCTAACTATAAAACGTTCAAGTGCAAAACTTTACTACTTCCATACATATACGAGTGAACACTATCACGACATAATAAATGAGTTAAAAGTGCAACAAACTATAAATTAAAAACTATTCTGAAAACGAACTGACCTGAGTAACAATGCGTTTTCGGACTCGTGAGCCAATAGCGGCGAGCCTGGAGAGGGAGGTTGGGACGAGACCTGGGAGTCACCCTCCTGGTCACCTCCCTCCTCATCTTCGTCCTCCTCCTCCTCGGAGCGCCCTCCCTCCTCCTCCACGCCCTCTGGAGGCTGTTCCCCTTCTCCTCCTTCCCCTGTAACAAAAAGAAAACGAGAATTGTCATTTCAAATTCATCAGTCATAGATAAAAAGGTTTAATTACTTACATTTTTCCCAAATCTTTGATTATAAGAGATTATAATTTTTTTCAAGAGATGTAGTTACTAGTTATGAACCATGGAGAACCATGGATTTCACTTATTTACAGATTTTCTTTCACGAACGGCAGTTGTGAATTATAATAGCTGTTAGCCAATTTTATCAACACCGAACCTGCGTTAACATTACTCGGTCATTGTTCACCATCCTACGTACTTCCATGTCCTCCATCTTACTCTATACTCTATACTCTATACTTACTCTTCACTCCATAATCAGAGGGAATAAAACCAAATATTTCAATTCCATACTCTTTGCCAATACTTTACACACAAAGTTTTTGTCTATACTTTGTTCTATATTGAACAAAACAATAAAAAACCATCGTCAACCTCGCTAACAAATAAACGAAGCTGAGTGGTGGTGCACATGCAAACGAAGTTTCAGTATATTATCGGAAGGATTTCAGGCAATAGTGCCTCAGAATACCAGGCGACCGCTGCTAACAATTGCAACTCCTTTGTCCTATATGCGCTTATCCGTTTCGGCCATCTCAGTCTGGCCTGACACACAGATTAAGCGATAGTAAGTAACCTGCTCCACTGCACCACGACAACAACATTCAACAGCTTCTTGAGAAGAGGAGGACAACGACAAGAAGACAAAGAGGAGGAATAAAAGACGAAGAAGAGAATGAGAGATGAAGGAGGAAGACGACAGACGAAGAGAGTGGAAGACGGATGACTAACCAAAGATTTAGTGCTCCATTGTTTAGTAGGCAGACAAGGAAGGGAATCTGCCATAATGCACAATCGTTGACAGTGTCACATCGTTCCTGCTGCTGCAAACAACCTCAAGTTGCGAGATTTATGCACAAATTCCGCAATCGAGTGTTTGTTTCTTTGTGATCGATGTTGAACTGTCTGATTTTCGGCAAGGTGATTTGGTCAATGTATCTTTCATTATTGAAATATTTGGATTCCGCTCCGGCCTATCTGGTCCATTTGCAACGATGCGATATGATACAGAGAACAGTAGTTAAGTCTTTTAAAGTGTTGTCCATTAGATTGTCAGACTTACGGGAAGTTAAAAAGGGGTTGTCAACAATATTTTGTTCATTTTGTACAAATAGTAACTCACAGTATTGGCTGAGTTGTATTTAGGAACAAACCAATAAATTACATACTGGAAATTGTATTAATTGTAGCCTAATTCTTATCTGAATCCATGATATGATTCAGATAAGAATCGTTAGCGCGCAAAGGAAATGAGAATTTGTCAATTATTATTGAGTTTTTATTAGTAGTTGATAGTTCTCTTGCCAAGTCATGCTACTCGCCATATCTTTAGTAAGAGTAAATGATTGTCTGTTAGGATTTTTTTTTATTAGTCTCTATAAATCAATTTAAAATATTCCTTTTGAATCTGAATACACTAACAGAATAACTAAAATCACAAAACAACTGCAAAAATTACTGTATAAAAAGCCTCAAAACATTGTACTCTTGTTCAATCAAATGTTATTAACAAGCAGTCAGAGTGTTCATCCAATTCCGAACGATTCAACAAAATAATATCAAGTATCAAATAACATTTCAATCAGTTTTTCACACAACAAACAATCAACCAAACAAACTGACTGTATCCAACAATTTTTCCAGTAAACAATCTTTTTGAAAGATTACACAAAAAAAGAACAACAGATCAAGAGTGTCAGTGGTGCAATTCCATATCGTTTTTCTCCCACCCTATCTCTCTCTTTCCCGCCCTATTTCGTCCTCCCCACCCTTCCCTAATTCTGTACCACAACTGAACTAAAAATTGACCTAACCGTCCACGTGTAAAGCCCCTAAATCGTCGACCAAATCATGAACACGCTGCACCGGACATAAAATGCATCCACAGCAGACTTCAAAAGATTAAACAACCTTTTCCAAATGGCACACACTTGGATATTCATTGGACCGCGATATAACACAGTCAATAGGATTAGCATAGTTCGCCTAACAAATTAATTAAAATATTACACACGACCATCGTTTACTTTCCAATGAACAACAAATCAATTTTTGCCGGGCCGCAGCAATTCCCGTTTTTGACGGGTAAAACGAGTCCCGTTTGATTTTCGGGAATAAATTATGCCCGGCTTATAATAGCTCGAGTTTAATTATTGTTTAATTACGCGCAGAATAGGTAATTAGCTTTCATTACTGTTTGAGGTCGGTATTCTTTGATTACTCAATCGCGAAATTGTTCAGCAGTTTCAATATGGTAATTGAATAAAGAGAAAAAGTTGTTAGTCCAATAACTTAACTGTTAGAATAGTATTGTAGTAACAGAGCTCCAGACTGCTCGATTTCAAAGACTATTGTACATATCGCAGCCACTATAACTAATTGTATGCAATATGCATTTGTAATCATGTCCAATGTAATGAGGAAGCCCAGGCTAATAAAAAACTATCAAAAAGCTTAATAATTTTGGAAAAGACAATTCACTTTCTGGAGGTAATTTGAATCTTTACAGATTGCCTACTCTGAAATCAAATTACCCAAAAATAGACACTCCAATATCACTCCACTAGACACTCCAGTATCTAATCTACCATTAGTTGTGTATAAAGTGATTCAAGTGATCAGATTAATCGTGGATCAACATAAAATCTTACTTTACGGTTCACAATTACAGAAATTATCGAGGTGAGATGACTGAAAATTATTTGATGTTATCCCAATACGCTCCTAATTAATCACACAAAATGCGGAAAGTTGACGGGTTTCAAGAAAAGTTCTCATTTTTTCAAAATAACTTTGCGAAAGCGTTTGGCGAAGCTTTCGCTTGAAATTGCTTTGTTCGTCTTTATTATTCACATCAACTATTTAGATTAGAAGTCAACAGACGATGATGATGAAATGAAAAGTTATGGAGTGGAAAATCATGGAAGGGGCACAACGAGAGAAAAAGAAAAAGAGGATGAGAAGAAGATAATGGAGAGAAAGAAAGTGATGGTATTCGTTATCATTATTTTGGCGTATTGTCAATCAGGGTGGAGAGACCGCTGAAAAGTTCATTAGTCGTTGGGCGAAAAGTTTTTGGCAGACGAACAACAGAGATCGGAGGAAATTGGGAAAGATGGGGAAGGAGGGGTGGAGTAAAGGATGGGTGGGGAAAATGATAACAAAAGAAAGGGGTTTCCGCATGCATTCAAGTCAGTCAGTCATTTGGGGTTTGATGGCAGTTGTGGAACGATTGGACATTGGAGGTTGTCATCAACTATGGCGAACTGAAATGACGATTATGAAGCAGAGAGGAAAATAGAGAGACAGAGAGATATAGAGTGATAAATAGAAAGATTGATAGAGGCAGAGAAAAGGAATGGGGAAAAAGATAGAAGAAGGAATGGAAAGGTGGGTGAAAAAGTAAAGAAACAAGGAGAGAAGTACGAAGAAAAAGAAGATATAATGGGAATTATCAAAAAGTTTCAGATTGAAGGAGGAATAAAGAAGATTGAAAATGAGAAGAAGAAGAAATTACGTAGAAATTCTGGTGAGAGGATAAATCTAAAAAAAATGGAAACATTAATTGGAAGGACATTGCACAAGAGAAAGAAGAAATGGATAGAAAAGTGATGAAGAGAAAGTAAGAGAAAATTATTGGAGAACAGAGAACCGATGGAGGTGGGAAAATTGAAGCAGGAGGGGGTGAGCAGAGAACAAAGAAAAGAAATATAATAATAAGAGAGGGGAGAGAGAAGAGATCAAAATTATGGAAAGTCAAGGAAAATAATGAGGCAACCAAGCGATGATTGAATGTGATAAATTAGATGAAAAAGAGAATGAGACAGCTTGGTAATAGAGTAAGAAGCGGGGGAAAGAAAAAGAAGGGTAGTTGGTGAGGGAATGAGAGAGAATGATTGAGAGAAGAAAGGGTGAAGCAGTCACTCTTGGCGATGCTGTCAGAGGCTTTTAACGGCATCATTGTTTTGAAAAGTCTTCAAAATGATGATTTCTGATTTCATTTGGTGATAAAATCAGCAAGTTCTCTTATTATATAAGTTGGCTTGTGATTTCAGTCCGTTGTAGATGGAGAGGTTTTCAAAGATGAAAATTATTATCATCAAAGCGAGCAGTTATGTGTCATGACTTTCCAAAAGATGATGATTCAAGAATTTGAATTGATAGGCCTATTATTAAATCTAGATAAATAATTGTGATTATTGTGAATCATTATCATTGAAATTTGAATATTTTTCTAAGATGTTTTTTCCATTCAAACATTAATGAATTTTAAGCTGCACTATGGGAGAGAAACTTCGGCTCTTCAACTAAATTCAACAAAATACAACATCCTTGTTATGGAACTTGAACATTGAAGAAAGTTGTGATATAGTGAAGATTTATGAAAAGAATTATGTGTTCAATATTAGATAAAAAAAAATTCTATCAGTTTAGATAGTTCAAAATGAAAAATGAAATGAAACATCTTCTATCAGCCTTTATCAATTTCGGTAGAACGAAGAGCCCAGCAAAACACACACAGCTCAAATACGAACAAAAATATTCAAAAACCAAGCGAAACTAAGAATTTCCTCATCAAAGTCTTCCACTGCGACTCGCTCCTGAAATTTATTGTTAATGGGTTGATACTTCTCCATAACAATTTCAAAACAGATAGAAAGAAATTGAACAAGCTTAATAGAACGAGATAAGCTTCGAGTAAAGATCTTCAGAGAGAATGCAAAGAAGAAATAAAAGTTATGAGATGAAGTTGAAGAAGGAATGGGGAAGAAGAGGGGAGGTGGAGAAAAGATGAGAAAATCTTATCTCGCTAGTGTATGTGACTGGGGGGAAATGTAATGGGCGGGGGGAAGGGGATTCAGGGTGGGGATATCTTGAAAAGGCCTGGTGTGGAGCAGAATTAAATCCCAGAAAGTCGTAAGTTGTGTTGACTGACGTTTCCCTGTCACAAACGTATGGAAATGAGCGTTGTCTATTGACCATCCAAATGCAGAGCGGAGTAAAGCACTCTCGGCGAACTGGGGAAAAAGAATAAAGTGAGAAGAGAACAAACGGGGAAAGGATAAAAGAATAAGATGACATCGACGACGGTGAATAAGGAGAATAAGAACAAGGACAAGATGAGAATACACTTTGAAAAAGAGGAGGCGAATCACTTCGAGGAATGTAGAAAATTATGAAAAAGAAGTTAATAGGTATGAAAGGAGGGTATTTTTAAATTTAAACAAATAGACAAAGATTCAAGGAAAAAAGAGTGATGAAGAATAGAAGGAAAAAGGAGAATTATTGAGAATTAACAATAAGAAAAAAGAATAGTACAACAGGTAAGTATGAAAAGATGAATTTTCGATTGAGTTAAAATACATAGTATTTAATGTATTCTCTTTCCTTCATGGTGTTATCGGCAATTATCATGATTTTTCTACAGAAAACTAAAATATGGTAAGAATTGTATCTTTTGTACCTTTAAAAATTGATCTCGAAATTGATGTATCTTCTTATTCTACAGGCTTAACCACCTGACTAAATTCCAAATGTGCATCGAATCATAGATACATATTTAAAATTGATTGAATATCAAGAGAATATTCAATCCAAAAAATAGTAGTTAGGCTACCATGAGTAGAATCACGATTCATGCTAAAAAAAGTTGTAACTGGATTATTATTAGTGGTAAGTAAAATATTTGAATTACACTATATTTAAAAATGTTAAATGATCAAGTCGATTCATGACAACCATGACCTTCTCAAAGTTGACTCCGATATAAATCGCTAACAATACCTCTGTCACTAAACGCACACTTGTAAATAAACCTGTTCCACGTCTCAGTTGCAAGTGCATTGTATGCAGTGCATTTTTTGTTGCATTTCCAATGCACTTGTCTGCATAATGAGGAGTGGGTGGATCAGTTTGAGCACGCTTCCTATTGGCTGGAATTCAGAAGGGGCGGGGCCTAAATTACATTGTACCTTAACAGGTGAAGAAGTATGGAGGGTTGTGTCATGACTTTGAATTGAACTAACAGTGGTGGAGTTTATCAATAGTATTAACTCGAAGGAACTGTATACTAAGTCTTATAGTATACTCATGAATGTATTGAACTGTACACTCATAGTAATAGAACCTATACTCATAGTATAAATATAGTATTTATGTGTTGGTATTCATCAGTTAGTACTACTAGTACGCTAGTACTACTCCTAGCAAAATATTATAATCCTAGAACAAGGAACGACAGCGCTCTATTTAGTTTATTCACGGAATTGAAATACCTTTTATTTATTTATTTCATCAAAATAATTATTTATTTCATAAAATCAATACGAATGAGAATTAATCGAAATAGCCTACGGTTTTAGGATAAGACAAACAGAGCGAGCAATATCGTATAAAAAATCTATTTTTTTCAGTGTAAAATCAATTTTTCATTGATTCAAAATCGATTTAAAAAATTTATTATCAATTCAGAAAGTCAGTTATTTTCGAAAAAATCAACCAAAAATAGATTCATAATTGATAACTCATACAAACATTCATTATTCAAACGCATATGCAACAATAGGTGAACAATTATTATTTAAAAAAGAATAATATTTATTACTGTACCAATAACAAACTTCTTATCAAAAACGATTTTATTACCGATATGTCAGTCATTTAGGACCATTCTTCCCCAACTCCTTGACCGGTTACAAGAGCATGATAATTGAGTAGAATTGAGTTCTCGCGTTTGATCCTACCGACATAGGCGATAATGCACCAGAACGCCAGAAAAAACTCAGGAACCTGACGAAGAACCACTTTTGTATTGGATTGATTTCACGCGTGTCAATCAGCTGGTGACGTCTCATTCAAGCATGCAGTGAGAAATTGTTAAACAGTTGACAGCCATGGGAATCGGTTACGTTTTCTAGAAGATTGGGTGCGAATATCTGTACATTATTTTACAGAAATAAACTTTTGGTTCAGGAAAAGTCTTAAAATTCGCGTTTAGTAGACATTGTATAAACAATAAATCAGTTTCTTGATTGTTAATGATTAAAACAAAATTTTCAAGACGATCTAAGAGTCTAATTTATTGATCTCGATCAAAGCTATTAAAGGAAGCTATGTCTCGATACGATCTATTACGTAAGTATAATCTAAATTTATTACAATTTTCTTCCATACTGCACTAAAAAGACGCCAGCTCATTAGCGATTACACATTTTTCTATTTTTTCATGTTTTAAACAAGATTCCAATTTGATCTATCAAACGAATACTTCTTCGTAATCGTTGATGGTCGTTAATAATCTGTAACTTAGTTTTACTCAATAATTGAATTATCTTTTTTATATTGATTTTGAGGACCTGTTAGGAAATTGATAAATACATTTTCTATAATAATAATTTTAGTTTAGAAATGGGAAGTGCTGATGAAGGTTTGTGATTATTTCATTCCATTTTGAATTTAATTAATGCCTAGACCCCTAACAAATACAGTATAACCATTATCAATGTATAATCATATTGAGAGAAGAAAAAATATTGAATTTTGCTCTTTAGAGAGGAGCTAAGCTACAAATAGACATCGATAATATTGGTTTCATCAAGGAATCTTTGAAACTATTCATAAAAAAGTATTATAAAGGAGGAAAAGATACAACACAAGATACTGTAATAAAGTCAGTTTGTCACTGCGGGTCATTTACTTGAGTAATCTACCCTCACTGATTCGCTGTAAATTTCACATAGAGCCGTTATTTCACCATGACCAATGTTTCAATGTCAGCCAGACTACAATTGCGGTAATTACTAATTACTGTCTTTTTGAGAGATTACATCCGCCAGGTCTGAGCTACTTGAAAAATAAGAATAAAGTAGTTGATGACGGTTGCACAAAAGGAAAGTACTGATAATTAAGGCGCAAAGCTACAATTAGCTGAATCTCTGGAGGAGGAGTTAATCAAAGTACTCTAGTCTGGTTCATTACGAGTTCTAGGTTAAAGAAAACAAAGTTTTATTGCAATGCAATAATGAGAAAACTCATATTTAGAGAATTCCAAAATCCAATAACTCCGTCCTTATTAAGAAAAATATATTCTCCATTATATAGGGCTGTGAGATGTCAGGATGAGTATTAGAAAATAACAAAGGATGATAATAATAATAATAATAATAATAATAATAATGGCGAGTAATAAGTATACAAGTATAGTTTTTAATAATGAATGTGTGGTTTGCTCTCCACCCCTATCATGAACAAACCAGTTCAACCCCTTCACTGAGTGGACCCACCCCTTTCATGCTATTGGAGCTCACAATGATAGTTTGTATGAGAGTACTCAGTCCAAATAATTATTACTATTCATATTGTGGATCATTTTCTACTTTGTAAGAAGATATATTGGAAACGATTCTACTTGAAAAATATCTCTAATTTATTGTGGTTGAAACTGATTCACGTAAGAAATAAAAATTTTCCTCAAAATGTGACTAAGAATTTGATAATAATGCTACTCGTAAAACTGCAAAAGATGGCTACTCAAACAAATTCATGAAAATTTTGAACTTTTACTTTTCTACGCATAACAACATTATAGAATTTTTACTTTTCTCGAATCAAATACTTTTTCAGATGAAAAAGATTCACTAAAGATTGGAATCTATACTGGCCACACTCACTGTGCTCATTATTACAACAAAATAATGTTGAAATTCATTACAAAAACTTAGAAGTTTCTTAAGAAAGGGTTAAATGAGTAACAAACACAAAGCAAAACAATCAAAATGGAATAACAGACCAAGTATCAATAAGTGTTGAAGGGTTGGAAGTGGCAAGTTGAATTTGGTTGACGCCTTTTGAGACGGTTCATAATAATGCCAGTGAATCGTTCCACTAAAACAATGGTTTTTGATGATGGTTTGACGTTCTGCAATGTCCTTTTGCTCCTTCATGCCATGTCTTCCGTTCTTCATCGTCTTGCTTCAATCTTCTCCTTTCTCCTCTACTTCTACTTCTTCTTTTCGTTTCCTCATCTATCCTGGTTAATTTCTGTCAGCGGAAAACAAAACGTCAAAGCGGCAAGAAGTCCTGCCTGCTTTTTGTGGTGGCTACACGTCAAAAACGAAGAAGAAGAAAACAAATGAGCGAAAGAAGAAGCAGAAGAGAGATGTCGTCTTTGAAGCGACAATTGTTAGAAGACAATATTGTCTCCTGTCTTTGTTGCCGACAACTTCTGTTGAAGTGTAGTGTCGCGCCACAACATCAACGTTTAAAACAGTCAACTGTCGAAAGTGCGAATCTAAAACGGAAAGTTTCCACCAAATATTGGTAGGAAATACGATTGAAATGGTAAGCAGTCCTCTACTTCTGCTACACCTTCTTCTTCGTCTTTTCTGTTTCTTCTTCCTCCTCCTCCTCCTCCTCCTCCGACTGCTTCTTCTTTCTCAACGTCACCATTTATAATGATACTTATTATTGTCTTTATTTCTGATGATTGTACATAATTTTGTAAAACACATTATAACAATGGAGTTTTGACAATGATGAGATTCTGTCATAGTTCAATTTACATTTCATGGTCTAATAAAAATTGAAATAAGAATAAGTTACTTTGATTATTTTTCATTATACATGCATAAGGTGTAGTGGTAGCCCTAATATAAGTAAAAAATGTAATTATTAAATGGAATGATTTGAGTTATTATGAATTAATGAATGAAAATGTGTAATACCAATAACATCTAAAAATATGTAACGAACTGTACTGTAGAACATTACCAAATTTAAACAGGAATTCCGTCCTGTAATGAAAAGGACCTCTCACATCCTTACAACCTTCAGTACAATCTTCGCCCGCAGTGATTGGTGGCATCATTAAACCCAGAGGCAGTTCCATCAAGACAAGTCGCTTGTCCTACGAAGCATCGTGACTGCAAAGTACACAAGCCAAGTACAAAGATGGCAGAAGGACTTGATCGGGGGGACTTAGAGGGACTTGGGGAGGACTCAGGAGTCCCCCAAGCACCCGTGGGCGTGCCTACAACTCAGGTGTCCTCTTCTTTCTCTTCTTCTTCTCTCCCACCCCGCTTTCTCCTTTCCTTTCAACGCTCATCCTGACAATGGTCGAATAAATCAACGCAATTAGAGCCCCGTACACACACAGATCGCCTGTATAAGTAGCTGGAACTGGTTGCAGAAAACTCTTGCGGTCAGTTTTGCAACTATTTTATGTCACTTCTGTTCCGTGTAGCGTACAGAAATTCCTTCCAACTATACCAGCCATAAAGTATGCAGTAGAGAAGGTTGTGATTTTTGCATGTACACACTGATACACTATTCAGATGATCTATCTCGCACTAACCGTGGTTTTCCAGGAACGATGGAACTGTCAGGGATCCATAGTGTATAGAAAATAGAAATGATAATTATCTAGTTCTAAGTAGGCTATACCTATAGTATGAAAAGATAACCTGTACGAAGAAAGAAGGAACGCTGAAAAATAGTGTAGTATCAGTAATAATTATTGCTAAATATCACAAAATTGTATACTTGTATAGATCAGTGAAAGCATAGTTCAAAATTAATTGAGATCCGCTCAAAGGATGAAGCAACAGAAACTGAAATACCATTTTCCATTAACCAATTCCTTGAACTGTGGCATTTGTCCAATTTCAATTCGCGCTCTCATTGTATAATGAATATAAAAATTTGAAAAACATATGAACGACATTTATCAAATTTTACCTTCATAATTATATTCTAATTCAATCAATGATAGTATCCCAAACACGTAAAACTAAATAAGATTACTGTACATTTTTATATTCTTATTGAACTAAACTATTTCGACCAAAATACCATAGTTGTCTAAACATGAACTATTTACATGAACATTCTCAGCCAAAAGTAATTAACTCGCAAATTCTGGGTAAACGTGAATCACGCTATGACAACATCAGACAACATAGAACTCACTCACATAGACCTCTATTATTCAAACCATCACCTTAACCCCTGTTACCCCGTTTGTAACCAACGAGCACATCATAGTCAAAGTAGTACTCTTGTGCTGTGGCATAGGCTACCTTTAAATAACCGGGGTCAAGTGACATGTATGGCAGGTACTTACCAGTATGTCACACATTTAACAAAACTCAACAACATGCCGACGGGTTCCCACACGCGAGCGCGCGCGCAACACATAAAACGTACCTCTTTGTATAACAACAGCAACAACAGTACAAGTTGATTTTGCTTGTGAACTGTCTTTACCATGTATTTTGATTGACTAAGTAATTACTAGCCAACATCATTTCGGTCCCCAGCTAGATGAGTATTCTCTATGCCATCATGTACACAACAACGACACAAATGGGCTAGTTCTTGTCCTGTAATAGTCGGGCCTCATACAAACGGGATAAACTATGTTTATGACTATGCGGTGTTGTAACAAGCTTGAAATCTACTGAGTTTGGCAGGTTTGGTGGCGGATTCCATTGAATAAAGGGATTATTTTAATAAATACATTGAATAATTCGAGCTAAGTGAGCTAATGCAAGCTAAGTTTTTTAAAATAAATTGAATAATGTTAGGGAAGGTGGTTGAGGAAATGGATAGCTCCAATTGGAAACAATTCAACCATAGGAATTCTGATAAAGCGAACATAATGTAAAGTGATGGTGAATAATATAAGAGTTACCATAGGCTTTATTTCGTTTTAATTTTAGTACAACAATAACATTATAAACAGGAAACGGTAAAATAGACAAACAAACGTTTATAATTGAACTGTAAACTCACATTACAATCAAAGCACATTGATTGAAATCAGTCTCATAAAAAGTGATGAATAGCCTATAAGTCATAACAGCTTTCAAGAAAAAGTGGAGAATTTCATATTTCATTAAACATATTAATTTCAAATGATGGAATAGATTATTAACAATTTTTTACATTTTTAACAATTAAAAATGATTTTTAACAGGGTTGAACGATGTATACTTTTGGATCATGAGTGTCACTTGAAGGCTATCCGTTGAAAAAAGAAAAAAAACTAAGAGTAGTATAAAAGGGTGGGTGATTGATAAAATGGGACAGGAACATTGACGAGCACTCTGATCTACCAAGAGTGCATGGTATCATCGACCTCGATGTATGTGATCACACACGTCAATACAGTTTATGTATCTCATCAGATCAGATCACTGTTGTCATTTGTGTGGGGGTATTTATTTCGGTCTCCCTCTCCGCTCCCACTAGACCATAATTTGTGTTTTGTCTCTCTTTTGTACATTATACACTACATTTCCCCTCTCGCTTGTTTTCGGGAAGGGATAATACGTTTTGTGGGAATTAAAAGTGATGGTTTGGACTCTGTTTTGTCAGCGCTGGTTGATTGGGAGATGTGAACCGTTCGATTGACGTACAAGGGAGGAGAAGAATGTGGAACAAAGGGGAAAGAGAGGAAAGACAAAGGGAAAGAGGAAGAGGAAGCCTTTCACGCGTTTTCAATCAAACACCGAATTAGCATGCATAAATCAATCATAATTAATCTATTACAGACGTGGTTCAATCAATCACATTTGGAGCGGTCATCGGTACTCTATTCCCTCTTCTTTCTTTCTCTTACTCACTCTCTCATTGTTCCATACTTTCATCTCTTTCCTTCCCATATTATCGTTCGTCCTCGCCACGTATTCGACACATACAGTTTGTCTACGCAAAGAAGACATTCTAGCATGATGGGGAAATAACTCCAGCTCAGTTAATATTGATTAAAAAATTATGAATTTGGTGTCAAATTGTAGAAGACATTGTAATTCACGATTTATGGCCAAATTTATAATTTTTGAACCAAAATTGACCGAGCTTGAGTCACTTTCCCATCTTGTTAGAATGTCTTCTTTGCTTCGACAAACTATACATTCCCGCGTCAATTTTGTTTTAGTGCGTGCACCATCGTTATTATTTCATGAACGATGAGAGACAGTAAAGAGAGATAGCGAGAGAAGAAATAGTGACAAAAAAGGAATGATTGATGTGTTGCGAAAAGCTAGCTTCTGGCAGATATCAATATTGTCCATCAATTGTTATTCATCAGTCACGGTACGGATACAGAGTGCCCTAAAAAATGTACTTTTGCGCCGCATATTTTATGGATGTCACTTGACAGAGAGGGATAGTGGTTGGAAGTGGGAGGGTGAGTAAAAAATGAGAGAGAAAAAGTGAGAGAAGAAGAGAACGAGTGAGATGAAGTGAAGAGTAAGTAAGCGAATGCGAGAGATTCGAAACTTTATCGTTTATTGATTGTCCACCATCTGTCATCCATTCTTCATATTTTCAGTTCAATGTTGGATGAGTATGTTGTTTTGTGTATTATACATTATTAATATAGGCCTATCCTTGATTATCAGTTCTACTACTGTTAACCTTATGCTAATCCAAACAAATTCTCTAGCCTACTTACTTCAAGATCTTGGTTATAGTATCATTTGAATGGTACTTCGAGTAAATTAAGTCAAATTAAATAATGATCACACTTTTTTCTCCTGATACTTTTTCAAATCTTTGTTCATGTCACAACTGTCACGGCTCGAGCCCACGAAACAGGTGAAGTGCTATACAGTAAAAGATACGGACACTTCACCTGTTTCGTGGGTACGAGCCGCCAGTGTGTCACAATATTTCTCGAAATGTTTGGCTCAACAGGAGTTTCAATCATGTTCTTTTAGTGTGGAGGAGACAAACAACAATATTCTTGACTGACAAGTCATCACGTCAGAGGACACAATGATAATAATTGACCATCGTCGGAGAAAAATGATAAAGTAGAGGAGGACGACGAAGAAGAAAAAGAAGAAGGAAGAGAATTAGAGAAAAAAGTGGAGGAGAGGAAAAAGGAACAGAAGAAGAAAGTGGATGAGATGAAGAAGAGAACCAACTACTGTACGAACACCTTATTCTTTTTCTTTCATTTTCTTTTTACAGGCTGTTGTGTCCTATGTCCATCCAGTCCTCCAACAATAATAATTTAACGTTTTTTATCGTCTCAACTCTTTAGTGAGTGACAGACAGCAGCTCGTCTTTATGAAATTATGTTCTTGTGGAGAGGACTACTGCCTGCCACATGAATGAAGGCCTTGATGGACGGTAGTAACAGTATAGTCTGTCCAAGCAAAGAAGACCCTCTGGTAAGATGGGAAAATGACTCAAGCTTGGTCAATATTGATTCAAAAATTATAAATTTGGTCTAAAATTGTGGATTAGAATGTTTCCTACAATTTTAGACCAAATTTAATATTCTTGAACCAATATTGACTGACCTGGAGTCATTTTCCCATCTTGCCAGAATGTCTTCTTTGCTTGGACAGACTGTAATAGTAGTTGTCAGTGCTCCTTTGACGCTGCCACAATTGTTTATCTTGATGGCAGCTTCTTCAATGAGGTTGTAAATTACAGTTGGGGTTTTTGAATGTGATGATAATGATTGAGATCGATCATTAGATTGTGAAGATGAAAGTGTTATCTTTTAAAGTTTCAACACATCATTTCTCTTCTCAACTTAAATTTATTTCATTTTGTAGGTGGTGAGATCCTCACATGTAATAAGAAACAGCAATATTTTATGTAAGAATGATCAAGCTTTTCCATTAAAAGATTGCTGTATAATATAAAATGTTCATCTGCTAAGAATCGTATGCATCATCTTTAAACGGAACTGAATCTGAACCATCTTTCCCAATATTGGTTTCTCAACAAAAGTTAGGCAGGTGTAAGTAGAAATAGAAATTTCATTTATATTTGTTACAAGTCTCACCTATGGTAGAAAAATTCTATTTCTGTTTCTATTTGAGAGAGAGAAAATGAGATTGTTAGAGGGTAGTAGAGAGAGAATGGCCAAGTAGAAAAGAATTACAGATATAGTATGTCCAAGCAAAGAAGACATTCTGGAAAGATGAGAAAATGAGTCAATATTGGATTAAATTTGTCAAATCCTCCATTGACAAAAATTATCAATTAGATCTCAAATTGTGGATTAGAATGTTTCCTACAGTTTGAGACCAAAATCAAATATTTTTGAACTAATATTGACCGAGCTAAAGTCATTATCCCATCTTGCCAGAATGTCTTCTTTGCTTGGACAGACTATAGACTATAGCTCTGGAGAAAGAGTGTAAAGTAAGACAGAGAAAACAACATCTCATCAATGTTCTCTAAAAAACCTGGAATAAGTTGAACTGGTATTTAAGGTGTGATAATACCAGGTAGAGCTTAGCTCTTCCACTGAGTAACTGAACAAGAACGAAAACCCAAGATTTCGAGGGAAAGATGCTGATAAAACGAATGATGTTGAACTGTGGCGGAAGAGGGAACGCGGAGCGATTATCTTGATCAAAAGCCTGTGGAATGAGACGAAGCCACCCCATGGAAAGGGAAAGCATGTTTGTGTGTGTTAGAGAGGGTTGTGTTGGAAGGGATTTCGTTAGCTACAAGACAGGACTTACATATAATTAGCTGCATTGCGGAGACTGTTTAAAGACACATTCTTCTCGTCGCCGGAGTTTGCTGAAATAACCAGATATCAAGTGCTTGTGTTGAATGATTACTGGAATTGTTTGGGGCTTGAGGAGAAAATACAACGGTATTGGGGGAAAAGAATAGAGATTAGCGAAAAAATTACAAAAGATAGTTTTTATAAAAAGATACTTACTTTGAAAATAAATCAACATTGGAAATTTTAATTTCGTATTGAATTAGAAATTTGCTGAAGCTTATTATAACATAAGTACTACGCTGTAATAGCGTAGTTTATTCACATATTTTTAAAATATATGGCGGCTCGTGCCCACGAAACAGGTGAAGTGCCCGTATCTTTTACTGTACAGCACTTCACCTGTTTCGTGGGCACGAGCCGCCATTTCACCTCACCTATACCCTATTCACGATCACTATAGACGAAATAAAAAAACATTTTGCATGTACAGGTAGTTATTTTTGTTTGAGCTTAAGGAAAAGCCAAGAACTGTGATTGGCTACAGCTGTTCGACTGCGGCCGACCGTCGTATGAAGTAATACCTCCCTTTACCCGCACACACGCGCAAAAAGTTAGTTCATTTCGTCTCAAGTGATCGTGAATAGGGTATAGAGTTTATCAGTATAATTTTATCAATGATATGATTATTTACTTTCGAGTTGAATTATTATTATAAATGCTCTTGCATACGGTAATTACGATCAAAACTATTTGTTTCATAGCAATATGGACACAGCATCATATAATTTTATAACGCCTACAGAGTTCCTATGGCCTATTGAGTTCCATTTTGGCAATCAGAACATTTTATTACAGAAAAACTATAAACCAGCAGCTAAATGCTTGTATCCCACTCTATGTCATCATACATTTAAGAAACCCGGTGTACAGTTTTCTCGAACCATCGACGTCCCATTTTACAGTTGAAGTTACAAATCCCACAGACAAACTTTAATTGAATCGTGTGAATCTGCCGGCGAATTCGTTCTTTAGTTTATTTTAAAACTTCTAGATAAGTTACATTTGCTGGGCTGCTATTGGGTAATTGGAGAGACGGGACTATACAGCCGCCATTACGTGTATATTGGCTTTAGTTATGTCTTTTTCTTTCCCTTCTTTATTAGTATCCAACTCCTCTTCATCTACTGCCATTCTTTCTCTTCTTCTTATACGTTTTCTTCCTCCTCTTCTTCTCCTTCTTTCGCCTTTTCTTCATCTCCTCCTGCTTCTGCTCTTCTTTATTAGTGTTCTACGTTTGTTTCGAGAAACTTTTCATTTCCGTAGCGAGCGAAGTCAACGCGATTGGATGGAACAAGCGACCATTGAATGATTATAAGAAAAGTTTTGGTGCGGCTCTGATGACTGTGTTTTGGACCATGGCATTCTTTTCGCCTCTCCCCTGATAACTTTGGTATAATTTTTCCCCAGATCTTCTGTTATTAGTTTTTCAAAATATCTTCAATTTCAGACTCTCATTTCATGATTCGTTCTGATTTATGCGTTGGAAAACGTGACATGTGGTAAAATAATGTGAAAATTTGTATTTTTACAATATCATAAAATAGTATTTAAAACTCAATTTTATTAATAATGTTCAAGATTATAATAAATCCCTTTGATTTGAATATAGGTTTGCGATTGGAGGATGATATCGGTATCTAATGTAATGTTATTGATTTCTCAAGACACAACTTTTAATAATAAATATTAGGCTAGATATAATGATAACATGACATGATACATGTACACATAATGTACATTATATAATAATACTGAATATGAGATCGATCATTCCTATCCAATGTAAACGGTTTCAAGATTACATTCTATACCACTTCTTATACTAAATAGTCAAATGATTGTGTTCAAATTGATCAATATTAATAATTATTGTTTATATCAATTTACTAGTTTAATAAATATATTAATTTGTATCATGTCTGTTAAATTCTAAATGTTCGAACACAATTTTCCTACATTATTCGTTCAAAGAGCAGAATAACTTCTAACCAAAGTCTATCAAATTTCAAGTGTTTTAACACATTTTCTCACAATTTTCGTTAAAAGAACAGAATAACTTTCACCCATACCAAACACATTTCACCCTGTCCTACATTATTTCCTACATCACATTGAAACCTTTCAACACCTAGCGCCTCAGTCAGAGACACACACAAGTATTGTTCATCAATGACAATAAAAGTATAATGGATGGATGGGGGAGTTCAATGGTTGCTGAGACAACTGTTATTTATTTACGGCGTACAAATGAAGCAACGACTTGGATGGTTGGGGGGGGGGGGTGATTTTGTTCTGGCTTGACATGAAGGTGACAGGTTGGTTGTGGGTGTTGGGGAGGAAAAGGAGTAGATGTGGATGGGTAAGAGGAGGGGGTAGGGTATTATATAGAAGAGAAACAACCAACAAGAGTGCCCGCGTTGAAGACTTGACAATAATGAGGAGAAACAATGAGACGACGTGAGAGTGACAGGCGTCATAGGTTTTGAAGTGACAGTTAAACACCCCTCTTTGTTGTTGTCAGGTAGCCCATCACTTCTAGCTGACGCGAGTCTACCCCTCCCTCCCTTTCACTACACCCCACCCGATATCACAACCCTTCATTCTCCGTCATAAGACTCTTAATTATTATTCTCATCATCCCCCCCCATCATCAACCGCTACACCTCCTTACTCAGCTATTCTCTCTTGAAAACAACTACTAATGTAATGTTTGGTGTATATTATCACTGAACTTTTCACCTTTTCACCTATCACTCAATCACTCCTTCTCTCTCTTTTACTCTATTTCTTTCTTTCTCACATTATCTCTCTTTTCTCCATCTATGTAACCATCCTTTTCTCTCTCTTCAGCACTAACTTTTCAAAGCATTCTATTTTACTCACTCTCTTATTTCTATTCTAACTTCCTCAATCGCTCTCTCTCTATGTTTCTCACTCTCTCTTTCTCACTTTATGTCTCTCTCTTGTTACTTTTCCATCCATCATTCACTCATTCTCAGTGCAGTACATTGTTTTCTCCGTCCGTCCGTCCGTCCGTCCCGTCTGCTACCTGTCACATCCGTCTGTCACTCACTCACTCCTCCGCTGCAACAACTAGTCGGCAGCACTCTTATCAAATTTATGACGGTGCTTAGTGCCATAATTACTGTGAGCATTATCGGGTCGAATGAGGTTAATTTCGCTGTTCTATTTGGGTTAATTTCATCAACCTCGTCGTGGAAATTCGAGCACAAATGATAGATGTCATTTCTTAAAATACATGTTTCGACAATAGTAGTTTTCAACTTCTTTTATCCTATTAATATATTTCAGAAAAATAATATAATGATGAATCATTGTTTCTTGTGAATTAATTTTTTTTTAAACTGGAAAAACTTTCCATACAAGACTATAGTAAAATTGTAGAGAGTATTATAGGATCTAATTGTTTTTTCCTAATAATTATAAGAACATATTGAAGCAGAACTCGTAAAAGGTCGTAGAATTGAAGAGAAGTTTTTGTCCATTAGATTTAGAGAAGTAGAAGATCGATTTGGATTCATCAAAACAATTATGACAACAAATTCAGACAGGTCTTGAAGAAAGTAGTAAATAGAAAATTCAAAGGACTGGAAAATGTACGATACTGAATAGTATTTTAATGGATGCTGATAAATGTAGTCTGTAATCATGAACACGATATTAACAATCTATGCAATGAAGAGATTCCACACAGAATCCAGAAGAGGACGAAAAAAACCACGCAAAGACTGACTGATGAAGAGACCTTGTTGATTGGCGGCCTTACACGCTATTGGCTATTCTTCACAACATGCCCGCTCGTTTACTAACATGACTATGTTTTGGGGACTTGCAAGAGTCAGACAACAAAAGGGATGTCAAGAATGGAGATAGCTCTTCCCCCTCTTACCCAAATTACCCCCCTTCCATAGCATATCAGCTCAACAAACTGGATTAAAATCCTTCACTTCATTGCCTGGTACCTGCAAGTCTATCCTGTCACCGCATCTGTACTTCAAATAGCCCTTACCCGTTGTACTTCATATAGCCGCTACCCTCTGTTAGTTCGCCATGTATCCGCCTTCTTTTGATCTAAACGAGATTTCTGGCTGACAAAGTCGTCCAACATCATCCCTTCACTCCCGCTAATAATTGCATTAGTTGATTGAGCTGGTCTTATACATTGTTTGTTCTCTGATCAACCCCCTACCCTTAAGAGACAAGAGAGGGTGAACGCTATTCAATATACTCTACATGCCACCCTTGACATGTGGAAAGAAGCCTACGCAAAGGTTTCCTACAAAAAAAAACTGTAGGCCGGTTGATAATTCTATTGTTCGAAGCTTGTCGGTAGAAAAGTGGGGGAATTCACAAAAAGATAAAAATTAAATGCAATCTTGTAGCTTTGATATTCTTGTTTGAATCAATCTAGACCCCTATAGTAGCCAACTGATATGAAAGTAGAGGTTTTTCATTAATTCAACGTGAATGCTGAAGATCTTGGATTTGAAAAATAGTTGAAATTATCAGCAGTTATTGTAACAGAACATGAATGAAGAGCAAGTATCAACAAAACTTGATTTCGTCTTATATTTTTTGTGGTATTTTTTATAGCCTACTGTGATAATTAAATTGAGAAAAATCCACTTATCAATTAACGCAAAATACAAATTGAATGAAACAAAACATTTATGGGAAACGAAGGTCAATTACTGTAATTGAAATGTAAATTGTAAACAAAAAGAAGCTTCATGATAAAATCATGAAAGTTTCAAGTTCAGCTCCAGGCTGAAGTCAAGCTTAGTTAAATAGTCAGAATTTAACGAGAATCGGTAGTAGCGTATCCTACCCAACTATTACTTCTATTGTAGAATAAATAATAATTGGCTATTATTCTTCTTTAAAAATCAATAAAATTGGCTTTTTATACCATTATTTGTAGATCGAATTCATCCACTGATTCAAGATTCAACCACCGTCAAAATCCACCCATCAAGTTTGAATTATTTCAGAAAATAACGAAACTCCATTTTCAGTTTGTTACAAATGACGCACCATCACCCCAAGAATGCAAGCGTCGACTGCAAATTGCTGTCAGCCTGACGAATGTGAAAAATTAACTTGTCAATAAATCTCAGCCATCATGGAGCATCGGCTTTATTGGAGTGTGACGGGGCGCTGAGCATGAATTTCGGCCCATGTGGACCATAGATCATTGTGACACAGCCTATTGATGATAGACCAACACCCAGCGGACAAAACGCGGCTATAATGAAAGGTGAGGCACAATGATGATTCGCAAAAGACACCATCATCGGGGGTTGCAAAGGGATTGAGAGGAAGAGTAGAAGAGAAATGAAGGAGGAAGAGGAGAAACATGAGGAAGAGAAGTGGAAAAGAAAGACTAAAAGATAAGTGGAAAAGTGAGAAGAGGAGAAAAAATACAAGGAAAGTAGAGAAAAGAGAAGAGAAGATGAAGGAAAATTAGAAGAGACAAGGAGATAATTCTTAGACGCCATTATCAGGGATTTCAAATAAAAGAGGACAAAAAGAGAAGTAGAGGACAATCGAGAAGGAGATGAGAGTCATGAAGAAAAATTTGAAGAAAAAAGGAGATCATTTCAACAATAAAGGAGAAAAATATAAAAAAATGTAAATAAAAATTAATAAAAGACAATAAATGTGAAGAAGATAATGGAGGAGTGGAAGAGGAGGACGAATATTAGAGATAAGTATATTGAAGAAATAATGTGAGATGAAAGAGAAAAGCGAGAATAGAACTGGAAAGGAATGGAAATCGACGGAATTGTAATGAAATAGAAAATCCAGAAAGGAATATAGATGAACATAGGAATAGAATTCAAGTAGAATTGTGATAGAAACGTGAAATTAAGAAGGAATTGAGAGAAAAAAGTAGTATCAGAAAGAATAAGAAGACATTGGAAAAGAAGGAATGAAGACATTGATAAAATGAAGGGAACTTAAGAGAAGAATGAGAAGAAGATGAGGAGAGAAGTAATTGAAGAATGGAAGAGAACGCAAAAGAGACGAGGAAAAGAAGGATGAATAAAAGAATGATAGATAGTTGAAAACCTAGATGGATGGATGGCTAGCAGGATCGGAGATCGTCCAAAGATCATGGATGACTGCGTTGAAAAGTTGGCAAAAAACATAATTAATCGTCTGGGCGGCGATCCTTACAGGATGTATCCTTTTGAAAGGACTCAGGATCGACAGAAAAGGACACGATGGCTTTTCAAGTGGAGCTGTGTTACCTTAGCGTCCCTCCAAGAATGTCAATCTCTCCGAATTTTGGCAGGATGAAAAATCAGCCCGCAACATCTTTCAGGAGCTACAAATGATAATGGTTATTGAACTTTGACAAGCGGAGCGAAGATTAGGAAAGATTCCAAGTCATGACACATTCTAGATGAACAAAGATAACATCTCTATGTGCACCACCATTAATATCTTGGCTTGCTGATATGGTCGGATGCAGTTGAAAGTAGTAGACTAGACAGCTGTCTTTAGGAATCAAGCTTGTATAGTCTGTCCAAGCAAAGAAGACATTCTTGCTAGATGCGAAAATGACTCCAGCTCGATCAATATTGGTTCATAAATCATAAACTTGTTCTCAAAATGTAGAAAACATCCTGATCTACAATTTTAGTCCAAGTTTATAATTTTTGAACCAATATTGACCGAACTGGAGTCATTTCCCATCTTGCCAGAACGTCTTCTTTGCTAGGACAGATTATACAAGATGTTTCAGTAGACGGCATGTTGACGTACCGGCAACCTTCACATCATAAATTCAATTTCAAACTTCTGCACCGATCTGATCGCTAGTCAATTTCTAAATGATAAATCACTTCGACGATTGTCAATGTTAACTTGTATAGTCTGTCCAAGCAAAGAAGATATTCTGGCAAGATGGGAGGATGACTCCAGCTTGGTCAATATTGGTTTAAAAATTATAAATTTGGTCTCAAATTGTAGGTTAGAAATTTCTCTACAATTTGACACGAAATTCATAATTCTTTAATCAATATTGACCAAGCTGGAGTAATTTTCTCATCTTGCCAGAATGTCTTCTTGGCTTGGCCAGACTATACCACTTGCATAATAATCCAACATCCATCAGTGGCCATTTGTCTTATGACGTCTGTTGTCTTATTGAAAGGTATTAGCCTGGCTACCGCTTGTTACCTTGCGAGACATGCAGCCTGTCCAGAAGACAGTTGAGCAAAGATGGAAGCCTGTTTCTTGTTTATTACAAGGCTACCGGTTGCCATTTATAGCTCTCTATGGTGAAGGTTTTGATTTATCATTCCTGTGGGATGCAGCACAACGCACAAGCCATCAACATTTTATAACCCGTAAATAATTTTCCATCGCAGTTGAGGGTCGTACTATAAAAGACTGATAATAAAATTTTAGGAAATATTGAATAGGCTACCAAGATACAATGCAAGAATTCTGGGCTGTTTATGAAATCCATGGAGCAACGAATTTTTTATAATTTAATGTTCGTCCACAATAAAAAATTCAGGGTTAAAAAATAGAAAACTAATAAATCTGTACCTGCAAATCAATGTTCACGATTCAGACTGTATTTATAGATAGGGAGCCTCTAACGACTTTGAAAGATCCTTTTTCATTTTTGTAATCAAAATACATTCATGATTTGGAAATGAAATATAGCTACTCCAATCTAGAGTGCTAGAAAGCTAGCCTTCTCAAAGCGCTACCATAGTATCCACAGTCTTGAACGTTATGTGGAATTGGAATTCGAATGAACGTTGTGTGTACAGAATTGAATACCAATGTGTAAAATTATTATCAATTGTGTAAAATAATTATCGATTACGAATAAGTCAATAATATTGTCATACAATTGAATCAAATTTGTATCAGACCTAAACTCCATGAAACGTCCAATATAATAAATTTTCAAAACTGTGATTTTATTGAAAAAAATCACTCAAAAACAAACAAATCATCCAAATGTATTCAAGGTTGGCAACGTTTAGACGCAGAAATTACTTAGTACAGCTGAAACATCCAACAAATTGAATGAAACAGGTAGACTGTGGTTATTTGTGAGTGGATTAGTGGCAAGCACCAGTCAATACAGTTGCTCTTGCCGCATACAAGCAGAGTGCTGAAACGTCTGATTATAGACGAACGGTGAGATTAATAGGACAGACAGCCTGAACAGAGGGAGTGAGGCAGCCAAGTTCTGAGTGAATTTCTTTAAATCAAGAGACCCTTGTCGGAGTAGACTTGGCAGCTGTAAGGTTAGGACTTGAAAAGAGAAACGTTGATAAAAAGTGTAAGAGAGACAGAGAAGGAGAATAACATTCAAAGAGAAACAATAAGATAGAGAAGGGGTTAGAGATGGATTGATAAAACAGTGTAGACTACGAGTATAGTATAGTGAAAATATAGAGCCACCATTAACACCATGAAAAAGTTGAAATTAAAAGACATGCGAGATTAATGAGAGATTCGATGAATGAGCATTTCAATGTCAATGGAATCAGCGGTAATCAATTTGGTTGGCTTGAATGTGTTTGAAAAATAAAAGCCGTTGCGGTGTTGACGAGAGCCGCTGATTGAATTGAATTCAAATGAATTAGTCGAATAAATTAGATGGAGTTATAAGAAAAGTAATTGGCTGGAAGTGATTGATTAGTTAATCCGATTTTGGAATGGGTATTGGTTTCGATAACTTCAGTGTAAATCTATACCAACTTTTAGATATACAGTAATCAGAAAAAATATGACGATTTAAAGAATGAAATATTTCAGTTCAATTTCATTTTTTATTCAATTCCAACAATTTTAGCAGTATATAGAATCGTATAACAACGTTTTATAATTTAAACCCTATTTTAAAGGATGAACCTGAAATATGAAGCTATTATTTTTTTACAGCAGACGTTCGCTTCTCAATATTATTGCTATTAATTAGAAAATTGTACTATATTTTTATCAAAATTGTGTAAGAAGACTAAGGGCTTTACCCCTCCTTTCTATTACAAAGTATGTTTGTTATCAGATGAATAAATTAATTAATTATTGCGCTACTAATAAAATCACAAGTTTTGAAGACTTATTAAAAACATGAGACAAACAGAACAAACAGCACTACAACTCGAAAACAGCAAATTTTCGACGCAAACAATACACCACGAAAGGTAAAAATAGTGACAAGTAGTGAATGAACTTGTCAACAGGGGCAATAAAAGAAAACGTTAGTTGGGAAACGGATTTGTCAGGGTAATAGGTTAGGTTAGTGATGGGTGATGGCAGAAAAAAGAGTGAGGGAGGTCGGTGAAGAGAGTAGTGAAAAAGAGGAAGAGGATGAAGAAGAGGACGATGAGGAAGTGGAAGAGGAGTAGGAGGAGGAGGAGTAGGAGAGGGAGGAAAAGAGGAACTCGAGTAATGTGTCATTCCATCCGTCACATGTCACATACGTGTCAGTCAGCCTCACCCGTGCAGAGCATCGCTCAGGTAGTCGATGACTTGTCTGCCTGACACACTCGTTCATTTTCAGAGTGAATCGCTCCTCGTCATTGGCGCTCTTTCCCAGCCTTCATCACTTTGATTGACTCATCTCTGCCGGGCCATGACGCTGCACTACTCTTTTATCAATCCACAATTGACATCTGTCCGCTTTTTCTCATTTACCTCCTCCTCCTCCTCCTCCTCTTCAACCAACCGACACTCATCTCATCAATTTCTCATCCATCTACCACTCCTCCTTCCTCCTCCTCCTCCTCCTCTTCTCTCCCTCTTCCTCATCCTCCATCACCTACATACATCGAATCGACATCATTCCCTTTTCACAGCCGCCTAAATAAAACTGATTGTTGCAATTGAAGGCAGGCAGATGGAAAAGGTGTCTGTCTCACGTTTTGTTTGTAGGGATCGTTTTTTTTTTTTGTAGCACATCATCTGAGGTGAGTTCAAATTGTTGATATCGAGCTCCAATTTGATTTATTACTGTGATAGGCGTGCTGCATATCACCTACAAACGTGATACGAGAAATTTATTGTAAAGTTTGGAAATGAGTGGTATAGAAATTTGGAAAATCTAATTGTAATTTTCAAGAGGAGTGCTAATTTTTCACTTCATTTGATAATTATTGCTTGATGCTAGTTTGGTAAAATGTAATTCTCAATAAATACTGATAACTGTCAGATTCATGAAATTATTGGAAGATATTAATATTATGATTAAGGATAGATTATTCAAAAACATTAAGAACAAAGTTACTCAACTTGCTAAGGTTTTGTAAAATTCAACAATTTACTGAAATAATATTCAGTAAAATGCTACTTTTAACAGTTGGGTTGATGGGATCATTGCGTTTTTCATAAGAAATAAAAGAAATGTAGATATAAAAACAGTTACAACAGAAGGAAGATGATTTGAAATTATTGAACGTAGTAGGAGACAAGTAAGGCAAAGTAAAATTGGAACAAAGCGAAAAGAAGAAGAAGAAGGAGCCACTGGCGGCTCGTGCCCACGGAACAGGTGAAGTGCTATGCAGTAAAAGATACGGACACTTCACCTGTTTTGTGTGCACGAGCCGCCAGTGGAAGGAGCAGACGATAATCATGAAGACGAAGGTGGAGAAGACTACCTCGAAGGCAAACAAGAAGAAGAGAGAGAAAGAGGATAAGAGTGACAAGTAACAAGAAGACGATAAAGAGAAAAAGAACAAAATAAAGGGTGATGATGGAATCTACAGAAGACGACAACAGGCAGCAGCTTGTTGTGTGAGAATGCCACAGAGGGTAGTTGCTCATCACTCTCTCTCTCTCTTTACCTGTGTGTGAGTGCCTGAGAGCAGGAGTGATAGGCCAATAAATCCACTGCAATAAATCTCCTTACCACCTTCTTGTTTACAATCCACACCACGCAAGTGAAATGCTCCTCAAGTCGCGTCGACTCTGGTGGCGGAAAAAGAAAACAACACAACTGCTGACGAGTTGAAAGCAAAGGATAACAAGATGTTAGGCGAACAACTGAGAAAGAGAGAGAGTGAGAAGAAGAGAGAGAGAGAGTGAGAGGAAGGAAAAGGATTGAATGATTGAAATAGTGATGCAGCCACCGTAGGCTGTGATGGCGAAAACAATATAAATAAGAAAGAACAAGGAAAACAAAAGAGAGGGAAGCGAATTTATAAAGAATTTTGAATCACTGGGAAAATACAGTCATGGGAGATTCTTCCCCAGCAATTAAATTTATCGCTTAATTCTTGGGAACATGGTGATGTATTATGCCTAAACCCAAAATATAAAGTGATGACTCATGTGAAGGATTACTTGTTATAGAAATTATAACAATATCAAAGTTCCAAGTTAAGTTTCATTATTTTAGACAATGAGCTCGACTATCAAGTTTCTCCCTATAAACTGTTCAATTTGAGATTGCTTTCATAACATTTCATTGATAGTAATTCATTTTCCATAAAATGAGAATTACAATTTAATTCAATTTAAAGATTTAATCCTGGAAAAACTGCATTATTTGTACATTCTTTCAATTGTATTTAGTGCAACCGGACACAAAAACTTGACATAATTATAATTCAGGCGTTTAGATGATTCGGCTTTACAACCTCAAATTAAACTTCTTGATAGGAGTTATAGATAAATGTTACCTTCAATCGCTTCACGAATAGAACTGAAATTTATCTGTCTTTCTACTGGAATACTCAGAGGTAACTCACCTGAAACAGACAAAAATACATAATTATTACAAATACTCATGTAAAATTCATCATTTAAAACTGTCTAATACATACTAATTCAAGTTTAATTCGACAAAAGCGGTACAATGTCTATTGATAAAGACTGTCTGGAACATACGCTAACAAATAAAAAAATACGGAACAGTGTAATTAATCCGCTGACAAGGTTATTAAACCTATATTTCAAAATTGTTGTCCTGTTGGCTAACATTCAATGCTTACATTACAAACTTTACACAACAAAAACTATTATAAAAAGAGAGAGGTTAAGATTGAGTGATTGGGAAACTTCAGACCACAAACGAAAAATGACGTATATGATCATGTGAATGAAAGTTACATAAACTCCAGGATATAGACTGACATTCACTCACTCGAACAATAAGTTATATGGATACCCGAACAATACCCGGGCTAATTTATTGAGCTGGAGATAGAAATACCGTTTATTTATCGTTGTCATGGGTTACTGAGTAATATTTATTGTTGTACTCGGCTATTATGTCAATGGAAAAATTGGTTTATGACCCATGCATTGTACCAAACTTCAAAAGTAATAGTTTTATTGTATGAACCTGCCATACATCTCACGTTTGGGAGATTGGTTTTGATTGTTAAAGTATATTATTAACAAAAACTTTCACTGTAGCTGAAGCCTCTCTTGCTCAGAAACCGATCACCGATAAATAAGACGATGACTTTTCAACGTGATTATTGTGTTTATCCTATCCATTCTTCACCAAAATTAACTCAATATTGATTAAAGAAATATTCTACTAGTATAAAACACTTACTTCGACTTAAATAGTAACGAATTTTGAGTATTAGCCTATTATGTAGTTACAGACGATCTTTGACTAGGCTATCAATTATTGACAAACACCAGGTCGAAACGATCAAAACTACTCAGAATTAGTGTTTTTATAATATAAAAGTGTTTTTTTTAATAAATGTCAACTTTTCAACCTTGATTAAGTAAAAACAACTTTTTGAATTTTTTGATACTATACAAGTAAATAGTAAATGATCTAACAATACTGGTTTATTCGAACTAGAAGTCACAATGGAGATAAAATATTTATTGTGCAATAATGGACAAAAAAAATTAAAAAAGTAGCTTGTAAACAGTTCAAATAATACTTTATTGAGTGATGAATCTTCCACAATGACTACATGTATGACCTCCTATGGGTTCGTCGTCGGAAACATAATTTCAAGTCTAGAAAAAAGTGAATCTAGAGAGGTAAGATGGAAATATAAGAGGACGATGATGATAAAAAGGTGTAATGAACGTGATAAGTTGATCGTGACAGACCAAATTGGCTGTTGATCAACTAAGTACTCGTTCAGTAATCGAATAGCCCGAAAAACCCGATCGAGACTGAAATTATGTACGATACCATTAAAAATACTGTGATGAAAGCATAACAGAAATCTCAATTACGCGTACGAAACTAATAAGAAGCGCGGCCCAACAAAAATGCTGGAAAATAAAATAAAGCAGTTAATTTTTATGGGTTGTTTGAAGCCGAGGCGCAGACGTCACGTTTGACTAGATCAGCCATCATAAAAGACGGAGCCAGCATTATCATGACGTGTCATCAGCCTGTAATGGCGGGTTTAATGGACGCTTGATGGCTCCAAATTTCAGGTTATCCACGTACACAAATTGGACAGCAAGGCTGCTCAATAGAACCATGATGCTATGCTATGCATCTTGGCTTCGCTCTGTGTTGAGGGTGCAAGGAATGTATTGGGAGAAGCGACGGGAGAGAGAATTGAAGTTGAAAGAAGAAAGGTGAAGATGGTAACAGAAGAGTACTATTAGAATAGAGAGGAACAGGAGAAAAGATGAATAGAATAGTGGAGGAAGAGGATGAAGAACAAAGGGATGATTATAAATAGGTAAAAACGTGTGTAAAAGATAGAAGTATAGCAGTATGGAGGGAGAATAAAGTAATTAAGAGATAGAACATGAAGAAATAGAGTAAGATTGAAAATTATGAAGACATGAAAAAATAATGGTGGGGTATGAAAAAAAAAATTAATTATAGGGAAAATGGTGTGTGAAATAGCTAAAAGATTATGAGAATAGAAATGAGACGACAGGAAAAATATATTTTGAAAAGGAGACAAAGAAACAGTAAATATGAAATATTGAGAATGTGGGAATAATGACAATAGATGAGAAAAGAAGGGAGACACTTATAAAAAGAACGAGCGAAATTGATGGAAGAGAAGGATAACAAAGAGAAAATAACGGAGTAGGTTGGAAAAGGAGTACAGTGAATTGATTGATTGAGGAAATAACATGGAAATGGAGAGCAGAATAACAGGAAAATGCGAAGAATTGGAGGAGTTGTAAGGAAACCAGTGAGGAGCAGTAAGTCAAATCAGTAGAAGAGGGGAAGAATAAGAGGAAAGATTAAAGAAGAAGATGAGAATGAAGGAGTGGATTAAGTGTAAAAAATAAGAAAAACTAGAATAAATAGAAGACGAAGAAGGATAACAGGTGAAGGATGTGGAGGGAAAAGAGTACTGAAACAGAAGAAAGTAGACACTGGGAGTTGTGGTATGTAAAAATAGAGGAAGAGAAGTTCATAATAAAGAGGAGCGTAAACAAAACATCACGTCACATGACCAATCAATCAAACATAGAAGGGGAACCATCAGCCTTCCATCAAGTGAGATAGCATCACGTGCAGCTTTTGCTGATGTTTATCGTTCTTCCATGTGCCGTACCCCCACTATATTGTTATTACATTGATCCCAAACATTTTCAAGCTACACGCGTTTGGGGCATCGACATTTTCACGATTTTCGATTCTTGTTGAAATTAGAATAGAAGATTACTTTTATCTCAGAGATTAGATTTTATTACCTTGGGGATCCAAACAATTAAAATATGAGATGAGCGCACGATTAAATGTATTCTCATGCGGAAGTAGAATACATGAACTCTTGAAAGATCGAATATCTTTATAGACATGTAGGCAAAGTCACTGACTTCAGCCAAAAATGCCATTGATTAGATTATAAGAAAAAACATTTCATAAAGAATATTATACTTTATATTGAATTTTAATACAAAAGCTGCCTAATCAAGGTACCCACACTAGACATAGACAAACAATGCATTCAATTCAATCTCTCATTACATTTCCTTCAGTACATTTTTCACAAATTATTATTTCAATACGAGATGACTCCTCGTATTCCTGTTGAATCACGAAAATATCAAAGTTTCAACACAGATAAGATGAATTTGTGAAGGGGTGCCAGTTGGTGACAGCGATACAGACATTGCCTAGTGCCCGTATCTAATTGACTCTGACAAGAAAAATATGGCAACAACTGCTCCTTTCTGAATAATGTGTGCAGGGTATGCGTGATTTCCGGGTGATGAGAAAAGAGAGTAGGCTAAATGAGGGAGAAGGAGATATCACAAAGAAGAGTGATGATGGAGAGGAGAGGAAAAGAAGATGAAGAAGGAGGGGAAGGAAAAGTAAAAGTAGAAGTAGACGTAGACGAAAGAGGACGAGGAGGAGGAGGAGGAAGAGGAGAAGAAGGAGAAGGGAAAGGAGAGGTAGAATGTGAAGGAAAAAATTAAGTAGAAAAAGTATGATAACGAGGATGAGAAGAAGAAGAAGAAGAAGAAGGAGAGAAGAAGAAGGAGGAGAAGGAGAAAAAGAAGGAGATGAGAAGAAGTAGAAGGAGAAATAGAAGGAGAAGGAGAGGGAGGAGGAAGAAGGAGAAGGAGGAGGAGGAGGAGGAAAAGGAATTGGAGAAGAAGAAGAAGAAGAAGAAGAAGAAGAAGAAGAAGAAGAAGAAGAAGATGATGATGATGATGATGATGAAGATGAAGAAGGAGGAGAAGGAGATGGAGAACAGAAATAATAAAGACAAAACAAAGAACTATAGAAAGAAAAAAAGAAGTACAACGAAAAGAAGTGGAAAAAGAACAAGAATGAAGAAGAGAAACATGATGATGAGAGGAGATGAAGAAGAAATGATGTATATGAAGACTAGAGTTAGAAGAAAACGGTGAAGGAAAGAGGAAGAAAAAGGATTAAGGAGAAAAAGATGAAGTTGAGAAGAACAACAATGAAGAAGAAGAAGGCAGAGAAGAATAAGAGGAAAAGAAAGGAGTTAAAAAGAAATAGGATAAAGATGAAGAGATGAAGCAAGAAATATGTCATCCTGTTCAGCAAGCAATCATTTTAGAAGTGAATCAGATTAGTCTGGACATTTGTCACAAGCTGGATCAACTATTCTGCGTAAATTTTCAAAATGAGGCTGACATCTTTGAAGCTCTGTTCTTTGAAATCACTAGATTGAAAAGAATCGAATAACACATGTCTCCAATGTGTCATTAGATCAGAGTTTCAAGATTTAACAGATTTAAATTTAGATTTAGGATTGGAGAAGGGATAGCAGGTTGCCTGCGGTAATTAGGTACAGTAGAAGTGTGATAAACGGTTCAGATGTAAAGTAATGTCGATTTCTAAACTGAACATCTCATATGGATGCTATTATCGAACATTTGCACTTCTGTTTTTTTTCTACTAATATGGCAGTAAGCACAGACTTTGATTATTCATTACAAAACTATTTCGGCTCCAAATTTTCAAGGTTTATTCAATATTCAGGACTATTTTAAACTTTTAACTGGCCATTATACGTACAATTCAGGTTAAAATTTTATAATCTACTATTTTGGCGACCTCCTTATTGTATAAAACTGTGTTAGTGATTTATATCTATAGAGGTCTTTTTAACGAGACCTCTTTGGACTTTTTTATATTTTCCAATAAAATTATGGAATAAATGAAGTTTTGGGACAACAACTGTTATTTTTTCATAATCTTATTTTCATGGAATTATATGCTTTTACAAAAGTTGGAGAGGGGGTATTTGAAAACTCAAGTGTGACATGACATTTCTTTGATTACATTTTTAGTGATAGTACCTGACTACCTGTACCACAATAGCCTTCTCTAAAATCAATCAATCTCATACCCCTTATCAGTCTTGCATTATTATAATTACATTAACAAAACGTGTATAATAAAACCTAAACCACTGCAAAATTAGCCAATCTTCCAGTACCACAAAACCTTATCACCGCTAATTCACCCCAAACTACATTAGTCCAGTGAAAATCCGGCGAAATAATGCAACCAACAGCATTACCGCTGTCACTTTAACGTCGCCCTGTCCGCTGTCCATCCTGGCCAACCAATCACTGTCCGCATTCAATTAAAAACACAGCAATGTGCGACTCCCTCATTTATTAGGCCGACTCTGACTGAGCAGAGACTCCAGAGTCGATTCGAAAAGTTCGTGAAGAAGGATAGAGTCTACTTCAGAGACTGAGAGACTGTATGTATAATGATCAAGTGTGATTATTGGTGTGAAACGCTTCTAACAGTATGATAAATTGAGATTTACTTCCATCAGCCGCCATAACATTGCTTAAACTTCAAATTCTGATAATATTTAACATGAAAGTTTAGAATATTTGACTATTTGTCAAGCTTCTTCCAATAGGGAAGACATTAGAAACTACTCTGTCTACTCTACGTATTGTTTCAAATTATTTAAAACGAGAGAAACCAACATTAGTAATGCGGCAAGGGCGTATTGTAGTTTTGAAATGTAACACTTCAACATGAAAGATGGTTCACGTATGTTTTCAATATAAAACTTACAAGAATTGGCTAAATTATGACGATTCGAACATTATTAATGAAATTTAATGATTAGACCATTACATGCTTATTAATGAAAATCACAATATTCTTATAATAAATCATAGTTTTTTTTAGAGCCGTCAAAAGAAGACTTGCAGAAAATTTGAGTTTCTAGAAAGTAGTAAAACTTTGAGAGAGTCACGAGAGGAGAGTCACAAGTTGAGAGCGTCACGAGAGAAGAGTCACAAATGTGAAGAGTCTTTGATAGAGTCTTGTAGAGTCCAGAAACCTGTCACTAACTTGTTACTGTAATCACTACGGTGGTGAACATTGTCCGCATATTCTGCGATTGTACTGAGTGAGTGAGTGATTGAGTAGGTGAGTGAGAGATAGTAAGAGTGTGAGGAATTAGATTGAGGGAGTAGGAGTGAGAGAAAGAATAGAGAAGTGACAGGCCGCAAATTCGAGCTGCGTTTACTGGAGCGGTTGAGACTTGTCACTCAAAACTAGTATCTTTAATACAAGTGTATCTTTAATACCTATTCACAGTACAGTATACTAATATATAGTAATCAGTCTCTGGTTTGCTGAGAAGACACGCCGCTGCAATGTGAAGTTCATTGTATCAGAGGGTCTTCTCAGCTTGCGCGAACTATAAGATAACCACAATCGATGACGATCTAATGTCATCTAAATTTAAACAGCAGCAGCCATCAGCTATAGTCTGTCTAAGCAAAGATGACATTCTGGCAAGATGGGAAAATGACTCAAACTTGGCCAGTATTAGTTAAACAATTATAAATTTGGTCTTGAATTGTAGATCAGAATGTTTTCTACAATTTGAGACCAAAATTATACTTTTTCAATCAATATTGGCCGATCCGGAGTCATTTTCCCATCTTGCCAGAATATCTTCTTTGCTTGCACAGACTATAAGAACTTTGTGTCAGCCGCACGAGATTGAAATATGACTGTTTTTGTTGCTATATAGCATCCCAATTATTCAAGGATGAGAATAATATTAATTTCTAACAGCTGCGGCCGGTGCTTCTATTTCGATGATTGGTGGACGAAAGACGGTGCGTGGGAGAGACAGAATAAGAAAGAGGGAGAAGGTGAAAAGAGAGATGAAAGAAAGACATGAGAAAAGTACGTGTTGGCAGGTGACGGATATCGCTAGTCCACACTGTTTTTGTTTCATCATTATTTCTTTTTCTTATTTTCTTTCTTCCTCTACTTTTTCTTCCTATTCTTCTTCATACTCTTCTTTTTGTTACTGTTTTCATATTTCTTCTTTCAAACAACCGTTTCGCTTTAATTATGACATAAAATCCATTTTATACTTTTTATAAGTATATTTATACTAATTTTTTTAAGGAAAATTTTAATCTTCATATTAGTAATTGAAAGATTGCATTTTCTAGCAGAATAATTCATTCCTTTATTATAACTATACTTAAGTCCTTGTTCTAACCTTTTCCTTCCTTTCTTAGCAATAGTTTAATTCCGTTTATAGTTTAATTCCATGTTCATCATCTCCTAAATTTTCCATGTATTATTCATAAATATCTTTAAGCCTCCTTCCTTTACCCTGCTTCTTTCATATTATCTCATCATTCATTGCACTTTTACCACTTTTACCCATTGTCATCTATTTTCCTATCACCCTTCTTATTGTTCTCTACAAACTTTATTAAAAAATCAGTATCCTTTTCTCACTATCCCTTATTCTATACTACATCTCTTATTCTATTACTTATTCTTCTTAGTCCATATCCTCCTTCAGTCCTTCATCTTCTACTCAGCATACCGTTTGTCTTCTTTTGGCCTCACACTTTGATCAATTCCACTAGGAATAAGATATCATGATGATCCGAAACAATAAATTACTATCATACCTAAGAGGAAGAATAAAATGTTGAGTAGTAGAAGAAGAAGCGAAGAAGTGGAAGAAAATGAAAAATTTGCAAAAGAAGAAGGGGGACAAGTGAGAGGAGAACAAGGAGGAGGAGAAGGTGGAGGAGAAGGAGGAAGAGGAGGAGGAAGAGGAGGAGGAGGAGGAGGAGGAGGAGGAGGAGGAGGAGAAAAGGCCGAAGAAGTTGAAGAGAACAGTCCCTTGTTAAAACATTCGACATTCCCAACAGAATCTGCCCAATCCATCACTCCATGACAAACCATGGACATTCTTCACATCCATTTCTTCAGATTCTTGACATCTTTCTCTCTTCAGCCATCCCTTGTCCACAATGAAGACAGCTTTGTTGACTTTCGACAGAATATTTCTTTCCAAAACAAAAAGCTATGTTTTTCATTATTTGTAAAGGACTTGAAAGTCCTTCACGCTTCACTATATCCCATTTACGGTAACTGTCAAAATATCTTCAAACGGACAATAACTTCCCATTCGTCTCAGTGTGCTATGTTTTTGACAACAATATTAGAAGGAACGACATTGTATTCTATTCGACTTTGTTTTCAACTTTTAAATAGGTGAAATTGAAAGAAATTTTACAAATACTGACATTTGAAGCCTACTTCATTATTAGATTCAATGACTCAGTAGTTTTTCCCTACATTAGGCTAATTCCTTCTTTTACTCCAGTTTGTTATTATATTACTCTTTACACTATTCCTTTACACTGTTCAAATTATTGATTGGAAATTATTTATAAACAGTTTTGTGTTTTGAAAGCAGATTTTCCCATCCATTTCATTCTACCGTAACATCATTCATGAGCAATTAACTACAAATTCTAGCAAACATCTTATAAAAACGCTATTCTGATTCCATTTCAATGTTCACCAGATTTACAGAATTCCATTATTCATCATTATCAATCAAGCGATTTTTCCAAGAGATCTCATACGGTTGTTACATATTCGTGACCAATCCATCATGACACTGTTAATAAAATCAGAAAATATCACCTCATTTCTATATTGCGAACATTATTCACACCAATATACGACAGGCCATTACTTAACGGCATACATTACACGGTAGACGCTACATGTTACATTATCGACTACTGGCACATATAATGTAATATGTTGTAACATAGTTAACACGTTCATTTCTCGTAAATCCTGCAGAGCGTGTTTCACACATGTTCCCATATTACTCCCTCTACAGATTCTACACATGCTAAATGACATGTGTCCATCTATCTGGATTTCCCCTTACCTAATACAGTAGTCGAATATACTCCAGTTAATTTCTACTCTCTCACTCTAGGGATAGTGACCTATGGTAAATCTTTCTTTCCCCTTTCACTTACTCTCTATTCTACTACTACCACTCTCTCTATCTATCTTACTCATTATTCATCAATCTCCAACTAACATTCACATTATCACCACTAACTTCATGCAAATATCAATCCCTATATGGTAAGCTAGTAATAGCGCTAGCAATATGTAACTATAGCCTAATCGTCGTATTATGAGTTATAATTATTACCCTGTTACGTCACACAAATGATATACTGTGAGCTTTATGCGTCTAGGCTTCAGTGTACCAAGGGTTATTAATTAATATAATAATTTTCAGGACATTATTCAGCGAGTAGTTAGTTGGTCTATGTATTATGTTGGAGTCTGGTTGATGGAGTAACGATTAGACTATTTCACAGTGTGTTACATATTTGTAAATAGTAGGGAATTGTATAACAAATTGTTGTTACAGTTGTAAGCCCAATGTTATCGGGCTTGATTCGTATAGCAGTCACAACACAACTAACTATATTTAATCCAGTATTCCTGTTCAGTTCAGATTCAGTAGGCTTCTCTTCTAATTCAGTACTTCTTCAGTAGACCATATTATAAGTCGTTATATAAGTTACATTATATTAGTCGTTATATTCTAAGTCGACCATATTATTAGAAGAACTAGTATAAAATTTATCACCTAGTTTGAGAGCACATAATAGGCCTACACATTTTTAGCCCAAGGAAACTCTAGTTTTTGTCCGTATACAATACCTTCGTTCATAGGCTACCAAGTTAACTGAACAGATAGGGGTTTGAATGTAGATCAACAGTTTGAAACGAATATAATGAAAGCTTAATAATATAAGCTGAGCTAATTGATTGGAAACTGAAGGTTTGTAGGTGTAAACGAAGATTTGGCACTGATTGAATTGTTAGGCTGATTCATGATAGAATCAACATAAAACCGAATAAAGTGTTGTAATATTGGTTGAATGTACACTGTAGGTACAATGCTGTGTTTCAAACATAATACTCGTAGAACTAGATATTCAAAGAGGATCTATCACAAGACGAAACTCGAATAAAAGATCAAATCGAATCAGAAATATCCTATTATTCGAATCGAATGGTCTACGAAAAACATACTCACAAGTAACTGAGTAGACAAACTTTAACGAATTGGATTCTAAAGATGGAATTGAAGAAGCAGAAATATTGCAATTTTAGAAAAACAACTGAAGTCAAGATAAAAATCTAGTTATCTTTTTTAAGATAAGAGTTACAATAATTTAAAAACAACACCGAATGGCGCAACATAGAATGGCAAATGTATACAAACTTGCATCAAGTGGTCACTGCTGGTTTGACGTTAACAATAATTTTCTTCAAACTTGTAAATAACTATTCAAAATTTAATAATATTGAAAATAATTTAAACTATCCAAGGAATAGAATCAAACTTACTTTGATCTATAATTATTGAAAACTTTACAAGAGGATCATGATCACAAAACATGGTACGAAAAAGTTAAATTTGACAGAACTCCCATAGTCATATCTCACAAATTTCAAAAATAATCTTACAATATTAACTTTTCCAAAAAAATTTCACTCACCAGTATGATACTGAACGACGGAAGCGACTCTGGCAGCCAGCTTCGAAACTAAACTTTCCAACTTTTTCCCCGAGATCACACACTCCATAGGCTCCAAAGTAGTGTCGCACAGTGTCATCGGTATCATTTAAAGTTTCCGATTAATATCAATAATATTTCACTGATTTCCCCTAACTTTCAACATGTTCACCGTAAACAACATTATTGTTTAGTTGCGAAGATTTTTTCCGTGGACTCGATAACAACTGCAACCTAGCGGAGGAAACATGAACTACGGATAAAAACAGTGGAGCACATGTGTAGTGGGGGAAACACGCGGGTACGGGGGAAAACAAAGATTTAGGTTATGTTCCAAGTGAGAACGGCAGTTTTTCGAAGAGAGCAGCCGACTTGACTACGTAGTTGAGCGTTGAAATCGGCACGAAGCACGAACGATGTTCACCCTAGCAAGGCTGAAGGTCAACTGAGGAGCCGAGCGCGAGCGGGGCCTGGTTAGGCAGGCGAGGGGAGTAGTGGTGGGGGGAGATCGCTCATCCCTACGCACACGCACGCACATAGCACGCGTGCGCGCCTCACACACAGACAAAACCCCCTGGCAGTGACTGCCTTCAGCCCTTCCTCGTCATGCACACACATACAAAGATGAGAGACTGACTGATCATAGCGGTAATGCCCTATAGTATCCTCTCCTACCCTTACCTACTACACGGGAGTTTCCAAACATGTGTACTGTACGTAGCCTACTATGCACTGAATGAAATTTTAATGCAGACTAGTGTTGTACTATCCTGTTCATATGATAGTAGTACTACCCTTCTACTACACGTAGTTTTACAGACTTAGACAGTAGTAGTGTAATGAGATGAGACAGTAGTGTAATTGTCAATGTGTACAATGTATCTGGCTAGTGTTATGAATGTCATTGTTTTATTTCAAAGTTGTACAGATATTGAGATATACCGATGTACAGTATTAAAATGTTTATGTATTTTTTGTGAAAGTGATTGATTTGTTGGTTGAGACAACAGATAATTGCATAACACATTTTTTCCTATTAGCCGACTACATGTCAAAATTAGTTCAAATTAAATTCCTTCCATTGCCAAAAAATCATTAAATAAGTAGACAATAAGCAATCATAACTAAAAGATTATTACACAAATTAATGCGGTTTCATCTGTTCCTTGAGCGTTCCAATTGCTGATGCTGTCTGTGTAAATAGTATGCACTACTTTACCGGAACAGCTGACTAAAGAATTGAGTTACAAAAATGCTCTAGTCAGCTACTCGTTCAACGTACAAGCAACAGACAAGACCGCCTAGATTTTTGACATCAATTCTATCAAGTGGGAAGGATTGGTTTGCACTTTACGAACTTCGCAAGTTATCTTATCTGGAAGTTTGATTTTTTTGTACAGTTTTCAACAGTATCATCATTCCAAAGAAAGTTATAAATAAGTTTCAAATATTCGCTTGAAACTCATTGATCTTATTCCAACTACAGTAATATTTAATATATTTTAGTAATATATATATAATATATAATAGTAATAGTATATATAATATATTATATATAATAGTAATATATTTCCCAGTTTCAATTATTTTCAATTGATACTAATGCCTATCCTTTAGATATCATATCAAATCAAAATAAAATTATTTTTGTTTAAACACACAGAACAAGGATCAAAGTCCACTCAGAACCAAATTCAGCCTTCGGCGAGTGGTTTGATGTTGGTGAATCACCCAACCCACCCCCACACGCACACGCACACACACGAGTCATCACTCTGACGACGCGGGGTGATGATGTATCATGCAGGGCTCATTGTCACGGCGCATCTATTTATATCCCAAGCTAGAATGGAAAAACGTCCATCATCCCTCATCAAACCATAAATTTTCAGTTCGAAATAAAGAGTGCGGTAGCCAGTTGGCAGAGAGGCAGCTGATTCGTCATATATATATTCCAACTACTAATACAATAACTATATTTGGGTCATGACAGGGTTTAGGTTCTCTATTGATGGAGAATTGATCCTGTGCATTTCAGTGCAGTCAGGAAGTATCTTCTGATTTATTGCTGTTGAGTATTATATTTATCATAGATCGTTTGAAAAGGTTGTTTTGTTGTGGCGAGGGTGGACCTTTTTGGGATGAGTCAGATGGTCGAATGCGTGTGAGTATAAAAAAATACATAATGTAGTTTTTATGTAATTTAACATATTGTAGAATGAAGAAAACTTTGAATCTGAGTGTAATATTCGATTTTTCATGCTATTAGTGTTTGAAAAATATAGTACATTGTGAATTTATATATTAAACTTCTCATGTCTTTACCTCATTTAGTAGATTTTGGATTAATTATAACTTGTGCAAAAAAATCAGTTTTCATAAATGCCATTTGAAATTACACCATCATTTTAATTTTGATCTTTTAATCTTTCAAAGTTTTGTCATAGGCTATTGAAGCTTCAAACAGCATTCAAAACCTAGTGCTGTCTACTGAAATCTTTAATTTAAAATGTAGAGTTATAAAATATCTTTCTCGACGCGTAAACGATATTCATATCTTATCTAAATAATAATTTGCATTCCATGATATTTGTGTCTGTTTTTAAAAGAGTAAATTTGAGAACTTTATTTTTGAATCATTGTTCATTAAATTCAGTTTACTTCACTTCCTGAACATTCACGAAATTTTGATCGTGGATGTTGAGTCAATGAATCAAACATTTCTCATCGATGAATATATCCATGATTAATTCCTTGCCATTCCTTAAAATCTGCCCAACTAATGTGCACTTTTCCCATATGTGCTCTAAAAATGATCGACCATTATTCCTTCACATACACAAAAATCCGTCTCCATCGAGCCGTAACTAGAGCGTTCAATCTTCCATCAGAGTCGAGTCGCATAAATTGCAAAATCTAATGTCATCACATAAATTCAAATCAGTTCGATTGAAACTCACGCACACAATGTCGCCAACAAAAGGCAGCAACTTGACTTATGTGCGCTGACTAATTTCATTTTCGGTTTGCTACGTTTTTCACAGTTTATCTTCAGTTTTTATTCGCCGAACAGGACTCACACAATGGCAGACTGGTTCTGGAAAGAAAGAAAGCGAAGCAGAATACAAAAAGACCCCTGTACGTGTTTTTAAAGTTGGAGCGAACCGACATAGAAAATTTAGCGCTATTTATTCGCTAGACGCTTTTGTGATGGCCGATGGCAATAATACAGATTTATTGGACGATTTTGATATATTTATGACTTTTATTGACACAGTCGAGAGTTTGTATGTTAGGGGAGGAACTGGAGGGAAGAAAAAGAAGAATCATGTGTGCGGAGAAGTGTGTCTATTTGGAAAGTAGTCAGTTGAAGGACAGTGGAAAAAGACGAAAAAGAAGTAGTAGTAGTAGAAGAAGAAGAAAAAGAAGAGAGAGAAGAGAGAGGAGGAGAAAGAGGTGGAAGAAGATGAACTTTAGAGCAAATAACAAGGATAAGAGAAAATTAATAGATTGAAATAATTAGTTTATGATGATAATGACGACTGAACGATTTATTAGTTGATTTTATTAAATGTCTTGTCTTTGAAACTTAGAAGAATATTGATAATGATGAACAAAGAAAAATAAAATCCGAGAAATTTAAAAGAAGATGAGAAAAAAGGAGAGGAGGAGAAGGAAGGAATAGTTCGTTGAAATAATTTAGAGCAGAGGAGATAAGTATAAGTTTGAAAAACATAAGAGAAACATAAGAAAAATAACAGAAAAAGGGAAGATCCAATATAAAAATGAATTAAAGTTTAGTACCTTATAAATTGAACTGAATTGACTAAAGACAATGAGAAATGTTACGTAGTATTTTAAAAATTACATAGAATTAGAATAAGAGTTCCAACATGTAAAAGAAAAGATGAATAAGACAATTCAATGGGGGAAGAAGATAAGACGAAGAAGAAGTCTGAAGTGGGAGTACATATGATACGAACTGGTGAAAGTTTCAAAGAAAGAGAATAAAAGGAAGGGTGGCGGAAAGAAGGATAACAACAAAGAAGTGCTGAAATTCTGCCGACTCATAAAACATAGAAACGTTGTAACTGAGATAATGTGAAATATAGCCCAGCCTGAATAGACTGGATGTATGCTTTTTAATCAATTTACTGTGAAGTTACACCCTTGACGTGCGTTCAGTTTGTTCGAGAGCCGTCGGTTAATAAAGAGGGGAATATATTGATACAGAACAGCAGACGTTCATCACAATTTGAACAAAAATGTATACTAATATTACTTGACAATTTATTTTTAATGTCAATTGTTATTCAACTTTGTTTAGAGTTTTGAAGATCTTGTGAGAATGAACACGATTTAATAAGATGATGGCAATTTTAATAAGATTGAAAAAATTGTTCAAGTTATGATTTGTAAATAAATTACATTGACATGAATGAGTTCATGACTAGTGAGTACAGTACTCGTAATCTCTCTAATCAAACCCTTTCTTATCAACTACATTCCTTAACACGTTACTCTCTCACTCTCTATTCAACTTGACCATTAAAAAGTGCAACCAATTCAGTAAAAGACAAGTATCCCTTCCAAACATATACCCACACCATTTCCCCCCTCCAACACAGTGTTGGGAGTGAGCGCCTAAAGCGGAAATAAATTCGCGGGTTTCGAGGAAAAAAGCATTTGATGAAGAACTCTGCCTAAAGTTAGTCTCTTTCGCCCTTTCTCCATTCTCTTGTCATCTTCTCCTCCATTTCCTTCTTCGCTTGTTCCTGCCCTCCTTAACTGTTCAGCGTCTTCCTTTTCTTTAAGCCTACTTTAGTCGTTTTTATCTTTTCCACTCTTCTCCTTTCATTTTACTCAATTTCCTCCTCCTCCTCCTCCTCCTCCTCTCCTCACTTCTTTTCCATCCAACTTTCTCCTCCACCTCTCATTCATTCTCTTCACAATCTTGATTCATCCATGAGTATTATTCATCCTCTATGCCATTCTACATTGACCTCCTTTTTTAATTTCCCTTCAGTTGTTCTCTTGTAGTATTCTCCCTAATATTATTCTTGTCGTTCTCCTTGTCCTCCAGTTCCTACTTCTCCTATTCACCTTCTCTTCTTATCCTACTCCTTCTCCTCTTACTCCACCCTTCTTTTCTATTCCTCCTCCTTCTCTTAATCTTCTTCTTCTCTTTCTCCTCCTCTTCTTTTATTCCTCTTACTTATCCTCTTCTCCTCGTTCTTTTCTTCTCCGTGCCCTTTTTCACCTCTTCCTCTCCTACTTCCTACTTCTCTTCTGCCAGCGAGTAGTCACAGCTGCCGTGCTGTCGATTAGTCACAAGGCGCTCTGCTCCGCTCCGCTCTCTCTGCGTTGATCGCGAGCGTCCGTTTGAAATGATAGACGTATAGCGAGCAAGCAAAGACCGGCCGGCGAAAAACTATATTGTCACTAGACAGATGCGACATAACTCACTCAAACTTTGACAGGGCCAAATTGTCTCGGCCCATTAAAATTATTAATTACGCCGGCAGCCAGGGCCCAGCAGCCAGGGTCCGCGTTTCTTTCTTTTGTGCCACGACGAACATGCACCAAGATTAATGCCCCTAAACACTGTTTAAGGATTATTTATAGATCGCGCCATTGCTGCGCTGCACGTATAAATCATCAAAGTCTCCTGCATCTCCCCTCCCATTCATCAAACCCTCCCCCCACCCCTCACCCTTCAATCGCTTATCATCGACAACACGCGCTTTATTCTAGGACGACGACTACTACTGGAAACGACAACCAACCCTGCGATATGACCGATTGATTTTTTCGGCACGCCGCTCTTTCTCTCGCACCTATTCTTATTCGGGTTCTCTTTCTCTGTCTTTTGCTCCAGTTGTGTGATAACACCTTACCTATTAGGGAGTTTCTCTTACTCTCTAACACTCTTTCTCTCTCGTACTATCTTGCAGTTGTGTGATTACTTACCCTATTATTTTCAACGTCGAATAATTTTACTGCGGAAGTGTATGAAGTTCATGAGGAAAGACGGGTACAATGCTGTAGAGGTAGTTCTTAATATTTAAATATTATATACAGTGTCTAGAAATGAATTAATAAATAAATCTCAATATTCAATGTGAATAATTATCAATTTATCATCAATGATGATCAACTTGTTTTAAACTTTGAATAGACTAATGGAATAGGCTATCAATTAGATTTTACTACCTACTGCAAACAAAGTAGAATTCATAAAAAATAAGTGGGAAATAAATATGAATCAGATTTCACTGCCTACTTAAAGCAAAGTAGAATAGTTCATAAAAATATTAGTGAGAAATACATTTGGAATTAGAAGGAAGAATGAATGTATGGTACAAAAATTTAATAAAAATTATAAAAAAATCATTAGTTTCTATGTTGGAATCAAACATTTTATCATATTGTCATATTCTATCAATTCAAAGTAATTCAGTTTATGGAGAAAAAACTTTTGTTGTAAAATGCCTAACAAAACAAATAAAGCAACTGCGTCCATACACTGAAGAAAAAAATAAAACGTGAAAAATGGGACGAATTGAGGGCTGGTAGGAAGTGGATAACAGATTTGAGTGAACGCTCAATTCGGCGAAAAGAAAAGCAAGAAAAATAACAATAGAGCGAAGGAAACGCATTGCAACTGGGCGTAAAAGCAACAAATCACACACATTCACGAAAAAAGGGGGAGAAACGATAATAAACAAAGAAAGAGCGAATGAGTCAGTCATAAAATACGTCAGACCGAGTCATATCCTGACGAATGATCGGGACGTCCATCTTCAAAAATGCTTGCTTCAATGTCCCAAGGGTAAGCCAGTTTATTCGCGTCTCTCCTCTCTTTATCTTCACTTCTTTCTTTCTACGCTCATTCCGGAAAAATCTAGAACGCACATCGAAAAAGAGATGAAGGGTCTCCCACTCGCGAAGGTTATATTATGCTCTGTATCTTGATTTATAGAGCAATAAAGTATTGTAATTAAACGTAACTTTCACCCCCCACCCACCCCTTCACAACCCCATCCCTGTTGTTTCCTTAGGACAACGCGTCACACTGCTGAGTAACATAATATCTATAAATCTATTTTCCCCTTGACACCCTTATCCCGTGAGACATATATAAGGGTGAAAGCGGACGTGTGTGAGTGAAGAGGGTGGATAATGTCCTTCGTTGACTGCAGAAAACGTTGGATTATTTCTTTTAAAAATTGTAAAAAAAATTTTTCAATTACTCTTTTCTCGTAAGTTTGTCATGAAACTGTTTCATGGAAGGAAAAAATGTTTCAAAACGTTGGAGGTAAAATCAAATAGAAACGTTTCAATATATAATTCGCGTCTATTATATGACATTTGATACAGTAGTCTACATATAATAGGATAACGATGTATTATGATAAAAAGGTAGAAGCATGATATTGTATTCTCAAATATACAGTATTAAGGAACAGTGGAACGATGCTCTCATAAATCTGAAGCTTCTTTTAAGTTGGGTGAATTGAAATTTAATTGTTTTGGATCTTAACAGTTAAACTGCCTTGAACTGATCTTAACTGTCATTTTTTTATTGAAGGGCTATCATAATATCTGATTAAAAATTATTGAAAATAAATTTCTTCAATTTCAAAAACTATTTGTTGGACTTCATGAGGAATTTCTTTAATTTCTCATAATTATTTCTGCTCAAATCAAATAAAAAATCGTTCTCAAATCCCATCAAGGCAAGTAATTAATGTAGGAAATAATCTAACTATTGCTTTAAAAATTCAAAGAGACATAAACATAAACAAGAATATAAAATAAATAAGATTGTTATAAGAAGTGCCTTGAAAAATATCAATAATCAAAACTTTGAAAAAATATAGTCTGCCAACGTTTTTGATGACCGCAACCGACAGTTGAGTCAAAAACTTTAGTATGCCATCTTGATAAGTAGTTTGTTAGCTTTACATGTAACAATAAACATAAAAATATATTAGAAAGTGATGTTAGTTGGACAAGATGGCGCCTTGCTGTTCTATGTCAGTCTGTTACTGGGGTCACTCATTAATTTTTCAGCACCCTCCCAAATAACGTAAACGTTACCTTCAACAGAATCGTCAATATCTCAACGCTACAGTTTCTGCCCCAGATTCCCGCCAGTTTTTTGAAAATTACAAACTCCAGATTGAGTTCTGTACACTAACATCATAGACAAGTATATACTATATCTACGCTAACATCCTTTGATGAAGGATACAATTTTTGTTTCACCCAGTTGAACAGATTGGAAGTTTTCTAATTTATTGGCAGTGTAACTTAATATTCGAAGACAAGAATAGATTATAATTTATAATTGTTTTTCGAGCTTTTGTTCATTTCTACTAGTGTGTTTGTTTTGTTTCTACTAGTGTGGAAAGCTTTTGATTTGATAATAATAGGTTTCTTCTGAATGTGTTGAGAATGAATATCTACTTCCTGCAACTCAATGACTGATTGGCCTACTATTCAAAATTAAATTGTTGTAAGTTATAGAATTGAATAATAAATACACGTCAATGCTAAGAGTTTGTATAATTATACATTAGATTCCAATAAATTAAAAACCGTTTCTAGCTACATAATTAATATTTTTCAACTCATGATTCAAATTTACCCGAAATTCTGTTTAAAAATAATTCATCACCTGAAATTAAGTCAGAATCATTAAATTTAAGACTCCAAAAATAACATGGGCTATATCAGGCAAAATCAACAAAATATAACTTATAATGGGCAACTGTATTATAAATTCTTCCACTTACTAGACACTCACAAATTAATAATCTAAAACTGTATTATAGCTACTTTCTGCCACTAAAGCAATGATACAAAATATCGAATCCAAAAATAAAATGTAACCTCGTGAATAGATGATACAGTTTCTCAAATTAAACTATCGTTTTCACAAAAAGACCACAGAATAGCAAAGAAATTGTTTACTATTCAGTCATGGAATGCTACAATTCACAAGAAACTCTACAACGCCAATAACGTCCTACTTTTCTGTAGATCAGTCCAATTTGGGTCATCTGTAATTCAAATCCCCTGCTTAGTTTGAAGCGCTCACAAAGTTCTTCTGTCGCCGACTATTCGCCGTTCGCTTGTCGCCGGGGACACATCTGTCTTACGACAAAAATGTGTCTGTCTGACGACAAATAATGTGTCTCGCGACAGTGACCGGGCGTCGGCCGTCTGTCAACGTCAACTTGCACCTGCCATCTTTCACTCAGCCGAAAGAGAGAGAGAGAGTGATTGAGAGAGATAGAGAGAGAGAGACAAGAGACAACTTGTGACATGAGGAGATGGAGGAAGATAGAGAAAGAGTGTGAGAGAGAGGATGAATGATCTAGTGCACTGAGAACTTGAGAGAGAGATTTAGAGCATTGAGAAGTTGAGAGAGAGAGAGAGAGAGAGAGAAAGAGAGATTTAGAGCATTAACTGAGTAACTGAGAGCATAACGAGAGAAATGGAAAGAGAGAGAGAAAGATTGACAGTAAGAATAAGAGAGGATGGAGGGAGAAAAGAGAGTAAATGAGTGATTGAGAGCATTCATGTGTCCCGGGGGTTTATTATTAAACGCTTCTATTTTGTGGCAACAGACGTCTTAGGACATAGGTTGCCAATCTTCACCCAGAATCTTGTTGAATTGTGTGATTATTTCGATTCAACTGTACTAAGCACAAACCTAATCTAGCCTATCTGTTGTTTATTAAGTGATTGAAGAAAATAATTATTATGATATTTTGTATTGATTTTATGTGTATGAGGACGGGAACATTTATGCATGAACGTGATAAGAATCTTGATAAAATTGATGTCATATACAATCAAATTCCAAGATTTGCTACAACCTCAAAATTCCAATGACAACTACAAGGCACAATTGAATTGAATTGAGCAATTTAATTGAATCTAATTTAATACATCAAGATGGAAATATTCTCAACTAGCAAGCTAAATATTCTCGATACAAATATTCTTCAAGTTACATTTTTTTTTAGAACAGCAATGTAGATAAAAAATAACTAGTAACACTAGGACAACTCATTTTCGCAGTATATTTGTTATGATAAAGATCGATATCACTGGCGGCTCGTGCCCACGGAACAGGTGAAGTGCACGTATACTCTACTGTACAGCACTTCACCTATTTCGTGGGCTTATCAGAATATTAAGATTGTCTACTACATTTTTGTATTATTAACAAGATGATCATATTATTATTATTAAAATCAAGTTGAAAATTAACAGAGAAGGATATTCAAAACATAAAAATCAACGACAAGATGAAAATGTACAACAGGAAAGAAAACGAGTAGTATAAAGACGAGCAATTGAGGAAACAGGAAGGTATGAGTGAAGAAGACAGAGATAGAGAAGAGGAAGAAGAAGAAACGAGAACGTGCAGATGTGTGAAGGGGTGAATTCATTCACTGCGCCAACCAACTCGAAAAGGGAAGTTGATTGATTTGAGACACGGGCTCATTCAAGAAGGGGTCTGACAAGCGTCAGTCAATCACACTGCTGGATGGACACATACCAAGTGAAAAAAGAAAGAAAATAACTCATGACTCGCGCGTGGAAGGTAACGTATGAAAGGGGGGAAGAAACAAAGTGACTGAGGGGCAAGTATGTGATATACAATAAGCAAACAATGGGTTTACTAACACACAAACATGTTGGAGAGTGTACTGTGGGATACACGTCACCTGTCCTTCATTCTTCAATCAAAGTGTGCTTCTATTGCTACATACGAGATCTCAACATCGTATGGCTATTGTTGGAGGAGACAAGGCTACTCCATAACCCTCAGGTATACACACTCTCTACACTGGATCACGTGGGTAATTTTTCTTCAACTTCTTCTTCTCCTCCTCCTCCTCCTTCTTCTTCTTCTTCTTCTTCTTCTTCTTCTTCTTCTTCTTCTTCTTCTTCTTCTTCTTCTTCTTGTCTTTCTCCTTCTCCTCCTTCTCCTTCTTTTTTTAGATGTGATTCACCTACTGGTTCTTCTTCCTTGTTTCTTCTAATTTATCGTTTTATATTTTCATTCTCCTTTCCCCTGCTCAGGTGCTCCGGACCCCATTTCACTATTTAACATTATTCTTGCCTTCCTCTTCCTCACACACAAAAACTTGTCTAGTTTTTCATCGACAACAACACATCCACTTCCTTCTTATATTAATTATGATTATATTTTTTATAACTATTCTCACTCCCTCAGTATTTTTTGCAATTTTGCATTTTCTTTTGTCCAAAAATGTTTCGTTTGTACTTATTCTATGTCTATTTTCTCAAATTTTTACTCTCTTTTCTTGTCCCGTTCCTTTTGTAGAGAAAGATAAAAGGATCTAAGTTGACCACACTAACCAGTTTTCGTACTCAATATGAATTAATAATCCTTAGCATTTAAAAAACTATAACTTGACAAAATAAAAAAAAACTTTTACCTTTGAGGCTCACCTCAAAATAAATCCATCTTCCATCATTCCTCATTCTGCATTCTACGTCTCTTCACTCCTCTCAATCCTCCTCCTCCTTAACACAATTTCTCCTTTCTTCCCATTCCCACTTCTTCCTCTGCACCATTCATTTCCCGATCAAAAAACACAAACCCTCCCTACAATACAACTACAACATTCATATAAGATACACCCACCACAACAAGGTGACTCATTGCATTATATAGTCTGTTCATGCAAAGAAGACATTTTAGTAAGATGAGAAAATGACTCCAGCTCAGTCAATATTGGTTCTAGAATTATGTATTTTGTCAAAAAATCTAGGAAACTACCTGCTCTACAATTTGAGACCAAATTTATAATTTTTGAATCAATATTGACCGAGCTGGATTATTTCCTTATCTCACCAGAATGTCTTCTTTGCTTGGACAGACTGTAGCAGGGTGTCATCCCTTGAATTGCACAACTGACATCGATATATGTCACCTATTATAGTGAACCGACAAAGAACTGAGTTCGGGTCCACACCATCTTGCTCAGGCACTGTCTTCAACTCTCGATGTTCGAGATGAAATATATCGACACATCAATCGACACAATGGAAACGTGGCTTTCACTCAGTCGGCAAGGATTTGTTGCGACACCCTGTAGAGGAGGGCTGCAAACAATTTGTTTGTTACAAAGTGATAGTGATTTTTCGTGTAGTTTACAAGGAGGCAATAGTGATTTTTTGTCTAGTTCACAAAGGTGTTGTAAAACATTTGGTTTATTGTGCAAACTACATTGTTTATTTGTAGTTCTGCATTGGTTTATTGTGCAGCTATGACTAGCTCAACATTGAATTATTGTTTGTGTGGTTTGCGTGGTTCTGAATTTGTAACAAGTTTCGGTTCCAGGAAGTAATTTGCTATTTTTCGATCGTGGTTTGTAAGATAAATGGTGTGAAAATATTGTGGAATAAACATGAAACTAACCACTTTTGAATCCCACCATAATCATTTCAGTATTGTTACTTCTATTCTCTGGCTTGATTATCCAGAAACTGTTTCAAAGGTAATACAGAAGTATTCAAATATCTAACTAGACAAAATAATAATAGCAAGTCCTAATATTGGAAGATTCTTGAACAGAAAATAGTCGCCTGTTGTTATTCTAGGTCACACATAGTATTTTTTCAATTTAAACTATACGATATTCGTATTAATATTCTCAAACTGAATGAGGAATCAAATCCAATTTATATAAATGATATGATGAAATAATAATAACAAAAGAATGAGACAATAATCACTCTAATTATATTGATTTATATAGGTAATCTTAAAACTGAATCAAAAATTTGTTTTCTGAGGGATGAAAACAGTAACTTTCGCCCAAGTGAAGTTGGATGAAAGAGTTTCCAGTTGACGTGTACAAGTGAGAAATGATGATGATCCACAAGGAACGGCGAAAAGAAGATGAAGACGAAAAAGGAGAGAAACTATAAGAAGAAGGAAGAAAATAAGAACCAGGAAGACGGAAGAAAGGTGGACAGGGCCGGGGAAGGGTAAAAAATATGAAAAAGAAGAAGATGAAGTAGGAGGAAAACTGAGGAGAAGCAAGGGATGGACAGGGCCGGCCCTTAGGGCATAGAACGGTTGACATTTCATCAGGAATAATCATAATACAGCAGTCACAGAGAGCGTCTCAATTTTGCGCTGTCCCCGGCAACTGACAAGGGGACAGTTTTCTCTTTTTTCTCCTCCTTCTTCTTCTTCCACACCATCCTCTCCTCTTCCCACTTTCTCCATTCACTAGCGTGCATTCTTCACTCGAATGATTACTTGCCCGATTGTGGGGTAAGGGATGACCAGCAACAACTGTGATGTGATGTGAGGATGAGATATCAATTTCGAATCTAGCCCCAAGCCCGTGTGGGAGCATTGTGAATTCAGAGGACTTGGAAAAAGTTGCGAAAAAAGAAGTTGGGATGGTTTGTGAGAAATTTTAAGAGTGCAAAAAATATTTGGGTCATGGAATGTCAAGTTACACAAGAGTATGATATTTGGAGAGTATACGTACGTATGTACGTATACCCCCCTCTCTGAATTGAACAAGAATATTTTAGTGAATTTAGTTTTGATGAAATCAATTTCTTTACAAAGTGTACTGATAAATGGTAATGTAATATTGACCTTAGAATACTTTACTGAGTCATTCAGCTTCTTTTTTTGACACCAATGTTCATAATATAGAATACTTCCACTCAATAAGAAAAGAGAATATTAAAGGAGCCAATTTAGTCTGTTTTTAATGAACATAAATTTTGTTTTACCTGTTTCTTGGCAACTTGGAATATCGAAAAATTATTTTCGAAACAATTTCTAGATTGGAACTGGAAACTCACCTGCGAAAAGAAAATATACATTAATAATAAATAAATTTTAAAGAGAGAATGAATCATAGCAATTATTATGATCAAGAATAGAATTGATTATCGTCAGTGCATGACGAACAGTGCATGAATAGGTGAAACAGTTAGCATAGTAGTATAGATTTCACGATGGGGAGCTTCCCATAAGTAGGCTCCTACCAATAATAGGTAGATAAAAGGAATTAAAATACGAAACTGAAAGAGAAATATTACAAAAAATACAAGAGGATATACAGTAGGTGTCTGTTGGGAATATGAGTCGAAAAGGAGGAAGAAAAGCTAAAGAAAAGCAAGGAGAAGAAGTGAAGAAAACAGTTTGGTGTAAGATTGATAGGCTCGGTTCATTTCCTGACCATCAGCAAAGACCGCAATATCCTGCCGGCGGTCCGGATTATTTGGACAGTGTATTGCTTTTTTCAACAACTGTTGGACGGACGGACTGCCAAGGAGAAGAAGTAGGAAAATGAGAAGAAGAAGGAGAATAAGTAGTGGAAGAAGGACAGCTCATTGAATATTCAACAAAAGACGAAGGCAGGAGATTCCTTACGTACGCGACTTCAGCTCCAGAAATGCTCCCGACTTCCAATCCACAAACTCAGCTTCCAGGACCTTTTCTCCTTCCTATTCCTTCTCCTCCTATTTCCCTTCCTACTTCATCTTTTTCTTCTTCCTTTCTTTCTCCTCCTTCTTACTCTCCCTTCCCTCCTTCTTCTCCATCTCTTTAAACGTCCGTCCTCGCAAATTCCAAAGTCGCCCAAAACGACTTCTAGTCCGTCCCCGAAATCCCCCAGCATTCGACAACTTCCCTTCCTATCCTTTTGCACCAAACTACAAATTTTCCTCCACATTCTTGCTGCCCACAAATCGCTCTGGTCGCCAAATCCTTTTCGTCCCTCGCGTTCGAAGCAATAAACAGTCATTCATTGACTTGGTCCTAGTCTATCCTGTTTAACATGTGACAGAAAGGGTAAATTTTTGTAGTAAAGGGTAAAGTATCTTGTGACTCACAAGTTGATACAACTAGAATAAACTATAATTTGGGTTGAAGAAAACAATAATTTGATCGCTTAACCTGGATTAACCTGAGATTTATCATGCATGTTATTACAATAACAGAGAATCAGAATTTTCCATTTAACTCACCGTTAATTGAGTTTTTCTCATCATATTCCTGAATTGTAATTTTTATTTGTCGATTTTCTCGCTAGACATCTTTTGATCATATTTCACGGCAATGAATATAAAAATTAAAATATAAAAAACATATTTTTCATTGTTCATGGACTAGGCAGTGTCTTGTAGACACACCTCAGGCTCAGGTAGCCTTTCACTTTAATGACTCATGAATGCTGAAATTTAGCTGAATTATCAGGAATAATTCAATAATTAATGCTTTACGCATGAAAAACGGACAAATCGTGTCTGTATTCTCACAAACAGAGAGTATGATGGAAATGAAATTGAAAGAATGTATTTTCCACCAGCCTTTCCATTTTGTTGACTGGTCTTCAGTCCAGTAAACAATGTCCAGCGAATTCAAATTCACGCAAGGTAACTCACTGACTGACACTCAAACATTTAAGTATTAACGCCAACCGTTTAGCAGTCAAGAAGTGTCGGAGAAAGGTGAAAAGTAAAGAGAGAGAATTAGAAGCGGAGGGTAAAAATAGGAAGAGGGAAGAGGTACGAAGAGTGCACGTCAACACGTCCAAAAAGAAGGAAGGTTTCGACTTGAATTCCAGAACGTGAATACGGAAGAGTGCTGTCCACAGTCTAGACCTGTCAAGAGAAACCAGTGGAAAACATCTCCCAAATGAAGAATAGAGAGCATTAAAAGTTAAAACAAGAACGAAGAAGTAGAAAATAAGATATAGAGAAGAAAAAAGATGAGTACTGTAAAACGAAATCAGAAGAATTGATAATATTTGATTTCTCATTGATTATTATTTCATTAAGATAAAATCTTAATAAAATCTACATATAGTTAATCTTCTACATATAGTTCCTTTACGTATTCTAACTTGAATTCTAGCTTGTATTGGGAATCCAGCACTATAAAACAATCTCTCAAAGTCGGAGTTCAAAGTTCAAATAACAATGAATCTGTCAGTAAAATAGTAAATTTGTAGTTTCTGTTGAATATTAATTAATATAATCTCATTTGAAGTTTTTATTCATATTATATTCGAATCATGATACAAAAATTACTACTTCTAACAGTAATAACTTGGACTTATTTAATCGCTGTCTTCAATGTGAAGGGATAACTCATGAACTTAATACAATATTTTTTAGTGACATGTAAAAAATCTTCGGAATTTCAGCTTCATTGATGTCTGTATTTTTAAAAACTACAAAAGAAATTAACAATCAATACTGATTTGAATAAAATTACTACAAACGGTTTAACTATTCGAATATAACAAAAACCTCATTAACCAATCGATCATCAATAAATTCAGTTTCTTCCAGAAATCTATCAGTTTGAAAACGCTCAACCAATTGCAAACCGAGAATGAATCATAGTCATCACTCGCGCATTACACTCCGCAAACTAATTCAAACTCGTCCGCTGTTTGCACATCCACGCTGGTTACTTATCTGTTACATTACGCGGAAATATTACGCCATTGTTTATTAAAGTAATAAATTTCCTATCCGTAATCGATTAATTGGCGCGAAAGATTTAACGACAGATCGCGTTGTGTGAATGCTGCCGTAGATGAGTGTGTGTTTGAAATTAGGACCGGTGATTATCGTCAGATGAAGCTCTTCAGTGGAACTCGTAATGACTGATCGTTTGCACCGTCCGCGGCTATAAAATGCACGGGAACAAATGGAAGCAGTCACACAGGACGACGGCTATAAAACACACGCCAACAAATGGAAGCATGTACACTGTCATCACATCACGGTCGCCGATTGATTTGCACACACGAGTCGGGAATAAATACGTTTCCACTCGTCATAACAATCACAATAATCGTCAGAATCCATTCGGAGTGACGGACAGAGCTGAAATATTTGGCGAAATTCATCGCAACCTATGGTGAGGTGCCTTCATCGTTCATCATTCTGTCTGCGATCAATCAGGGACCACTCAATCTCTCTTTTTGCACACACTCTTGTTTCCGATTTCATCGCTCCCATTCATCATCATTCTTTCTCTCTCTCTCTTTCCCACATTTTCTCTCACACCCTCTCTTTCTCTCTTCAACTTTACCCATCACTCTTCCTGCTCACACTCACACCTCATGTGACGTCATTCAATCATCATTCGGTGTTTTGGGATTTCAACGAGAGCGAATTTTCGCCTCGCAACTAACTTATTGCTCTGCTGACGGCGGACGGTAAGTGAATGAAGGATTGGTGGCCAGCGAATTTAGTGCTCGAGATGTATCGCATATGCGTGAGATCCCATTGATGTGTGATGTATCAGATGTGATGATTCATCAGATAAAACTGGGAATACTTGTTACCGTCACTCATTTAACAGTACTTTCTGTATAATTTCATCTACTTTTATTAAATTTATAAATATAAGTTTCCAACATAACTTATAAGTGCTATTTTGAGTAGAATCTCATATCCAATATTACCATTATTATGGTGAAAGCTATTATAAATAGCTCATTAGATAGTTTATTTCAGTTTATAAGACACATTTAGTATTTTAATCACCTAATATACTAAGTTTTTGATTATTAAGGTAATCTTCAAAGCGTCAGTTCCCTTCCAAATTTTTTAATTATATACTCGTTTATTATTCCATTATTCATTACAAATATTTGAATACATTGATCATCGTTTTTCATCATACTATGTTTACAGCTTTGCACTTCAATAAACTTAATGTTTCGTTAACATGAGATGGGCTGGGCATCTCACCAATGTTGTTAGCCGATGTTTTGCTAGATGGCATTTTCGATTTTGGTCAGCGGTCAGCGTCAATCTTATCGCAATGAATAGATCGTGTAATATTGGCACGAGACTGGTCAGCAAACCAAATCCGTTTTGAAGAGTTAAGCCAATTATTTGCGAATATCGCCATCAGTCTGAGTTTAGATTGGAAATGAAGGTTTAAGTCCCATTGTTTGAAACTTATCGAGATAATAGTGAGGCCTGATGACATTGTGTCGGTCTGTTGGCCATTTCTCTTTCTCATTCACTCTATCTCTCCCACACTCTCAATCTTTCTCCATCTTACTTCATCATCCATTCTCTCTTTTCATCTCTCTCGATCCTTCTACCCTCTATCATTCCCTCTCTTGTTCACTCCATCTTTCTCTCTTTATCGTTATCACTTTATCAGTCTTCCTTACACTCTCTCACATTTCCCTCTCGCTTTCATCTCAACTTTAGTACGGAACCTAATTCGCTACATCTCTATCACTCACTGCATCTATTATTGCCAATCTGCTTTCCTTCGTATTATAGTTTGTTGATCAGGTCAAATTCAGTGAATGCTCCCCAGAATCGTCTCACTATTGTGGAATAATCAATTTTATGTTCGATACAAAAATCATAATGAATTCAATATCATAAAGTTATTAAACTTTCAATCAAAATTGGGAAAACATTGGTTAGGGCACAAGCCTCTTCATCTTTACTAGATCATTATACTATGAATAGTGCTCAAACATAGTATTGTGAGAATAGAAGTGTTTAATCATGTTGATAATGAGAAAGTTGATATTACTTGAGAAAGTTTGGTTAGTTTATAAACGAATCTCATCGAGTACTACAAGTATGCCAAAAATTTGTTATTTATTTTTGTTTCAAAATTTTAATTTTGAAATAAAAAATGAATGAAATATTAACATTCGATGAGTTTCTACACTAAGATCATTGGTTAGATCAATAGGTTAGATCAAACCGAAAATTAGAATTTCAGTGATTGAGAACCATTAATAATTTTATTTCGAAACAACAATATAACGTCGGGGTTTATCATCGTCTAGAAGTTGAATGGGATTCAACTTGAGAGAGGAAAGTAGAAAATATAGGAGACAAGGAAGAAATAGGAAGAAGAATGAGAAGAGAAAAAAATGAAGGAAAACATAATGAGGAGATAATGGAGAAGTAGAAAAAGGAGTAGGAGTAGAGAAATAAATGATAAAAATTAGGGAAAGAAGGAGAATATTAAGATGAAAAAGAAGAAAAAGAATAATTGAAGAGGCAGGCGCAGAAGAGGAAAAGATGAGGGTGAAAAAGGAGAAAAAGAGAATAATTGAAGAAGGATGGTGCAAAAGAGGAGAAGAATGAGACGAAATTGTAACACGAGGTCCATTTCTCTCCCAACGAGACCTCTATGGAAGTTTCTGGAAGACAAGAGTGCCTGCTTGAGTCAGGTACCCGCTTGCCGTTAATTTATTGGAAGATTCTGCTATCGTGCAGGTCTGGACCACAGTACATCTCCATATATCTATCTACACCCGGCTATATCTGCTGACCGGCCGATCAGCCATGATCCATTATGGTCCAATATCCATTAATCTATCCATTTAATATGGAGGGCGAGTGAGCTGAGAAAGCAAGTTGTAATTCAAAGTACTGCCTTCTGGTGAGAGATGCTGGGGAACTTGGGAATAATTTTCTGCCAAGATGCAAGACCAGGGTAATAATATCTGGTTATAATATGAGGGCAAATGCAGTCTTCCAGACCCTAAATACGGGCAAACCCTTTCCAGGAGTGGACTGAACTGAACAGCAGGAGGCTCTGATTGGATTGCTTTGTGGGGGAGGGGGGTTTCTACTGACCAATTCCGAAAACGTGGCAAATAGAAATTGGAAATTGATTGTAGTATTTCATCTCTTGATTGGTTGTTGTGAAACTGAAAAAAATCAATTTTTTATTTGAGCCTTCAAAGTTATAGAAAACTTATTTACTACTGAAGACACAGTTTCAGGTAAGATGTTGTGATATTTATACATAATATTGAGGAGCACAAATTTGTCAGAATCACAAGAGAATTTGTGCTCCTTAATTACTCATTTACCACGTATGAAATACGTCATTCTTCAGAATTGGAAAGATTGAGTAAAGCTTTCAAGACTAAACCTTTAAGTATTCAGGATTTATTCATCAACAAGGATAAAACAAAACCATCTTTTGTGAGATACAAGATCGAGATTTTATCTAAAAGAAGACAAGATTCATCAATCAAAAGTAGAATGAAATTTGGTTATTATTTAAGCTTCGATGGATCAATTTCTCTACAAATCAAATACTGAATTTCCTATCTTATAGGGTTATCAATTTATAAATCTTTAAAACAGAATCAACTCCTCTTTGATACAAAAACTGAATTTGAGCTGGAATATCCTGGATCAATTTGGAACAAAAATGGGTTTTAAATCACTTTATAGAGGGCTTTAAAAGTCACGAGAGCTCGCTCATATCCTACTAATATATTCGTTTCACAGACAAGAAACAACAAGAAGTATAGTCCACTTTGAAAAATAGGACGTTAATCACCATCATTGAACAGTTTCTCATACGAAACAACAGTCTATAATGTACTCTTTGGAAAATGGAGACTTCAACATCAAAATTTGAAGTTTCTTGATGAAAATCGCCCGTTAATCATGATCGTAAAGCAGTTTCCCGTCTCTCACTCTTCAAAAAGTGAATCAAAGTGTGATTGAGGGGGAAGCAGGCGAATGAGTGTATCCGACACGCTTCAACAATCGCCTTTCGCCGCGTTTTTCAATCTCTTTAACAAGTCAAACTTTAATCAGAAAGTCGTCAAGGCGCTATAATTGAACATCAGGTTCAGGAGTGAATCAATACGGCTAACAGTAACAGTTACTGCTTGTCACACTGGCCGGACCCGTGAGGCAAAGTTGGCCCCGAAGCAAAGTGAGGTGAGTGACGTGTCTCCTGTTGCGGAAAACGCCTCACGGCACTGCTCCTCAGCCGGCGACGACTGCCTCAGGCGCTGCTACACTCAGGGTCTATGAGGTCGACTGGACCTAGATGTCACCTCGGCTCCAATGTCTCTGACATGTTCTCAACTATTGCGCCTTGACATGTCTGTGTGGATGACATTGGGGCATCAGTGGAAATGGTTGGAGAAAATATGTCTACGTGTCAATCGATTAAAGTTCAAAATAATAGATTTGTAAATGAGTTATTCTCTTATTGATTGTTTTTTTGTTGTTAAATATTCGATTCTCTCAATAAAATCAAATTAGGTACTAAAATTTGAGAGAGAAATTATTCCATGTATTTCTCGTTCACATCCATAGAGTACATAATATAAGAACGTTTATTTTGCGAATGAAGTACATTCTATTATTTTTCAACTGGAATGAAATATTTCGATATTATTGTTGAAATAATCATTCAATATAATTTATCGATGAATATGATTCCTATTGAATTCAGCCACTGTGTAATCACGATACACGATAGGCCTAAGTGAATTTTACCAATTCTATACTCACAGTTAATTCAACATCTTGTGAGATTTGACTCAATTGAGAATTGATAGATGGTTATGTTCGACTCCTCGATAGATATCTGAGTACCATGATGTCACCACCATTCTAACACGAAAAATTATCTTATTTTAATGCCTACTTCAAAGTTGGAAATAACATTATAAATGCTACAAGTACAAAAATTTGGAAAAAAATACGAATTACTGTAGCAGGCTTCTAGCTGAGCTTAACCTGGAAGATTACTAGGGTCTAGCTAATACTATTGTATACTTTGAATAATTAATAATACTATTAATACTTCGTATTGAAAGTCTATAAAATACTACAAGGCGTAGCTAGAGTATTCAAGTTTGTATTAATAGTCCATGTAATTCTTCTTCTCATAATCCTAGCCACCTCTATCCTCTCACACTCAACTTCCACCCTCTTCTCTGAAATTCGCTTTCCTTTCCAGGAAATCATCACATCTGGAGTCTCTAGGTGATGTCAGGCCCTTGCAGGAGAAATCGGGAATGATGTGATGATGGGGAGGGGGTTGAAAACACATGAACCCCAATGATCATTGGGAAGTGAGCAAGAGTGTCTTAGGGGATAGTTTCGATCTTCTTGGGTCCATTTCTTCGTCCCTACATTCCCTTCTACTCCTATTCTACCTACACACCTATAATCCTATTCCTACTTCTACTCCCCTTCTCCTATTCCTCTTCCTTCTTCTTCTCCTGCTCTTCTTCCTCATCCTTCCTCACTTTTACCCATTCTTGTTTCTCCTTCATCTTTTTTTATCATCCTCCGTCTCCTCCAACTCTTGCTCCTGCTTCTCCTCCCCCTCTTCATTACTCCTCTCCATTCTTCTCCTTTTCTTCGTCATTAACCTTCTCCCGTCTCACTTTTTCTTCTTCTTCTTATCCGTCTCCTCCTACTTTTATCCTCACTTATCCTCCCGTTTCTATTCCCCCTTTTTCTCCATCTCATCATCCATATTCTTCCCAACTCCTATTCATTCTTATTTTCCTTCGTCTTTTCCTACACCTGATCCTACTTCTCCTTCTATTTCTCCACCTACTCTGATTCCTCCTCCTCCTCCTTCTACTTCACCACCCCTTCCTCCTTCTTCCTCCTCCTTCTTCTTCAACCCTCTCTTCCTACTTCTTATCTCCACTACTCCTCCTACTCCTCATCCACTTCTCTACTTCTCTTTCACCCTCTCCTGCCACCTTCTCCTTCAACTACTCCTTCTCCTCCTTCTCCTTCTTCTCCTCCTTCTGCTCCTTCTCCTCCTTCCCTTCTTCTGCTTCACCTTCTCCTCATCACCCAACTCTTCCACCTTCAAATTTTCATCTTTCTCCTTCTTCGTCACCTCTTTCTCCTCCCCCTTCTCCACCACCTTCTGCTCCCCCTTCTTTCCTATTACTTTCTGCTACTCCTTCTAACCCTCCTTCTTTTCTTCTACCCTCTTCCCATCTACAGCTTTCAATGAGGTGTTTAAATGCAACAGTTGCCTCGGCCAGCCCTGCTTAGTAGGCATTACCGATCTCCGAGTGTTCCTATTTAAATGGCTCTCCTCGGTCATTATATTTTATCGTTTGGAAAATCGGACGACGAGTGAGTGTGTTTCTCGCTGCGTCTTAGCCGGCGCGCGGTGACAGCCAGCCAGTTTCAGCCGTCGCTCTATAATGAATAGATGGAGCCGCACTCCACTACCACCACCACAGATCCAATCTCTGGATTCGATGTGAAACTGAATAGTGGTACTGTATGTGCAACTGTAGCAGTGTGTGTTAGAATCTACGAGTAACCTTACAACCATCACACTTGAGATCCTTAAGACAATTTTTATAAAAACAGATTCACACAAACCTAAGAACAACTTCATCTCCTTCTCATCTTTCCTCTTCGTGTGATGAAGGGTTTGTGACAGTTCCTCGATCTCTTTCTTCTTCTTCTTTCTCCTTTTTCTCCTTCTTCTCCTTCTTCTTCTTCTTTCTTCTTCTTATTATTCTTTTTCTTCTTCTTCTTCTTCTTCTTCTCCTTTCTTCTTCTTTTCGTTTTTCTTCTTCATTTTCTTCTTCATATTCTTGTTCTTCATCTTATCCTTGTTCTTCTATTTTTCTGTCTCTATTTCTTTCTCTTCTTCATCATGTTTTAGTTCTGTATCATCCTTCTTCATTCATATTTCTGACAACCTTCCTTGACACAGTCATTTCTTTTCAAAATTCAACCTGTTCCCACCACATCCTTCACTAATAGATTCTTAAAATTTTTTATCATTCAGTTTTCTATTTTAGAGAACCAAATTTAGTTTTTGTTTATTTCCTTGTAATTATTTTTAATTCTGAAATGAGTACCCTGAAGTATTTTAGGTTCACAAGTAGAAACATAAATTTCGTTTCAACGTTGCCGTTTAAAACTATTTTTTCTGGTGCAACCTTCCATGATTGTTTTCTGGTGCAAGGGGGTCTGGGTCGTACCTAAAGTACAGTGAACAATTGTTTCTATCAGCTAAAAATCACTCAATTTCCCTAAATAATATCATAGAATTCACACTGCATTTACAATGTTGATACATATCTCAGACACAAAATGAAATTATCTTCATCAACAAATATATGTAAAAATTCCTTCAATCTCGATATTTCCACGTTGAGCATCAAACCACACACAATATTGCAAAATAAATCAAAATCAGCTGCCACAAGACCCAGATCTCAAGTCAAGACTTTATCACATGTGTCTCCTGCTATCACGCTTTGACATGATATCAGAACTGGAGACAGTTATCACAGAGCGGAATCCGGCCATAAATATCTAGCCGAAATAGTGCTGTGCACTGATAGTGTAGGCTACACTATCAGTGTGCATTAGTTCGGAGTAGTTGAGAGCAGTCATGTACATGTGTAATGAGCAGCAATGATTTAAATTAGAGCGACATTGTTGCGTGAAGTGGAAGTGACACGTACATATGTCACCCTTGATTGACGTCTAACATAAATTCAACAATCGAGAAACTAACTCCCGCCAGAGTAGGCTGTTGGTGGAGGGTGGTGAGGGGAAGGGCTATCTATCTATCAATCTATTCAGAGAATGATAAGTAGCTTCACGGGTGGTATGTCAACTACGTTACTGTTTCTCGGTACGCTCCTTACTGCTCTGTCTCTCTCACTCTCAAGCACAGTAGCTCACTCTATCACTATTTCTCACTCCATTAAGCTATCTCTATCTCTCAAGGAGTCTCTATCTATCTCTCTCCTGTTAGAATTTCGACGTTTCATATCGATAAATTGAGATCATCTTCTCATTACCCTTTCAGCTTAAATGGCTACTAGTGAGTTTGTTTTATTTAGCTCAATATTGAAGTATTTTGACCTAATTTGGTGTATTATTGAAACTTTGGAGTGAACTGATATCAAAATTCTAAATTGAATCTACTAGATTTTTTTAAAGTGAAAATTGTAATATTAGTTTATGATTTAACATAATCTTGTTTTGGACTGTGTACGTGTTGTATAATAAATAAATTATTATAAATATTGGTAGAGGAGCGGTTAGGGCATGAGCCTGTTGCACTCACCAAAATGTAATTTGAATAAATGATGCTTCATTGATTATCACATTGTATCATGTCTTCAGTTGAATAAATCATTCAGTTTACAATATTCATGGATGTAGCAATGAATTCTTGTATATCCTTGAATGTTAAAACTATTGAAATCCAGAATTGGGTATTTGGAGCACAGATAAATATTTTCCTCAGTTATCTGAGAAAACCAATCGTCTTTGATTAAATTAATATTACGAATCTAAATATCTAGAATGTGATAACTTGGTATGTCTAAGTAGTGGAAAGAAGTCTAAAAAGTACCTAGCAAATACAACAGGGTAAAAATCTAGGTTTCTTAGCTACGAGGTTCCTTGGTTCCTAGGTTTCACAGTAGTAAATACAATTAAGCTAATTTCTTATAAAATGTTTGCAAACAAATAGAATAGAATGACTTCTTTATTTTAATGACGTGGCGAAGTTTGGACAGTAATGTCCACTCTATCACTTAACCACGATGATGAAATTCAATGATTGAAAGAAAAAAATATTGTATTATATACAGAATTTTCTAAAACGTTCTCTATTTGCTTCAATAGCTCATCGATAAAAAAATAAACCATTAGATGATGATATCATTTATATCTTTATAAATTTTCTTAGAGTATATAATTAGTATAGTACATAGTATTATACTATTCTCGATGGTACATACTATTTCTCTATAAACCTTTCTCATCTAACACCTCTCTCTGACTCTCTCTCCCTCCCGCATCCATCTATCACTATCTTATCTCTCTGACTAACTATCACTTAGAACAGCCTGTTCGCGTCTTGATCTATTAATAATACATTATGTTCACAATCCTGTTGCCAGCCATTACAATAAGCATCAATAATAATTATCAGCTACATGATTCGTGCACAACAAGCCATTGTCTGTCCAGGTTGATCTGTGAGCTGATAACGGTGCTATGAATCGGTGTTCATGAGTCATGCTTATCTTGTCTTCTTTGATAGAATGAGTTTTTGATTGTGGATTGATTGGGAATCTATACTCTCTTAATTATAGATGAAGCATAGGAAACATCTTTTTGTCTACTACTATTATTTGTCTATACTACTCATACAACTCTACTACTATGTAGTTCAATGAAAGATTCGGTAATCTCGAGCTTGTAGAGCGAGTAGCTTTTCTCTGATTCCCAGATATCAATTAAAATTTGAAAAGTAATTGATCTTGAAATATTTAGAAAACTCGAAAGACGGAACAATCCTGTCAAATAGTTATTTATAGTCTCTTCTTAAAATCTGGAATCTATAATCTTCTAGATCATTGAATCCTTGAATAGTGGGGCAAGATTCTCAAATCTTGAATAAAGATTTCAAGATTCACCAATACTATCATTTCACAAATAATAATAACTAATACTAATAATAATTATTCTACTAATAATTACCAATTTTATCGATAAAGTAGTTTCATATGTTGAAGTATATGTGTTATTTTTTAGAAGTGCGACTATCCATCAAGTTACTTTATGTATTACGGAGATTAATTTATCCATTAAGTTTTGTTTTTTATAAAATAAATAGATGAGTTAATATAGTCAGGTAATGTTTCTTTCAGACAAATGCAAATAACGATAAATAGTTGACAATTGGTAGAGGGTTTTCAATACACCATCGCTTTATTTTGAATTTAATCACAGTTGAAGAATTGACTATTATCTATGTGGAAATTCAAGCCATGGATTGTATTTAACTCAGTTTCTTCAATCAGAAAACATCCACCACAAGTAACACAGGCCAACTTAGTCCTTCATAACTTGTTCTCAAAAACAGAAAGAACTTGAAGCACTGAAATAACACAGCACGAGCTTTTATTCTTTACGGCGACATTATAAAACAGTATGAAAGAAACAGTGCAGCAGAATGTAGGGTTATTACCCATAAACTCAGTGACGGCCATGATTAAAAGAAGAGAGTTCGACAGTGTATTTTTTGCGATTTTCTTATTTTTCCGATGAATGTGTAAATCGACATGGCGATGGTGGCACATTTGAGGGTTGAGGGGGCGAATAGGGATGTTTTGCGGGGGAGGGGGGTGTGATGAAGAGCACTTTTTATAGATGAAGAGTAGAAGAAGCTTCTCGCTCTAAGCCAAAGTCGTAGTCATAGATTGCCAATTCAAGAGACGAGTCCGTAGTAAAACTTTATGTTGTTGCTTATCCAGAAACGCTGTACGTTTTTAAACAGGACCAAAAGAGGGAGAAAGATAGAGGGGTGGAGGGGAGGACGTGGACAAGGACTTGATGATTGCGAGGGAGAGAGAGAAGGGCAGACAAATAAACAGGGAGCTTTTCTGCGATATCTTCATCCCCCTGCTGTCTCTACAGTTGACTGACTGGATGTATCTTCACATACATACAGACGAACCATTTGAAAAGCCTTCATACACCACTGCAGTGTATAACACTGGGACAGTCTAACTTTAGGCTAAAACATTACTATTCGCTATGCGGTAGCACTGACTCTCTCCCTGAAGAATAATAACCGTTTCTCTTTCTCTTATATTCATTCCCCTCCCCTCTTCACCCGTTATGCCAGTTTCCACGTTTCTTATCGGGCTCTTTTTCACGGCAATTTTCACGATTATACACAATAAATTTGTTAAAAACTCGTGTGCATTGTAATGTTGTATTCTTAGAGACAACATGAATGCAGATCGATGGGGGAAATATAGTCCTAAATGGATACGATACAATACTTCGTTTGGTATTGGATATCAATGTAGAAAATATCTATTCTTGATAAGAATATCAACAATGCAAAAAAACTGTATAAGAATAATGATTACAAATTACTCCTCTCTTATGATTTATTTTCGACAATGTTATAAAAGTTAGATGGTGTGATAATGATGGCAGTTGAAGTAGATATTGAATGACACTCGATTATTCTTGAATTAATTTAACATTTAAATCCAAATAAGGAAATAATAGTAACAATCAGCGTAACTTAGATACCTATTTCGTGGGTACAAGCCGCCAGTGATGAGGATGAGAATAATACAGCGAAGAAAATGAGACGAGGGTGGGATATTAAGATACAGAGAGAATCAAATGCAAAAGCAATTAAAATTCGAAGGATATTTTTAAATATACATTGTGAAAGAGAGACAAAAGAAATAGTATAAGGGTAAAGGAATGAAAAAGATCGAGAGAGAGGGTGCCACTGAGAGATAATGTGTTTGTATGAGAGAGCGATACAACACTCTCCATCGCCGTGAAGGGATTACTCCACAGCACTTTATACCCTAATATATGAGCCATAAAACCGTCAAAGTGTGACTCAGGCGGGCCTATGACGAGTGTCCTTTGCGCATACTGAACTGCGCATCCATCATTTCACCCTCATCGGCCATTAAGGATGTGTTCGGCACTCGTAATTAACGAAAGTAGAATAACTCATTATTATGGCGGCCATATTGATTGTGCAATATAGCCACCGTGGATCAAGTAAACCAGCAACCCCGACCAACACTCTCGCCAAAGCGTGAATTATTGTACGGGGAAAAACAATATTTGTCTGGCTGTAAATCAACACTGGACCATGGCTGGATATAAACGTAGTGGAGCAGGGAGTTGATGCACTGATTGAAAGAATAGCAGAAAATTTCATACTTGATAGAGGTATACGTACGGTAAACGTTATTGGTAAACGTACTACTGAAAATAAAACTTATATAACTAATTTATTTCAAGAACAATATCGGTACATTAATGAAGAACTTCAGCAAGAATTGAATTATTTATTCATTGAATTAGGAAGAATTGAAAATTCACAAACTGATTGGTTTGAATGAGACTTGTTGGCCAATTCTTATTCCAAGGAGAGAATAATTTTAAATTTCAAGAAGTCTAGATTACACAATATTGGGACTTGATGACTCATAACTTATCATTCATGTGTTTGATGAGATGACAAATATAATATTAGAAGTATTCATCATTTTGGGAATCAATGAGTCTAATACCATATCTATTATACTAGGAATTATTTTAGAATACAATGATCTCTTTAATTCATATTAACTTGCTCTATTCTTTTAGACCTGCAATGTAATTTTAGATATGCAATATGACTTCAACCACAACATCATATCCTTTCATACTAAAATCTTCTCTTGCTCACGTTAATCAACTAATCCCTTATTTCCTCCCTTTCATCCCCCTCCTTCCCTTACCTCCAAGCAATAACCAAACGTGTGAGCTTCAAAAAGAGAGATTGACAGAAACAGACGAGATGAAAGCAAACAAGCGCCTCTGAAAAGTAGTGACGTATAAAGACAAACGCCATTTTGATTGATATTTTCGAAATTGAATGCTTGGGGCACATTGGGAAGGGGTTCTCCACCTCCCAACAACCCCTATTTAGTGTCTTGGAACCTGTCTGTCCGCTAGCGTCTTTGCCACCACCAAAAAGCTACTCAAAAGCTTTGCCTTTGATGCCAAAGCCATACACATTCCCCCTCCTCCAACACAACTCACACACACAAATATCCCACCCCTGACACCAATCCCGCTGTTCTTTAAAATATTTGCATCCTTCAAGTTTCTCTCAAACCTCAAAATACTCTCACTCATGTATTAAAGTTATCCCTCATCACACACACAGACTATTTTTAAACAAGTTGCACAGTGAAATTGTGTTTAAGGTAGTTCATCAACCACTGCTCCACACCTCCACACCGCAGGCGTCTCAGCAACTACTGTTTATTAATTATTTCTCTGCTTTGTTTATGTTGTTATTTGACTATCTTTGATCAACTTTGAGTTCAATCAAATTGTCACTGCTTGTGGTTGATGGGATTTGATTCTTTGTTGGTGTTCATTTCAAATCATTTTAATAAAATAATTAATTCCATAGGATTGAACTGGGAAGTTACTAAAAGCTTAAAAAACTGTATGAGGAGCATAACATTTTGAGATACAATTACCAGGAAGTGGTAATCTCTAGTAATATAGGCTTAAGTAATATTTGTAATACCAGAAAGTACTTTTCTTCGCACTACGTATGAAATAAGGTGGTCTTTTTCAGTGAAGATAGGGTTTGAAATAATAAATGATAATTGATCATTACGCTACAATGAGTTTGAGTAGAACATTTCATCAAGTTAATTTTTCCTTATTCGTATAAAAAATTATATTTGAATGTTTTACTTGATTTTATAAGCACGATCTTGAAATCGATTCATAGAGGCATATTAGGGAATTCCAAATCGAAAACATGAAAAATATTGCATTGAATGAACCACTTCTCAATCAAAACTTAACCAGCAAAGGTAGAACATTCATCAGCCCAAATCTCCGTTTGTGAAATATTTCGAGTGCATCCCGAGGATTTGAATGATTGATCTCTGGCATTCTTCTCTCAGAAATAATGTTGATGGAAGACCTTCCCTTGTCACTCGGCCGATCATTTTCGAACTGTGAAGAGTGGCAAAAAATACGAAATAGCAGCGGGAATGGAAAGTAAACATGGGGAGTATGATGGCCATCCATCAAATACTGACTCTTCCACGTCAATCGAAAGTTGGAAATAAGTTGGACCACTCACGTTGTGCACTGTTCTTGAATATTTCCTGCCAACTAAGGGTGAGTTCACACTGCCGATTATTTCCTCAACAATGGACGTTTCTTGACTTCGACAAGGAAACAATTGATAGTGTGAACCCCCCTAAACTGAATGCGTTATTCTAGTTGATAAGGAGAATAAATTTTAAATTCTAGTCCAACTTCACCCTACCCTACTCTCCAATAATAAATTGATTGATATAGGATATTATCGATTTGTTTTACCTGTTATGGTTGTCACATATTTGACATGATAAGAAACTCACCTGAAACAAAATAATAAGGAGTTTGAGAATAAAAATAAAATTCATTACCAATTTTTAGCAAATTTCTAAGCAGGACAGTATTAACATTTATTACAGTTTTATATTTCGTTACTCAACAAACCATACAATATAACATCGCATAATCTATATCTATAAAAGCGAAATGGTACTGACTGACTGACTGACTGACTGATTCATTCATTCATTCATTGATCACCAGAACTAAAAATCCACAGAACCGAATGCGTTCAAATTTGTCAGGCATGTTCAGTTGGACGTTTAGACGCGCGCTAAGAATGGATTTTAGAAACTTCCCAAGGATACGCAAAATATTTAAGTTTTTCTATAGTTCATTCGGCGTTTTCTCAATTTATTCGAGAACCAATCGGTAGAAAATGTTGATATTTGGTCGGCAAGTTCAAATAAGGTCTAGAAATGTTGTGTTCAAATATTTCTTAATTCCGTTCAAGATTACGCCACTTATCAGTTTTTTAAAATTGTAGATGTATTGCAGGTTGCATATCTTCCGCCTTCATACGACCAATTCTTATTGTAAATTCAATGGTTCAGCGAGATTATAGATGAACTAATTTGGAAGATATTGAATCAAGTTTCAAACTATGTCCGATATACTTCCCAAGGTTACGCTTAATATTAGCGTTGTACTATTTTTTGAATTTTTGGAGTTTTTCTTAGATTTTTCTAGAACAAATTGGCAGAAAATGTTGCAATTAGGTAAACAGTTCCAGATTAGGTGTAGAAATGCTGTGCTCAATAAATTTCAAACCCCTACTGAAGGGAATTTGCAGGCGAGCGAAGCGAGCCTGTTTGTCTCAGCTTACACTGATAGAGGTTATGCAGGCAAGCGAAGCGAGCCTTTTTGACTCACTGACACTGCTGATACTGTCTGGGGTCCAGGCGGAGCCCCCAGCTAGGCAGAGAAGGCGAGCGAAGCGAGCCTGCCGGCTAGTAATACACAATTATACAACAATACATTCTATTACATTACATAGATGCATTATTATATTTAAATGGATTTTTTCAAAACCAAAAGAACCCTGCAATATTGAATCGGATTACATTCATTATCAAAAAATTTATTGATCCATTAAATATTATTATTCATCGTATGGCTCACCAAGAGCATGAAACGAAGTCAAAAACACTTATATTATTATTATTATGAATATGAGATAATTACAAAACACATACTTTGTAGCAGCGATAGCAGACTTGGTAGTTTGCTATAATTCATGAAGTCCATTCAACCAAGCAATAGCATTTGGTCTTGACTGAGCAAAATCCTCCCAAACTCCATTAATTTATTTGATTGATTGAATGTATTTTATGTTGGTTTTCTCATCTAATCCATGTTATGTATGATCAATTTGAAAACTAACGATGAGCGCACTTCCGTTTAAGAAGACATCCCATTAAAACTGCCAACTTGTCCGGCATCTTTGGCTCAAAACAGGATCAAGGCACGACGATCAAAGACCGGTAACGACATTTCACGACACGATTCTGACCAGCGCCATTTACGGTGATGATAATAATATTCATGTTCACTTTTGATTAATTTCCTTCACGTCACGTGACAAACACAATTATTAATGGCGCCATTATTTATGGCGGTTAATTATAATAGTTCGACTCGATTCTCCTGTTGTCAGAAAAAGCTCGTAATTCATTGCACTGAGACATAATTCGAATACGTAACCTATAACTATTTATACGGTGCATCTATAGATTTTTGGACAACGCATACCTATTTATGATTATTGTAGTATCTATATGATTATGTTGTCACAGTCTATATATATTTTATAAACGTTCTATAGATTTTGTGACAACTTATACCTATTTATAAGTCGTAGTATCTATAGAAGTTGTAATAATCTATACCTATATTATGAGTGATATAGCAGGAGTGGAACAGTATGTAGTAGTATATACAAAGATGACAACAAATCTCTTTGGGAACATCTAAATGAATGAATAATGTCTGGGAGGCGTCTTATATTTATAGTAAAAATGTATATACACATCATGTGTCTGCTAGTATTTATAGGTAGGGCGTAAGACTGATATGGGATAACTTCAATAGTTGAGCGGTAAGACAGTTGAACGATATGTTAATGTTTTTGGGTCGTGAGTGTTGTGGTGGGGGGGATGATGTCCTTGAAACAACGGTTACATATCCGGATTCGAGATTTATGTTAGCTGTCATAAATCATCGCTAGGGTATGTCCTGTGGAACGGCAATATCCAAGCAAGTTACGCTGCATCTTGTGCAATACAACTGATTGCGGTAAATTGAATTTACCTGAATTATTGATTGATTTTATCCTGAATTAAACTGTGAATTCATAAGACAATCAAAATTCAATAAAATAATCTGTGAAACAGTTACTGAATTGTAACGATTACTACAAAACTGACTTCTTTGAAGATTGATTTTTGATAACTCTATGCGTTATGTAACAGAATATGTAAGAATATGTATTCTTCTCGATCTCTCTTATAAAATTCACTCTAATTCTATTCTAATAATAACTCAAACTAATATTATTTAATAAATGAGAAGACAAGACCATGTGGTGTTGTCAAACCACTGATTTATTATAAAATCGAGATACCGGTTTCGGTTGTTACTCCATTATCAATCTCTGGGATACCGAGACCGGTATCTCGATTTTATAATAAATCAGTGGTTTGACAACATCTTGTCTTTCCATTTATTATGGATAACTACCACAATATCAATTTCACAACTACTCAAAGAGTAATATTATTTACCCAAGAATGGTTTTTCCTTAACGTTTCACCGAAGTGTAAAAGATGTGGAAGATGATTCAATTGATTGTTTTGTACTCTTAACAATTTCATATCAATCGTTGAACTATCTTGGGAGCTTTTATGGGTGTAAGAAGTTAATCAAATCTGTGAAATAAGCGTTGATGCTATTAAAAATCAATTGAAAAGTTATTAATTGTATAATAGTATTGATAAAAAAACGTTTAATAATTTCCCACCTTTTAAACTAGTGATCTTCATTATTTTTTATTCAATCTATCAAACCATAAATAGCTATAAAAATAATCATTGAATTGTGTTGATGTTTAGTACCCGAACTCGATACCGAATTATTTTACTGATTTTATTATACTCGTTTGAGAAAAACCTGTAAATACTAGACCTAGATAAAACTTTGAGATACTTGTGTAATCAAATACTTAGAGTTGATTAATCTATTGAGTGATATGTTGTTGAATTGAATACATGAGAGGAGTACCTGAACACCCAGAGCACATTCCTGCCACCAATACACAAATTCCGTCTGACATCACACGTTGAGTGGAGCGGAGACGCACCATGTACGTTTGACGTGACATGGCTGCCAGCGCTGGTGACATGGCCATGTCAGCGAGTGACGTGTTCAAGGTGACATATCTAGCAATGAAAGAGACTTCTCGCTGGTGAGCTGATGCTCTCTCTCCCAGAGTCAACGGTGTCAGATATCCTGCGCTGTATTATTTGCACGATGCTCACTTTTGCACCACTTATTATCTCTCACTTCTTGCTTTTTCTAATACATTCCTCTACTCAAACATCCTCCTCTACCTCTAATTCTGCTTGTTTTTGTTTTCCTCATTGATCTTGTGCATGTTCACCTTTCTGTTATCTCTTTTCCTTAGTTATTTCTCCCATAGTTCTAATTCTTGCTCTCGTTCTTTTACGTCTTCCTCTTCTTATCCTTATTGGTTTACTTCTGCTTAATTTTTTCTTTTCCTTCTCCTTCATTTTCCTCTTTCCATTGTTCATTTTTTCCCTTATCTACAAATTCTCAAACGCTTCTTCTTCGTCTTCTTCTTCTTCTTCTTCTTCTTCTTCTTCTTCTTCTTCTTCTTCTTTTTCTTCTTCTTCTTCTTCTTCTTTTTCTTCTTCTTCTTCTTCTTCTTCTTCTTCTTCTTCTTCTTCTTCTTCTTCTTCTTCTTCTTCTTCTTCTTCTTCTTCTTCTTCTTCTTCTTCTTCTTCTTCTTCTTCTTCTTCTTCTTCGTCTTATTCTTCTTCTTCTACTTCGTCTTATTCTTATTCTTTTTTCGATGGTATTCATATTCTTGTTGATGTTAGTCTTCTTATTTGTGTTTGATTAGGTTTTCTTGTGCTCTTTTTTCTTCGTCTTGATGCTGGTCTCTCTCGTTGTTCTTATCCTCATATTCTTCTTGTGCATATTTTTTTATTCTTTTTGTACTTCTTCTATTTCTCAACATTTTCGTATTTCTCTTACCACATTTTCCATTAATTCTTCTTCCTCTTTATTATTTTCATTTATTCAACTCCTCTACATATTCCTGCTACTTCTCCTATATCCCACTGGCGGCTCGTGCTCACGAAACAGGTGAAGTGCTGTACAGTAAAATATACTGGCACTTCACCTGTTCCGTGGCACGAGCCGCCAGTGCGTCCATCCTAATTTTTCATCATACATCTTCTCTATTCTTACCTCTCTTCCCGTTACAATAAAACGCTATTCACCAAACGCCATACAGAAAGATTATTCCATATCAAACAAAACTCATCAGCAAGAGACCGATTTCCATATAATACAGTCTCAACAACTCATAATAAATAATGATTTATCACCAAGACAAGGAGAAACAACTTGAATATACAGCTAGGTTGTACCTGTCAATCCAGATTGTGATGTAAGTCATTACATTACCTGAAGCTTAAAGCTCAAGTAATTATACATTAACTGTTAACGAAGTGCAGAGCTTAAACATCAACGAACGATTATGTATTATCATACGAGTATTTATTACCTTGATTAACTGTTAGCAATAAGATGTCAGCGCCCTACAAGTACGTTATTCAATATACAGCATTAAAATAGTAACCGCAACCTAAATACTCTTGCAAGAGGGAAATTGGCTTTACATTTAAAGTTAAGTGTACTGTATAAATATTACAATGGTCTAATTATAGAATAATCCAAATAATAAATTCAAATTGATACAAGAACTAGCACTCTCTAAAATATCCTTCATAATTATAACTTCAAAATCCTTATTGAAATATAATTCATAATCCTGCAATGTTACGATAGTACAAATCTGAAAAAAGCAATCTTACGATAGTAGAAATATGATTCACTAGCATATAAATTATAATTTGCCTAGTTTTTCTACTACTTCCAGTAAAATTTTAAATTTTCTATTTGGAATAGGATAGGATTATCTTTGATTGTTGTTTGAGCGACACTGCACATTATGATAACAATTGAATTTGTAGTTTTATAAGTTATTGATCAATCTTGTTCATGATCTAATCAGGATGAGATTAATAGAATTAAAGTATTCTAAATTTATTATTACATTCGAACACCTTCAATCCGCCATTCATTCATCAAATTAAACTGTATCAAATCAACAATGAATACTCACTCTATCATTCAGCTGGAGGTTATATCCATGAAAGCCTTCATAATCGACTTTGTTTCAATTATTGCTGTCCATTTGATACGGACCTGTTTATACAATGGCGCACTGTCATTTTTCGGTTGTAATATCAGTCGTCAGTCGTTTGAAGAGTGTCACGTCGCTCAGTTAACCCGACTCAAAGAGTTCATCCAATGAGAGGTCGCCGTTTACGCGCCAAATTCAAATTGACAGACTGACGCGACCGACATAATTGACAAATTGCATTTAAAATTTGATACGTTGACTTATTTCAGACGCGCGCACGATAAAACTGTCATAAAGTTGTTTCAATTTTTTCACAATCGTTGGCTGTTTGTCAGACAAATTCATTGCGCGGTTCGGTTTGTTTAGTGTCACAGCCAATCAGGGGACGAGTTTGATGCCTTTCAAAATCGAGACGGATTATTATCATGTTGAAAAAATGCTGCAAACATTTTTAACTGACAATGATGCTGCGGGAATTGCATTAACAGTATTGTTAACACGATTCATTGGATGCTTGGAATAATAAGCATTATAACTATAAGGCCTTGTCAGACATAATAATAAATATAGGCCCTTATCAGACATTGATGAGTGAGCTATTTATGAAAAATTAGTTGAAGATTGGTAGTTTCAACAAATGAAATGTCAAAATTTCTTTGTTGAAAGTTCTAAATAAATAATGCCAATTATGATTTAGTAATTTAAATAGTAATTATTTTGAAATTAACTTATTATAAGAAATTATTACACTAATTTTATGCTAATAAATAATCGAATTAATAGTCTGTGATTAATTAGTCTCTGATCAAATAGAACATTAAGGTTTTTGGGAGAAATATTTCATTAGAATTACTTCCTAATTTATTAAGATCATTTAAAAGCTTGAAAACGAGGCAAAATAGTCATTCCAAAAAAATATATATAATAAATATTTATTATTTATTGTGATTGCTATTGCGATTGTAAAATCGACACTGTAATAAATTAACCTACTCATTAAACATTGATCACTATAATATCTAACTGCTACCATGCTATGTATGATTCCTACTAGTTCATAGTTTATTAAGTACTGCAGCAAGCAATAAAAGTTCAAAAATTACGTAGACGATTACAATTTACAATAACGATTATTAATGCTATTTTTCCTTGATTGCACTTACGGGTAGTGAATAGTAGGTACCCATCATTTCTTTGTTGATATAGCCGAGAATTATATTGGCATGGTTTTGAATATTACATCCCAACTATTGAAATACAACGTTCAGACTTCAACCTCACCTCATAATATTATTCTTATTATAAATATTTATTATTCTTCTAATGAAATTACCTCTCAAAGTATACTATATCACTGATATAGATTGTTCATTGTAGTTGGTTGATTGTAATATTTAAAGCTTCTAGATGATTAGCAACATATACGTAAGATCTTGAGAGAGCAATTTGAAATACGTTTTATACTTGAATTATCATATTACGAGCTCGAATCCAGCAGAGAGATTACAACATAAGTATGAAATGCAAAATAAGAAGAACGTTGGCCATGTATTGCTTCAATCATTACTCATAAAATAGCATTATTATAAAGTATAATAGTTGTAAAGAAGTCTTCAACCTTCGGTAAAACTATTTATACTTCTTCCTCGCTGTTATTAGGCTACTACCAATCGTCATCCGTATCTTCAAGTATTTATCTCTCTTGTTCTTTGATCATTATTTTTTATAATTTCACAGTTTGAGTTATTTCTTTCATCAATATTATGAGCACTTCTTTCTCACAATCCTTACTTAACTTCAAGTATATATTTCCTATTTCACTACCAGCCTTTACTTATTTTTTTCGCTTTCCATCCATTCAAGACTTCATTTTACCAATAATCCAATCCCTTCTCATATCTTCCTTATAATCCTCACTCAACTTTAACTGTATCTTCCATCCTTTACTCCTATTTTTTTCCTTCTCATCCAATACGTCTTCCAACCAACCATCCAATCCCTTCTTTTCTTTTATCATATTTTCTAACATTATCTTCCAACATGAAATCTACTTTAACATCAAACTCTTATTCTTTTCCTACCCATAAATCATAATATTATTCTCTTTGATAATTTCACCTTTTCGCATTTACCATCCTCCTCCCCTGTTTATTTCCTACTCTGTCTCCTCCTTTCTTACTCTCCTCTACATCTCCAATTTTCCTTATACTCTGTCCTCCTTCTAGAAGCCAATCAGAATGCCAACTGTTAATTGCCGATCTAAACTATAAGATTGTACATTGACTGCAGCAATAGTAGTAGTGGTACTGAAGTAGGATCGTCGCAATTAAAATAAGAAGTAATTATAAGGATTTATATGGATATGCGTGAGCGGGTGCAAGTTATGGTCTACTCCGAACGAATGTTGGTGAGAAGAACAAGAGAAAGAAAACGAATGAGTGAAGAGAAGGTGACTGAGAGAGAAGAAGAGGAAAGAAGAAGAAGGAGAAGAGAGTGAGAGAGAAGGAGTGCAAAGAAGAGTAAGAGAGAGTGAGAAAGAGAAAAGAGCACACGGGTTTGCTTTTAGCACCCACTAACTGATGGCAGTTTATAAGCCATGAGAGGACAGATTTATGTGGACAGCCCGCCGACAACGTACACCATCCCATCTGCATCCCCCTTCCCCGGTCCCCCACCACCCTCTCCAATCATCAAAAGAGCTACATTACAACTACTACTTGCTCCTGCAATGATTCCAAGGTGTTGTGGACGGAGAAGAGAAAGAGCAAGACGAATATAGATGGGAAGAAAAAGAGAAAGGAGTGGGAGGAGTAGGTGAGAAAGGATAGACGGAAGAGGAGAGTTTAGAAAGATGAGAGAGCTGGAGAAGAGGGAAAAGAAGAAGGTCAAAAAAAAGAAGTAGAGAACAAATAAAGGAAATGAAAAATAGAAGTAACTTATAGCTCACTTTGTTAGTGATTTAACCTAATGACATGTGATGTAATGCATCTATAGTCTCTTTTAATTTAATTTCAAAAACAAAATCTAGGCATAGCTGAATGACAACATCAGCTGTTGGAGCTCAAAAGCGCATACGAATATTTTTTAAAAGGTACTTTGGTTTGAATTAATTTAAGGTTTTAGTTTTATACGAACCCTCCTAATATTTTGGAGTCAACTACAGTAGAGAAGTAAAAGAGAGAAGAATAGCGAAAAAATAGAACAAATAGTGAATGAAGAAGATTGAGGGAAGGGAAGAGACAATGGATTTAGATGTGCAGCGGGAAGAACAGGAAGAAATATATTGAAAAAATTGAAGTAGCGAGATGATGGAGAAAGTAATGAAAGAAAAAGAACAAGGGGACAAAGAAAGAATGAAAATAAAGGGAAGTAGACTCGATCGTGTTGTCTAGAGAGAAGACATCTCTCCAGCAGCTCCTGAGACCCAACATGGCCGCGCTACCAGAATTGGCATAAACGATAGCATCTTCTGCTTGCTATGGCACGCTCTCCACTCTCTCACTTCCTCGCCGTTCTCTCTTTGTGACTCTCTCTCCTTGTCTTCGCTCTCTCTCCTTCGTTACGATCGGCTGGCTGCTGCCGGATTGCACAGCTGAAGGCCTTTTCACGATTATGACCTTCAATTAACGAGTGAAGCACTTGTGCTAGTAAAGACAAATCAAGATGAAAGTTTTCTCAATCAGGTGCGAAAAGGCTTCACAATATTTAATAGGAAGGTATTGAGTATGACATTGCTATACTCAATTTGAGAAGGGTGCTTGAAAATAAAAAAGATGATAAAGAGGATAGATAAATTTTCTTATTTTCCCACTTGGTACACCACATAGTATTGAGCATATTACTAGTACTATAAACTAACTATTTCAAGTAGATTGTCTTTAGATGGTATAACTAAATAGATGGTCTTTAGTACTACTAAAGAAAAAGAAGAGAAATAGAAAAAGAAGTGGTGGGAGAAAAATAAGAGGAAGATGAAGGAGAATAGGAAGAGGAAGAAAGTTCCAGAAACGTCCTAGGAGTAAATCACTCTTCGAGTCGCAGTGTTTTGCTAGATTGAACTGTTCTCACGAGCGCCATGTTGATGGGTCTTGGACGCCGTTTGTTGAAAAGGGAGGTAGGCAGAAGAGGGAGAAGAAGAGGAGAAGGAGGAGGAGTAAAAGGAGGTGGATGAGGAGGAGGAGGAGTAGGATATCAAAACTTGGCGGACTTATTCGGTGTCGGTTTCAATCAGGTCGACCAACTGATACGTCAGCCTGATGCTACTCAGTGCCAAATTCACTAACTGACAACGCTGCTTCCTATCTATCACTCCTGCAAGATTGACCAATAGCAGACGTCTGAATCCAATCTTCTTATCCCAGTGTACTTTCTCAATTCACTGATGATTTGTGTTGAAACCACGCATCACATAGTACAAACTTATAATTAACTCTGTGTTATCATAGATTAGCAGGTTAAATTATGAGGGTATCATAACAATATTATGTTTATATTGTTGGTATTCAGCAGGTAATCTAGATAAAAAAGTTACTGTATTTATAATAGAATAAGAATTACAAAATACGTTCAAGGTTTTCAAGGAACGCCAGTTACTGCTGACCTGACGATCAATTTATTTCTAGCAGAACTAAAATTATATCTTTTATTCATTGAGATGTGACTTTTTTCAAGTAGAATAATGTAAACAATTTGTAACCTTGAGTAAGCGAAATGTCGAGAATATCACGGCAATATCCTCAAATATCTATGAAAGATTAGTAGTGATACTCGAAATAATAATTATATTTTTGGCTGTACAAAATAATCAATTAGCTGAACAAGAAACAGCTCAGAAACATAATGCAGAACAAGATTCAAAACAATGTTCTCAGCTCAAATTTTAATTAACTTGGCCAGCTCTAAAACCATGTCATATCGTTCTGTATGTGTGAGCAACGCTGAAGACTTACGAGCATTCCAGTGCAATAACCATATCTCACACACGGAGAGTGCGAGGTTTGCTTCGAAATTTTTAGTCGATTATTACAATCGATCCCGTGTCGTGGGTGTGGCAGGTCTCGATCAAATATCGAGCTACACGACCCCCTCTAAATAAACAAACACTTCAGCAACGGTATAGTCTGTCCAAGCAAAGAAGACATTCTGGCAAGATGGGAAAATGACTCCAGTTCGGTCAAAATTGGTTCAAAAATTATAAATTTGGGCTTTAATTATAGAAAACTTCCTGATCAACAATCAGAGACCGAATTTTGAGTTTTTAAATAAATATCAAGCAAACTGTAGTAATTTTCCCATGATACCAGAATGTCTTCTTTGCTTGGACAGACTATACATTTCATAATCTGCATTAAAACAACGTACAGGTTACATTTGCGCTAATAAAATTATAACAAGCAGCTCTCTCGTGTGTGGCCAACCTTAATAAGCAATAAACAATCGTGAAATGGCATTAGACTCGTGTAAATACACGAGTGAAAGTTGTATGCTACGATTGATGGAAGCCCGATACGTTCGATTATTTGGACAGTATGCCATTAGCCGAACCAATCTGCTGGCTAATTCATGTTGGGCCTATGTGTAATGCGTAGGTATCCATCGAAAAAATAGGATGAGTTACGGGAATTATGTTTTGCATTTCTCTGTTAGCATCAGGTGAAGAATGAGTTGTGATTTGTGAGTAATGAGGACATGTTCAAGATATCTGTGATGAAAATAAGCTAGAAGAACAGTATTTTACTCATAAGGATGGCGAACATGATATACCGTATGATTCAAATAAGATGAATTCGGATAACTTCAGACGTTAATATCAAATTCATAATAGTCGAAAATATGATTTTCAAATAAATTTATCTTCAATTCCCATATTATCTCGTTCAAGAGTGAATTTTGTCTGAATCACCTATCACAATCCATAACTTGACATTCATGCCTCTTTAACTATATTACTATCAATAACTGGCTTTTCTCTAATTTCTTGTTAGTTCATTACTAATCTACTGTATCACAAGGGACTATAGGTCTCTATACTGGGGACCCATATGAATTTTAAGAACAAAATTATTTACAAAGTAGTTTGTGAACTTTCACGAACTGATCTACAGTTCCGTTGCGAAGGCTATTCCTCTAGAAACTGTCTTTTTGGACTCTTGTTAGGGTCCCCTGACCCTACCTTGAAACGAATACTGTACTTTCCTTACCTATGGTATTGGTATTTTTATTTTTTATTTTTCCATCACTTGTCTACTCATATTCATCTTAAATTTTAATATACTGGAAGACTAAATAATCATGTTCATCTCCAGTTCTCATCTAATACTAAATAGCCGTGTTCTTTTGCAGTCCTAATGTAAGTTACTTATGAAATGTCCAGTCACTTACCGTATTTAAGTTTGTGAATAATTATTGTGTAAGCGCACACCTTACCTCCTCCCTCCAATCACTGTTTAGCCGGTCATTATATTACGGAAACTAATTTAACTACCCTCTTTCCAAAGCGGTGACGGGCTACCCTCATCTACCCCCCTCAGCCACCCGCGGCATGTCACACTCTGACGTCACGACAATGACATGTCACCATCACACAGCCGAGCTCAACGAAGCAGATCTCCCAAACTGACTCTGACAAGAGACAGACATTGTTCTCAGACTTGATATTTCGCCTGTCGCAGACAGAGGATTTTCAGCCCCCCTCTTTTCCCACCCCCACGACTTATAAAGACACCCCCCCTCCTCCACCCAACATCAACTCGCATGACATCGCCACATCATCATGTAGCAGTTCGCTATATCCCTGTTGAAGTCTGATATCTTATCTTGAAAGCATTAGAACATGCAGCATTCACTCAGAAATTATGTCCTGGTTTGATCTCGTGTAATCGAATCTCATTGATAATAGATTGCTGATAATAATAATAATTATTATTATGACACTGAAGATATAATCAACAATCTTGGTAGGTGAGGAACAAATAAATTCTATGTACAATACATTTTCAGAAAATATTCTAATATGAAGTAATAATAAATAGATTTTAATGAAAATGAGGATAACAAAATTATGACTTTTCTTTGAGGAGCTGCATTTATTAATCCTTGATTTCATTAACTTATTTGTGGAAGAAATAATAATTTGACACAAAACATCGGGGTCCCAATCTTACGAGTCTACTGTTACTAGAAATACAATTTAAAACCCAAACAATGAAGGGTTAAGGAAAACTGATCAAATTTCAACTAATTAAGCTTAATTGTCAGATCCCTATGCGAGTATAATATTTATAACAGTTTTTTGAGAGTTTTCAATCCAGATTCATACTATTTGTTGGAATTTTTTTCCTAAGATGAAGGGTATTTTTCTAGCCAATAAAAATATCACTTGTAATCAATCTCATTTTTTCATTTCCATGTAGGGCTGTATTTTCCTTCCAAATTTTTCAACCACATAAATTTTTCCAGCATGTTTGCGAACGTTGAAGACTTTCACGTATTGCGGTAGAGCAGAGAAAACATTCTGACGAGATAGGAAAATTACTTCAGCTCGGTCAATATTGAATCAAAAATTTGGTCTGAAATTGTAGAAAACATTCTCCTATAAAAATTTATTAAACCAATAATGACTGAGCTGGAGTCATTTTCCTATCTTGCCAGAATGTCTTCTTTGCTCGACCATACCAATGGTTTGGTGACAGTTTTAACCAACTTTAATAACGCACGAGGTTAGTGTTCAAGTTTAAACAATTAGGAGGCAGTCGTCACACAATTGTGTAATGAGATTAGTGATGAGGAGTGAAAGGGAGTTGCAGTGCTGGTAATAATATAATGTGAGCAGAGATGACAAATTTTCTGAGACTGACAGATGTCAGCAAAGGGCTGTATCATACTGTTAATACGTGTATGAAGTGTACTTGGATGGGTTGACACGTCTTCAACCATCCCTGGAACATCAGCGCCTCATTCTACTCCTTCTTCTACAACTATTTCTTCTACTACTCCTTCTAAAACTCCTTCTTTTATTACGCCTTCTTCTACAACTCCTTTTAATTCTTTACTTATTCTATTCTCAATTTATTCTACTTCTTTATTTATTTTTCATTTTTGCATTACTGTTCTTGTTCTCTCTCCTATTCTTCATTTCCTGATTGTTATTGTTCATTGTCTTGTCTTATTTGTTCTACTTCTAAATTTTATTGTTTATTTATTCTTATGTCATCTGCTATTTCTTTAGATTCATCTTCATTTTGGTCCAATTCTTCTACTTTTTTATTCTTGTAAACTTCTTACAAACTTCTTTATTTTTGTTGCTAATCTTCTTTTTCCTATGCTTTATTGACTTATGATCAGTATTTTGTTGATTTTCTTGTCCTTGTTCTATTCCAATGTATTTTGTTTCACTAACTCTTTTTCTTTGTCTACTATTTATTTTGGTTTAATCTTTATGAGATCTTTTTAATTTCTTTCTAGTTATTGGTGATCTTCATTTATACCTTCATTTTCCATTCTTCTACTTTCTAATTCTCCTCTATAATCTCGTTATCATCTTTATTTCTAGTTTTATTTTATCATACATTCTCAGGGTGTACAAAATATTTGACGTATGATTAGTCACTCTTCAATCACCCAATCACAAGCCTAAAGCTCTTGTGGTCATCATCCTCAGAATTGAATAAATATCATCGACATTCCACTACTTACTCTGAAACTTGCGCAAAAATACCTCCTTTCCACCACAAATAATCTTCATCTCTAATTTCTCCTACCGTTTATCACCCATTCACCCTATTATTCTCATTAACCTCCGCAACCCCTTTCTTGTCCTTCTTTTCCATTACCACCTCCTCCTCCTACTCTTACAACACACTCTCATTCACCTTCCTATCATCATTCTCCTTCCCCATCACCTCCTAGCATCACCCTCTCATGAAAAGTCAATTCATTTGGAAACAAAGCCAAGGCGTTGACGAGTACACATCTCGCTGTGGCGCACACCTCACTCACTCACTTCTCACTTCTCACAAATCTCTACTCACTCACCGTTACTCACTACTCAAGACGACTCACAGTTACTTCCTACAGCAAATTATGTCTTGAGACACAGACGCAAATCCGCAAAAGCCACGCATGCATCAACTAAACGTCGCGAGTGATTTGATTGGTTCAAATTTGTCTTATACACCGGGGTTTATTTAATATGCGGTTCATCTCGTTATCACCTTCCTTGTACCTTGTATTTGATCTTTATACACAGAAGGAGTGTAGTGTTTACTTGAATTTTTGAGAGCAGTACTTTAATTTTATGTGTAATTTGTAAGTTATTGTATCCTTGCAAGGAAAACAGCTTTTAATGTTTTTGTTCCAATACAAGTCAGACAGATGCTTGATAAATTGATGTTATTGATCAGCAATGGGAAATTGCAGAATTATTTCCAAAAATCTCTACTTTGTAGAGTATTTTAGTGCTATAATCATTGTTCTCTCACAAAAAACAAGATGAAAAATAACAAGATTATACCTAAAAAAGTCAGATATGATTTTCTTCAGATACAAACCAAACAAATGAAATGTGTGAAAAGAAAAAGCAAGATGTAAGAAAAGGAAGGAAGTTTTATAGTTTTGTTTTTCATCCGTTCTTGTGCACCAGTCTCTTGTCGTATGCGTCTTAGCTGGATTGGAGACACAAATCATCCTCACACTCTTCCTATTCAATCTTTTTCTCCTTCTTCTTTCACCTCTTCTTCCTTTTCTTTCCCCTGTTATTTCCTTCACTCTATTCCAGCTTTGTTCCAGTTTTGAGCACACAAGACAGCTAGCTGTTATCTTCTTCACCTCCAGGACTATCAAATCATTCCGCTATTTTTCGTCTAGGGTGCGATTTCTTTACGCAAGAGAAAATCACGTGCCTCTTGACTCCTTGACAATTCAGAATAGTTTTCACATACTAGTCCATTTTTTTGCCTTCACGGAAATAATACAATTTTACTGACGCATTCTTATCTTTAAGCCGACTTAATCAAAACAGGTTAACGATTCAGACTTGAATCGAAATTAGAAGAGGAGAAAAAGAAGAACCAGGAGAAGAGAGAAGAGAGAGGGAAGAAGTTGGAGGAGGAGAGAAAGAAGAAGTTGGAGGAGAAGAGGAAGAAGTAGGAGAAGAAGAGAAAGAAGAATTAGGAGGATAAAAAAAAGAAGAAGGAGGAGGAGGAGGAGGAGGAGGAGGAGAGGAGGAGGAGGAGGAGGAGGAGGAGGAGGAGGAGGAGAAGAAGGAGAGAGAGGAGAAGAAGAAGGAGAAGATAAAGAAGAAGAAGAAGAAGAAGAGAAAGTGAAGAAGTGAAAGAATAAAATTATGGTAATGCGGATTTCTCTTATTCCCTTCGAAATACAATTATAAGCTATTGCTTTGGAATTTTGATTCTCTTCAACAATATTTAAGAGGTGAAATAGAAATTTAAAGTGGATTTTGAGGAATTCTGCTCAAAACTTAAACGTTATTTGTACACTGTCAAAAAATGACCATAACTTATCGATTTTGGAATCAAATACTTTTGCAAAAGGAAGAATCTTCCCAAAAACCTTAATCCATTGTTTTATATTACACAGAATTAACATAGCCTACGTTTTTCTCCGAATCAAGCATTCCAAGCACGTAATAGAGAAATTGATATAAACTGCCGTCAAATGTGTCATACATTTCCCTGATTAAACTATTGACATCCATCGAGTTGACCCCGAAAACGAAAGGGTCATTCATACATTTCTCGAAAAATGTAAACTTTCACAATCATACACTTGTATGGGCGAGTCCCACTTGCAAACATTTGCATATAAAGATGATGATAGATAAATTCGAAGAGAGAAAAATCTGTAAGTAGAATAAGAATATTAATAAGGATACAGGAAGCCTTGAAGCGTAATGTCGACAGATCGTCGGTTATAAATCTGTTGGATCGTGCGCTCTTTAACGCAGCGTTAGTACTGCGCATGCGCATAAAACATACTTAACATATGTATAATGGTATGTAGATACGACAGACATAGGTATAAATTCGTCAGTTTGTACTCCACGTGGGTGTCAGTGACCAACTTATTATTTTTGAGCTTGTTTCTTCATCGGACAAGTTCGATTGTACGTAGCTAATCAATTATTACAAGTTATTGGTCACACTGTAGCTTGTGTAGCTTGTACTTTCTTCAATGGGAATAGTACAGTATGTGGCGGATACGAAGGGACAGAAGATGGAGAAGAATAAGGAAGATTAAAACTCTTCTACCGGCAATAGAAGAAATAGAACAATAGCGACAAAGAAATCGAAAGATATAAGAGAAAATAAGAAGAAGACTTAAAATGAGTATTAGATAGAGAAGGATGAAGACGAAAGGGGTTGGAAGGAAAAGAAGAGGGCGGAGAAACAGATTTGAAATATTCTTAGATTTTAAATATAAATATATAAGAGTTTGAAATATTCAAAGTGAGGTGAATGAAGAGACAGAAATCGGGATGAGAAACCAATATGAGAGCCAGAATGAGAATAAGATGGAGGATAGATAAATAAGAAAAAGGAGAAAGAGAAGATGCCAAAATAAGAATTTGGGGAATTACTTACGAGAATTTTTAAAAAAGCACGAAAGAAATGAGTTAATTTGTAGAACGGTGAGAGAGAGAAAAAAAAGGATGATGAGAAAATCTTGTTAGAGGATGAATAGTACCTTGAGAAGTGGAAAATTGAAGAAAAGAGAGGAAAAAGATCATGTAAGTGAAGAGGTAGAAGATATAGGAAGTCTGACAAGAGAAGATGAAGGAGTATAATGATTAAAAAGTTCACGGAGGAAAGAAGAAGAAAGCAACAATGATTAAAAATCAACAAACATCAAACAGCCGTTAAGTATTGACAGGCGTTAGTCACAAACAAGGTTCACGATCACGTTTGGGCTTTCTCTCAGGTCAACTCAATGAGATTTGAATAATTCATTTTCAAGAGGAGTGAATTAGGATTACTAAAATGAATATTGATTGATAATTCCAATTAAAGAAACATAAGAGTAGGTGGTAGTGAGACTCTTGTGGTTCCTTCATCATTAAAACAATTATATTGATAAGTTGTTAAGGTACTGAATCTGAAACTTGAAATTGTCTCATATATTTCAACAGCTTGGTATAGTAGGTTTCGTCCGGTAATAAAATATTCTGGGCCTGTTTTATGAAACTTAGAAGTCATATAATATGGCAGATGGGCTTTCACAGATATTATTAGTCCCAATCCATACGTTTCACAGTCAACGTATTTTGTTTATAACCAATGTCTAATAATAACACGTACTGAGATTTCTTTCAGTAGAGAAAAATATTCTAATATGGGCAATATTCAGGGCCCTCGCGTGGTTTTTTGGCGCCCTGTGCAAGAATTTGGCAGGTCCCCCCCCCATTACCAGACGAATGCATCTAACATAATTAAATGCATCTAACATGCATCATTAATAACATAATTATTATAATACATTTAAAGCCAAAAATGATTCTAGCTGCTTTGCATGTTCACATTTTTCTCATAAGCAATCCCAATTTGCATGTGGTGTGGCAAAAAGGATTATAGAGACTTGCTTATTTTAATGTATCCAAACATATTGTTTCGTATTTTTATATATTGAATACGTGATAAGCAAAAGCCTACCGGAATTAATAAAAAATAATCAAAAGCTATCGACATTGAGCAAACCTTTCACAATGTACCGTACTTTATCATTTAAATATTGAATCTTCAATTATTGATCAGTTTATTTCATTAGTTTGTTTGAAAGCACATAAGGAAGGGAATAATAAATTTTCCACGAAAATATATTGGGAATCGTCATAAATATATGGAAATTAAGTTGTTTCACTGAAATAAAATATGTTCTAACAAAAAATCGGAAACTCAATAACAGGCAAATCGAAGATTTCAGCCATTCTCACTGCTCTACCCAGCTTTCTTGAATAACATTTGAAATAGCTCCGAATTCAGCCAGCAGATGGCAGTAGCAATAGGGTGACATGCTTGGACTTCCATTGGACACGCCACCAAGCTCCTCCCACGATCAAAATGGCCGAAAACATCGGTTAGAAGAGTTTCCAAATTCAACCAGTAGGTGGAAGTAGTTGACGGGTGATGTTTCAGATTTAACTTAGACACGCCTGCATGCCCCGCCTGCTCTTTTCTAATTGGTTGACTATGTTTCGTGAGTTCTGTTTCAAAAAATGGCTGCTAGCAAGAAAATGATGGATGGTGTATCATACACAGAAAATTACGCTGACTTACTATTGACGATATTGTGCTAATATTCATCAATTTATGTATTCAGGCTGGTAAGATTCTATCAAGTTAGTATTTGAAGAATTTATTTATAGAATTTAGACTCAGTTTTACTTTTATTGTGTAACTTAGGTCAGTACTACAGTACTATAGACTTCAATTGTTTTATGCTGTATGAAATAAAATGAAAATAAAATGATTTTGCACTCCCATCTTATCCTCATTAATTCTATTTTTTATACTATGAATATAATGAAATAGAACTCAAACTATTCATGATCTAATACCGACCTTCTACCGAGAAAAAAGTTTGAAAAACTACAATTCGGTAAAAATATTATGGAGAAGTTGTTATCGGAAACTGGCTTGTGATTGGTCGACAGAGTGTAAGGTGGTTGTTAGCCAACAATAGAATAAGATTTAAGAGGTTTTTTACATAAATCTTACAATAGGTATTCTATTAAATTAAATATTACATGACAAACTTCGACATATTGGAATGTTATTTTCCACCAAACTCACTCTAAATCAACAAAACCATTTGAAACAGGATGCCTGAACTTCAAGCCTTCACTTTATCATTGTCACAAATCATTCTCCACATCTCAACCAAGATATGATGCTGTAAACTAACCGACAAAAGCTGATGAACTAGCCCACAGCATCTTGCATGTTTGTTTTCAAAAGCTCCAAGGCTCTGTTTATCTACTGGGTGCATATTTTTCCAAAGCAGATAAGGTTTCTCAAGACTCTCCAGAAAAAACTCGGTTATGAAGGGATAATTCTTTTAAAAAACTAGAGTTTATCGGATATCGGGAGACTTTTAGAAGAATATGTTTGTCTCCGATGTTACACCTGTTCTTGTTATACACATGCAAACATACAAGCTTTCACACTTGCACACTTATGCTCATACACCTGCCAGATGGCATGCTAAGTCCTATAGTAAGATATGTGATACTCAACATCACAAAGTTTATCTTTGTATGATAACATTCCAGAATTTTGGAATGGAATGTCCCATCTATGAGTTTTCCCAACTAATTTGTTTTACATGCAAGTGTATTACACAATGGATATTATAGATATTTATTGAATAAGAATATTTCATTAATAAGTCATACGTTGGGCGGTTTCGTCTGTCTCTTGTACATGATGTAGCCTACTATCAAGTACTGATATAATATCAAAAGTATAGTTTCCATCAAGAATAAATTGAGAGTTTACTTTAAGATTTAATCAATTTTTAAAACATTGATTTCAGACACTTTCTTTGTCAACAATGCAAATTAATGTCTGAGAAAGACCACAATGCACTGTAACACTCATTCTTCTACCACTGTTAACACACATATTCATCACTGGCGGCTCGTGCCCACGAAATAGGTGAAGTGCTGTACAGTGGAAGATACGAGCTCTTCACCTGTTTCGTGGGCACGAGCCGCCAGTGATATGCATGCATTGTTATGTAGGGAGCTGTTGACAATGTCCTTATGAATAATGTTGATTTTATGCCGTCACCTGTTTTACCCAACAAGGGCGCGCATTTTTAAACAAGGACAGGCAGCGTGTTTTGCATGCTAAGACTGCATATTCGGCTGTAAGATGTGACAGAGAAAAAGACGGACGGACGGACGGACAACGGGGGTTTCTTTGTTTATCGGGGTTGGCGGACTTGATGGATGCTAATGAAAAGAAGGGTTGGTGACCGACACAAGCCCTGGATGAACCTCTCGTCTGGTTGGGGGAGTTGGGGGGGGGGGGGAAATCCAGGGACCCATACAACATCATCATCTTGGACATTGCCATGTGATGAGAAGTGGGGGGGGGGGACCCTGTTGTTC